>CAXIVR010000001.1:207391285-207991285 GCA_964035755.1 Teleogryllus oceanicus | reverse complement strand
AATTTATTTTTGTTTCAAAAATGAAATTTTTTATATAAACTCGATGAGATAAAATGTTTAAAAAATATAGGCGCATTTCTTATTTAATTTTCAACAAAACAAGGAAAAAGTGGCACCTAAAAGATCTGTTGTAAGTACGCGGGCGCGCGCTTCTTGCCCTGGCACTAACGAATTGTGTTCAATCAGTCTTTGATACAAGTGCCGAAAAGAATGACCTCTACCTGATTTCGGTTTCAAGAAATATTAGTAACTCATATGTTCACTCTTCCCCAGAAGGGATGGGTGACAGTGAAACGATTTCTACTACTGCTTTTCGTCGTGTCAGCAAAATGAATTTTACTGCTGAGTCCCTTTGCGTCCTAGGGATGGGGTGACCTCCTGACCTTGCGCATGGAATTCAACAGACTACTTCTCGATGGACTTGAGTAAAAGTTTCTGAGCATCAGTCGCAATACGCATCTTATATAGAGAAGAGCCCTGGAGTTTGTTCTGTGAATCAACGGAATACTGTGCAACTTGAATGGAGATCACCGTGTGAGATACGACAGATGGTTCAATCTATTTAACCTTTCTGATCACGATTTTAAGGAAAGAAAATCTCAAAATCGCGTAAACCACGATTTACTAGTAAAACTTGATTTAGAGGAACCATTAAATTGGTGAATTTGTGATTCATGACGGAAAAAAGGGAGTCGGTTTCCAAATACTTTTTGTTAGTGAAGAGAGCGTCGAGATCAGTGGCTCCCGTGGCATTAAAAAAAGTAGCGGAAAATCCAGTGAATATATTGAAAACAGGGGAAATCAGGGAAATGACAATTTAAGCTCTTCAGATAGTTCGTCAAGTGTCTGTGAAATGAAAATGAAGAGAAAATAAACAAGAGTTTAATTGCAAAAGGAGATATCCTCGAAAAGAAAAGAAAACTGCAACAAGAACGGTATCTCCATGAGAAATTTCAGACAGTACGCAGTGCTACCACAGATAATGTTTTTCACACTGAAGATCCTTCGCCATCAATTGAAAAATCAGACACAAAAGACATTATTTAGAAACGAATCGATTCCTTTCACTGAACAGATCACAAGTCATTGAAAATTAAATTTTACAATTTTTAAATTGGAGATACAATAAAATTAAAGACACTCGCAGCAACCAACACGTGATAAAAGTCTAAAAAGTTGGATGAAGAAAATGGAATTTTGTCTAGACCTGAAAGTAAATTCGGTAAGGCATTAGAACTGTGCATTGTGTCAAAAGTTCAGGAATTCTAAGGTAAGCGAGTACAAATATTTGAAGTGAGTAATGAGGGACCAGAAAATTTCAAAATATCAGTCATAACATGAGAATCGGTCATTTAATAACCAAACACAATCGTTAAGTTGTACCATCCCAAAAAGTACTTAAATTGCTGCTTCATTCAAAGAAACCCTTCGCCAGTAACGCAAGAAACGCGTCTGTTGCAGGAATCCACTGCACACTGGTGCGTAAACATTTAATATTTCTTAAAGTTTCTGAGATTCTACTTTGATTTTTTTGGAGAAGTCAATAATACTCTAGTGTGTTTATTTATATTTTTTAAAAAATTAGCTCATCGAGTTTACAAAATATTCAATTTTCAAAATTTAAACTTTTTAAAAAAATTGAAAATTTAGGAAATTAAATATTTTGCAGAATCTCAAAAATTAAAAATGTTTTTAAGTTTCGAATAGAATTTAAACGGAGTTTCTGTAATTCTATTCAAATAAGTGATATGTTAAAGTTAGTGATGCGCGTCACTTTTAGCAAATTTCAACATGCAATATTTCCGAAAATAATAATATTAGAAAAAATACACGTGTTAACTTATTTGATCCATATAATAAATAAAAAATTGAAAATAAAGAAAAATATGAAGGTCCAATTTTGGTCTTTTTTTTGTGCGATGACGTCGAAGGACGTGGTATGACAATTTTTATGACTTTTTCAAGCCAGAGTAGATACATTTTGTTATTATGAGGAGTTGATGGCAAAAAGAATGTTTTGGAACAAAACCAAATTGATAATACGGATCATCTTGGACTTTTTAGGAATAAGATGAGCATTTTAAGATCTTTTATTTTCTCTCCTTAATACATAATTACGAAGTAAAGAGAAAGTTAGTATCAAGGCAGTGGCGTAGCTTGAATTGGTGTCACCCCTCCGATAAATTAAATATAAAAATATCTATTAGTGAATAGTTTATTTTTAAAAAATGACATTTATTTATAATATTTAAAAATTATTTATGATTTAAATGTATAACTATTTAACTTATAAATCTAATTTTTAAATAAATCAATAAAATTATATCTATGTCACTGTATCAAGGACCATTAAAAATTAATTTAATTTTAACCAAAGTTTTGCTAGCTTGGTGTGTATGTGGGGTTTCTAAATTAACCTTCTGTCAAGAATGAGACTTAAATAATTCACCGATAAAGAGGTTGAATGTCCAATTACGTTACGTATGGAGGTACGGCCGGCGTAATGTTCTCCCCCATTTCCCTTATTTTTTTATAGGGATAGAGCAAAGAACGCATTGAAATAGCGCTGCTATCATTTCGTCGAACTCCCTTTATTTTCGAGAGCAGCAAAAGTTACAAATATTGCGAGAAACTATGAGCTGCTGCAGCACCACTAGTGTCAAAACACTGGCGACTCGCGCTTTGGTTGCGCCGCTGTACAACACGTAGACAATCGTAAAATACTCTTCATTGTTAGAAATATGTCTTTCGATTTAATGCCATTCAGCAATTGGGATATTCAAATAATATCGATGTGTGAAATCATTTTGAAATGAAAGAGCGTCCGTCGATCGCTGTCTCTGTCTCAAGCCATGCAACACACCGGTGTGACATCAACTCTTACGGAATGTTGTAAAGGGAGGGCATGATTTAACATTACGAAGCAGGAGCCTTCCAGTTTCACCCGCGTCCCTACGCGAGCAGGTGGTCCTTCTCCGTGCATTTCGGTACCGTCGCTATTCCACGGAACGCTCCACACGCTGCCACCGTAGAGTGTTGGAAAATAGTGATCTCTATATAAAGATATCCCACCAACTTTGGACCATCTCCATTATTTCTAAATGCTTCATGATATCGAAATGCAGTTTTTATCAACAATGCGGAATCATGGCTCAAGTAACATGCCGTAGTGATATTATTCGAAATATTTTTAATTTTCGAGAAATTTAATTATCTTTTATTTTTTAAACGGAACTATATACTTTTCTCACTAACAATGGATATATCATAAAAAGGAATAGAATGATGCATCATATGTTAATTAATTGATTTATAGTGATCCGGTGCGCATCAACTAATGAGGCCATTAGTCCCGTAAGTGTAGTGCATGTTTTTTCATCGGGAGGTGGCGATGATCTTCCCTCACTGGATGGCGAAATCCCGCGCCGACCTACCGTCGACTAGAGGGGTTTTCCCAAACCAGGTTTCTTCCACCAGCGGGGCACCGCCTCAGCTCTAAATCCCCCTCCGGTCTCCCGGCATGTGTGGTAGTGTAGTGCATGTTAGTGTAAGTGTGTGTAAGGGGGGAGGATAGGACAAGGAAGAGGAAGGTAAGATCAAGCGCGGTCCGTGGCCCGTTTATTAGGGTACTGCTCCGGCATTCGCCTGGTGTTCATCGGAGAAACCACGGAAAACTACCGATCAGAGCAGCAGGTCGCAAGATTCTCCTCCAGACAGCGACTGAATTCGACCTAGCTGAAAAGCTAGTGTCGAAAATTCTGCTGTCGCCGCTACTCGAACCTCGAACCTCCCGGCCAGAGGCACTGTAGTAACTTCAGTTGATGCCCTGAGCCACCGCTCCCGGTCATCATCATATGTTAATGTTTTAGTAGTAATTTGAGAATAAATTTATATCTTTTGTCATGTGGTTTAAATTAAACGTACATTTCTTGTAGCAGTCCTTGCAATTGTGGAATTTGGAGAAGGTGGCCTTGGCAACACCGACACTGATCCGGAGAGAGGGGAGACTGAGAGGGGTGGCGATGAGGGATAAAGGCGCAACTGCTGCATCCCATGGTCTTGTTATGACGGACACAAGAACTAACATCAATATTAATGATCAGAATGTAAGATTTTTTCCATCGATTAATCAGAATTGAACTTTCCTTCTATTGGTTGAAATTGTAAAGTATTGATTCATAGCGCCACAAAACATTGCAATCAGTTCGCCGGCCCTTTCTACACACAACAAATATGCAATGCTGTCGATGGGGGACGCAGAGCATAAGTGTAAATACTGTACGTTCACACGTGTGTTGTGTTTCTCAATAGTTATCAACGACTTATTTTATTTTTGAAAATTTACAATGAGAAGTTAAGTAACAGTAAATAATAACACAATTTCTACTGATCTAAAATCTGATGAATTATCTGGGGGTAGTAAAGTGACACTTTTCAACCACGCAGTCCCTTTCCTTCAATTTGAAATGTTTTAAAATGCTGGCTTTTTCTTAAAGCATTTTATTTCCTTATTTTTTGTTACTTAATTTATATTTATTCACCATTTTTATTGTATTCAAATATTTGTTGTTTTTGACATTGTATTTAAAATTCAATGTTTATTTCTAAATTTAAATTCTGATTTGCTTTTGCATTTTTATTTCTTGTTTCAACTTTTAAAATGAGTAAAGAAACAGTTTTAATTATTATAACTGTTTGATTTAAGACTACCTGATAATTCGGCCACATAGTATTGCGAAATGTTGTGGTTTTGTAGTGTACTGATGACAATAGAAATAATGTCATCAGCCGTAATGGCATCAATGGTAGCCGGCGGCGCTAGCCGAATTCGTTTACTACGCTCCGTGAAGTCACGAAGGTTAAGCGAATTCGAGACTCGCGGGTTCTTGGTTGGGTGACCGGCCAGGAACCCCGGGATCTAAAATCGTCGAGCTTCTGGCCGAAGAAATAAAAGGCACTGACTAACTACGATGTGACGAGACCTGACTTGAGATTATTGTAACGGAGGATTACTCCAAAAATAAAAGCACATTAATGGAGGATTACTCCCCAGAGCAAAGCGCTCAACGCCGCTTAAGGGGCTTGGAGACGCGTTGCGCCAAGGTGTAGATGCAACACATAAAAAAAATAATTCTGTAGGTTTTGTTTCAAAATGACATTGGTCCGCAGCGCGGCCATCTTTACATAATACACTCTAAGCATTTGTTTACTTTCTTGCCACGACTGTCGATGATCTCAGGGGTAGGTACATTCCTTTCACTTTCCCTGATGTTACTAGTGCGGTAGCTGGCATTCGCGAACGTGCCTCCGACCCGAGCGGATCGCTGGAGCGGAGGTCCGTATCGTTTTAGTTTCAAGTGAAAGCTCTACTTAGTAGTGTTCACAGCGAGTTGTTTTTTAAACTGTCTTATAACATACCCTCATCAACAGGGCAGGCAATCAGTCAAGCCCTGATTGCTGTCAATAATTACGATAGCAATTATACATTCAACCGAACAGTGCCTTCATTACACCACATCGCAGCAGACGGCGAATTCATGGACGCGTCGCCATTGCCAGCTCCCAACCTGAGTAACAGTGATGTCGGCGACCACACAGCAGCCTTCAACACGGCAACAGCACCAGACCGGCCCATCCAGCAGTCACCAGGCAATGGAACACAGTGAAAAATGTCAGTGGGTGACAATTCAAACCTTCAAGACCCAAAAGGAAAGTGTACGGTACTTGGCACGATAGTGTGTCATCTTTCCAAGAACAACATTCAGACTACGTGTACAACGTACCAGTAGGCAACAGATTCAGTGAATTAAGTAACTCAACGTCTAAATAAGAAGATAATATGTTATACTTAATTACTTAAAAGGAAAAACCAGTGAGAAGGCACAAAACTAACAAAATTCCAATTTAAAATTAATGAATCATAAAATAATTAAAACAAAAAAAATCGATTTCAGAGACATAGTGAAATACCTAATACAGACCCAAAGAAGTTTTCGTGCGTATAAAGATCCTACCAAAAAAATTCTCAGTAATATTAAAAGAATTTAATCAATCAATCGCAGAACCTGAAATACTTCAAGACCTTACTCAACGCCACCCATCCTTAACAAAAGTAACTCTTTACAGAAAGGCTACAATCCCATCCCGGTAGTAACAGCTGAATTTAGTGAAAAGAACCTCTAAAAACTATATTAACCATCACTCAAATATGGAACCACCGAGTGACAACTGAAAGAAGACGAAGACCCAAAGGCCCCCTACAATGCAAACATGCTTAGATTTCGGACAGTCAGAAAATAACTGCAATCATGTGATTAAATGTGCCTTCTGTTCACGAAACAACTACTGAGTAACATGCTCTCAAAAACTTCAAACACCTCTTTGTGCTAACTGCAAAGGAAACCACCGTGCGAATATTAGAAATAATTATTGTCTTTATTTCAAAGAAATAAAAGAAAGAAAACGTCCACTTCAACATTCAGAAATAGAAATACTCACCAACTGAATTCAACACTTCTCCACTCAAATGATTCACTTGCTCACTTCCCAAACTTACCGAAAACCCAACCACTTCAAAACTTCTCTCCAATCAATAACAAAAGCCATAACCAAAATTTATCCTCAAACCAATCAAACAACCACCCAAGAAATTATCCTCAAGCCTCCCAATCAGCAACCAAAAATACAACAATTAATACAATATCACCATGTATCGTAAACTTCATAAACTCATTGATCCCCACCGTCATTTCAGCAATTCAAAACTCAGACACTTCGTTTCTAATAAATAATAATACCAATGTATCTTCCTAAAAAGTAACAAATATAAACTGAAACGCAAATGGCATTATAAAAAAACAGTTCATAAATTTTCTGCATTCTTCAAAATACACGTAGCATGCATTACTGAAACCCATATCAAAGCAAGAAATAAACTTTACATTCCGGAATACAAACTATGTAGAGCAGATAGAACAGCGGCGAAGTCCTAATTGCACTAAATTTCACAATAGAACAACACCAGATAAATACCGCTGACACACCCGTCTTGGAAACCATAGCAATTAGACTAATTCTAATTAGCCACGACTGGAACATAATATCAGCCTACAAACCCCCTACAACAAAAATAGTTGATGCGAATCTATCAAATTTATTTCAATCACACATAAGTACATTAGTATTAGGTGATCTTAATGCCAAGAATACTAACTGGGCATGCCAAGCAAACAACCGCGACGGAAAAATACTTGAACAAATAATAAATCAAAACAACGTAAAAGTAATATCTACAACAGAACCCATATATTACACTTACGACCGACTCAGAATTCCTGATATTCTATAGGAATTACTGATACTAGCACCAAATTTTATTCAACTCCGGTTTTTTTGACTCAGACAATATACCAGTTCTAATAGCCTCCCATCAGCTGCCTCCACATTATTCCCCAACGCCCAGACCCAACACTCTCAAAATTTATGGTACAAGTTCCAGAACACCATAAGCAGTACTATTCCCAAATTAAAATATTAAATACTCCAATTGAAATACAAAATGCCGTAATTTATACACACTATTACATTCCACCTGCAAAATTCACAAAAAACCCCAAAGCAACAAGGAGATCATATTGCCTCAGGAAATACTACATGCCATAAAAATAAAAAAATAAAAAACAAGAAGACTGTGGCTCAATCCCAGAAATTAAATCCGAACTCAATACAATTACCAACATGGCCAAAAGACTAATTAAAAAGCAAAACGCCCAAAAATTCCACTCCAAAACTGAATAGCTGAACATAAAAAATAACTCAATATGGCTCTTTACCAAAAAGATAAAAAAATAAAAAAACAATAATCCCCCCATTAAACCAAACAATAGGAAAATCACACACTTTAATAGAAAAAGCGAAAGAATTAGCCACGTATTTTGCCTCAACATTCACAACTAACTCAACTCAACCCCATCCCGAACATCACTACAGCAAACAATCACTAAAGCATCAAAACAACCAGTATATGGTCCACACCAGATAATCCACTATCTCCAAAAGAAATCACACGAATAATCAGAAAACTACCAAATAAAATATCACCAGAGCACGATAAAATAAATAATAAGAAACTAGAAAAGCCACCCTCTCCCGCAATAGCTTATGTAAATAGCATTTACAACTCTTGTCTCAGAATAAGTCATTTCCCGTCTACCTGGAAAATCCAGTTATTATTCCAGTTTCTAAACCGAATAAAAACACGGCAAATGACAGCAGTTACAGGCCAATAAGTTTATTACCCTCTCTCGCGAAACTTTTTCAGAGATAATCCTAAAAAGACTGACGAAACTTATAGCTTCTATTAATCTCATACTAAAAGGACAATTCGGCTTTACGAAGCATACTTCAACGCAACACCAATTATTAAGAATCTTCGAACATTTATACTCATAATTTTAAAAAAAATAAATAAAAATACAATAGCAATAGTTTTAGACACCTCACAAGCATCCGATAGAATCAGGCATCAAACATTAAGATAACAAAATCAAAAGAAGCGGTACCCCATATTACTTAAGGGAAATCATAAAGAAATTCTTAGAAAACAGAACATTCTCAATAGTAATCAATAATTCCCATTCAAATCCCAAAACAATAAACGCAGGCTTACCCCAGGGATCCCCCTCTCACCCACTCTTTTTAACTTATATGTAGCAGACATTCCGAAGTTGAACCCCATACAAATAGCTGTTTGCTGACGACACAGCAATTTACTCATTTGGAGGCCTCAATCACAGCAATCAAAAATGGAATGCATATATATATATATATATATATATATATATATATATATATATATATATATATATATATTCACACTTAGATGCAGCTATTCACACTTAGACTTTATATCTCTCCTTCTCCATTAATATTCAACAACGAAACGATAAACTGGTACCCATCAAACAAGCCAATAAAATAAGTAAGTCTAAACATCGATACAAAACTAAACTGGAAACATCACATTGACAATAAAGTAATCAGACTAAAAACATACTACTAGAATTAAAAACTAATCAACAGAAACAGCCATCTACCATATGACACCGCACTCGCAATATATAAAACAAAAGTTACACCCCTCCTACTGTATGCATGCCCAATATGGCTAAATGCAGCTAGGATCAATCTTAATAAAATTCAAGTTATCCAAAATCAGTTCCTAAGGACAATTACCAACGCACCATGGTTCATATCTAATGCACAACTCCATAAAGAATTCAATCTCCAACCCATAACCCAGCACATCCTATTCCTATCCACCCATTTTTACTCCAACCTAATGCAGATACCAAATTTAACTGGATTCAACCTAGGCAGAAACCCCATCTATTTAACAATAAAAAACAAGTACCCTTTCCACACATTCCTAAAACATTTTTCCGAAATGGACCCTGATTAGAGGTGACCATTATGTTTCCTCAACCGCAATGCTAGCTGTAAGATTAATTTTAGTTTAGTTAATTAGTCAACAAACATATGTAAAGTGAATGTAACCGGACTATTTAAATATCATCAAGTAAAACAATATTTTTTTTAAAAAAAACGGTAGTTGGCACGGATTTTCCATGCCCGAAACAAAGATCGCTCCCCAAGACGGTCGGTGACAGACACAGCTGAAGGCAGGCCCAGCAACGGGTGAACGGCCCCGCTCAAAACTCCTGGAGAAGCTCCGGTCAGTTGTGTTGGCCTATATCGTAAGACGCATGTTTTATATGTTTGTATACGATCATTTTGATCGGCAAGACTCTCGTTACCATAACTTACACGATTAAAGCCCCGCTGCTTCTTACTTGCTGCGCTAATGATTTTTTTATTTCCTTTAAAAATGCTTAGCGAATTTTGTGTGTCAGAATGTTCGCAAAAATATTGTTTCTGATTTACATATCAGAGGTATTACGCTCTTGCGTAATACCTTTTTCTTAAAACTTTTCCGGATGCTCTTTAGTGAATTTCTTCTCCAAGTCTCGTGTGTGTGCTACTACATCAGCATCAGCACTGGTTCAATTGAATTAGGGGTATCTTGCCCCCGGTTGTCCGCTGCAGTGGCCCGCATGGCATTCGCCTTTCACTGGATTGGTTGTCGCGCCCGTGCGTATTCCCTCCCGCTTCTGGCAGGTTGACTCAACAAGCGGGACAGACACACCACGCCCACAAGCGCTCGGCCAGATACACGAACAGCCCTGTATTAGATGGTACACCCACGCGTATGACATCAGCTCCCCTCACTCAGCCTTCGTTCTCCACTTTGTCACAGGTACTAGCGAGCTCATTTGCTATATTTGTCAATCACATCCCACGTCAGACTGAGAAACTAGCGTGTACCAATAACATTCAATTAGAATCGTCCACCCACGTTTGACTTTCTACACTTCCCCCATTGAAGTAGCAACTTCTCTAGGAGCGGTAACATTTGAATATTTCAGAAAATTTTCGGAAGCGAGTTCACCAGCAGGTCTGAAACAAAAATCTCCCCTTTTCTTGAAATCGGGTCCCTCCGAGAACTGCCCCTTCTCTCAAGACAGCGGCTGTAGACTCATAAATCCAACGGCGCCAACGTCCGCCGCCTTCGCCACCGCCACCGCCACCGCCACCGCCGGCACCTCCGCCTCCGCCGCCGCCACCGCCGCCGCCGCCTCCGCGGCGCCGTTCCGGTCCTCGCGGAAGTCTTCGCAGGCTGCATGTTCGCCCAAGCGTCTGGCAACCACATTTTGCTAATAACTAAATATTTGAATATTAGGACTCGCCTTCCGTTATATGTACTCAAATAAACACCAATCCGCGTAATACAATGTTCTAGCTTTTTGCTCTTGATTACGATATGATTAAAATAACAATAATAATAATAATAATAATAATAATAATAATAATAATAATAATAATAATAATAATAATAATAATGCAGTTATGAAGAGGCTTGGGTTGTAAAGCCTGCTCTTCCTACGATCCACTTAAATATTTACATTTACATAATTACAATTGAGGCATTCGGGCGGAAATGATGATAACTGACGTTTCACGTTACTTACGTAAGTTCAATATTCGTATAAACTAAAGGAAATCTGATGTACATTAAGCACGAATGTATTTTCATTGTCAATTTTTCTGGATTCAAAAGCTGATATGATATAAAGAGAGTCTTTGTACCTAATTTAAAGGAACGGCGTAATAAATCACTAATTTTACTTTCACAAAATGTCAGATGTCATCTCCTACACCAAAAATCCTTCACTTGTGAGCAAATTGCAAAAAGAGGAGGGCAGATTTTACATTTATATCTGTGATGCAAGACTAGGGACCATCCCGGCATGTCAAATGATCCATTCGTAAACCTCAAGCGTCCAAGTGATGCAATATGCCGTTATTTAGATCATATCAATGTGTAAAAGACCCTGAGGAACTCCTAGCACTCCGTGCAAAATGGTGCTGCATCTCTGTTAACCACTAACCCTTAACTGTAACCCTTAACTATTGTGGCAACAAATTTTGCTTCATTCTTCACATGAAAGTGACAGCGGTTTCGTAAACACGTATGCGAACATCATGAGACCACAAATGCAAATGCATCTTCTAGAGTTTTTGTCGATGAGTTCAAAGGTGCCCAAGCTACATTTGAAGAAATGTACCCACAGCTACTAAAAATAATGTTAGAATGTGGGGTCCCCGAAATATGTATTTCCGTCGTATTTTGGCACATTTTCATTTAAATGTTTGCTTTACATAAAATAACAAGGAGAATGGTGCTTAAAGAATTGTACGCAAAAGGTTGACATGAAGAAAGCTCATTTTTCGGGCTTGGTTCTTTAAGGGATCAAGGGGGCATGGTACCGTACTGATTAAGTCGTTCTCTTCATCAGGTTGAGGGATTCTTGTCTCACTTTCGCTAGGAATTTTAATTTAATATGGTCCTAATCAGGTTAATTCTAAGGTTTACGGTTTCGTAATCTTAAGGTTTCGTTTTAACAATTATTGAAGATTTACTGACTTGTTTAATAAATCATCCAAAAGAGTTGTTCTTGCCTCATGTCCACATCTCGTGCCAAAGGCATCAATAATATGCTAGATTTGACCCCCATCTCCCCTGTAATCCCCGAGTTTGTTGCGTTTGAGCACAGTGATCCTTCAAACTTTGAGCTGTGTTTGGTCGAGTGAGATTTTTCAAATCACTGTGTAAATTCGGTGATTTTTTCTCGGTAGGTACGTTTTACTTTATTGGTAACATAAACTTTTTTCGCTATGATACAAATGTGATTTTTTGCTTCAAAAGGTTAACGTATTGTTTCAATGTTTTTGATGTTCTCCACCAGCACAAATTTAGGAACTATAATTTCATTTATCTAGGATTAATTGATTATTTTGTTTCTACTATAGTCTACTAAAGTATTAAGTGTAGTGCAAGTTATATCCCTGCAGGTGGCGATGTTCCTCCCCCGTTACGATGTGGGATCATGCTTCTTCCACGTACCTCCACCAGCGGAGCACCGCCCCAGCCTGAACAACCGCGAAACTCCCGACTGGTGTCCTGCCTTTTTAGTAGTGTAAAGCATGTGAGCGTGTGACTGTATTTTTAGGGGAAAGGAGAGGAGAGGGCAAGAATGAGGGAGGAATGATTGCGCGCGTCCATTGCTCATTTATTAGGGTACTTTTCCTTCATTCGCGTGGTATTGCTTTGAGAATCCAGACAAATCTACAGATCAGAGCAGCTGGCCAGTAGATTTCTTCTTTAGACAGCGGCTGAACTCGGAAGCTATCTAGCTAGTTTTGAAATATGGCCACCGTCGAAATTTAAGAAGTTTTCCCTAATTTTGTGTAAAAACAATAGGCAATATTTTAATTCCTTTAAATCATTAAAATTTAATTCATTTAAATTTTCTAAAAAAAGACTCCCAATCTTTTTTAAATTTTCTCCTCGAGTGTATCAAAGGACGATATAGAAAGTAGTTCTGGTCTCGTTTCCGGCGAAGTCTATTTTCGAAAAGCGCAAAAAGTAAATATTTCAAAACTACAAAATTGAAGATTGAGGTTTTTGTCATCAGCAAAATTTGCTCTAAAAATTCATTTCTAAAAACATTTTGAAAACCGCTCCATATTTTTTCTTCAATTTTTTCTCACAGATAGGATAAGGAACGCTTAAAAAATGATGTAGGTCTCATTCTCGCTGAACTCTCTGAATTTTCGAAAATTTACCGGGAGCGGTGGCTCAGTGCAGCAACTGATGTCATTGCATCACCTCTGACCGGGAGGTCCTAGGTTCGAGTCCTGACTAGCTTTTCAGCTAGGTCGAATTCAGTCGCTGTCTGGAGGAGAATTCTAGCGGCCGGCTGCTCTGATCGGTAGTTTTCCGTGGTTTCTCCGATCACTACCAACACCAGGCGAATGCCGGAGCATTACCCTAACAAACGGGCCACGGACCCCCGCAATCTTTCCTTCCTCTTCCTTGTCCTATTCTCTCGCCCCCCCCCACACTTACACTAACATGTACTACACTACCACATATTCTGGGAGACCGGTCGGAAGCTTAGAGCTTGTCCCGGCTGAGGCGGTGCCCCGCTGGTGGGAGAGTCCAGGTTAGGGGGAAACCCCGCTAGCCAACGGTAGGTCGGTGCCGGATCTCGCCATCCAGCGGGGGAAGATTACCGACAACTCCCGAGGGAAAAATATGCACTACACTTACGGGACTAACGACTTAAGCTGTTGACGCGCCCGAATCACTATACAACCAACCAACCAACCAAATGAAAATTGCAAGTTCGAAATAATGCAAAAAGTATGCGCTGTTGTAGCACCACTAGTTTCCCTAGTGTCTGTTCGTTAAAACAAGATATTGAAATAATGAATTTTTGAAAATTGCAAATGCAATTGTTAAGCTTCTTGAAGCGCGGGGAATGTTGAGTTTACCTGAGAGGTTGATGGTATTGATTTAAGGCGAACTAGTGAGAACCCGTCAAAATTTGACGGTGATATCTGAGTTAAATGTAAAATACTGTGCCCAGACTAATGTTCACAATATGTTGCATTGTTTGGATATTCACGGTACAACGAAGATATTCTATGATGTGGAGTTCCCAAAATTTTGAACACGTATGGCCCATGACCAGGTAGCAATACAATATCGGCACCAAATTACACAAAAGAAAGAGCGCTATTATACTGACGGTTATTATTTCTAAAGTTTTTTGAAGTGTCATCTACTATAAGCAACTCTTTGATTTCTTCTGGCATATTGCTCGAAAGTAAACTTATTTTCCCATTTAAGCAAGAGTAAACTGGTTGGCAGAATTTCTCTCACATGGTAAGTACAAAGCAGAACAAAACTGAAATTTTATAGACAACGATTCAACAGAAAACGAAATGACCTCACTATCACGACACCGCCGACTTTCTCTTTCCCTGCGTCCAGTTAATGTAGTACGTTTGCGTCTTTTGGGGCGCGTGGGCAAAGATTCGGATTTCGACATAACCTGTGAACAACTTCACTACTTCAGTACAACCGAGAAAAACTCATTGTCCGCATGTTCTCTACAAAATACATCACAAAAGCAAATACATGCAAACTTTCAACACCACGATGAAATTATTACATTAAAACAAGACCTTGACGAATTGTAAACAAATCTCAACGCATCAAGTAGCGCCACCATGTGAAGCAGCCGCTTTTTGAAAAAAACAACAAAACAACAATTGACTATTGATAAACTTACTATTAAAGAATGATTTAATTAATTAATTTACATCTTAAATGTTCGTGAATCAACAGAAACGATATATGATAACACATCTAGGGATCGCATTCTTTCATTTAAAGAAAAAAACTAATATCGGTTCAGTAGAATCTCTAAACGAAGCCATGGCAGAATACCTTATTTTTTTAAATATATGGATGGCCCGAAAGACGCGAGTTTTGCTAAAGTTGGAATCTCCGCACTGAGAATTTTTTCCTTGCTGAAAACATTTGTGCAGGTTCATGTAGTATTATAATATTGCTTATCCGTTACACATAATGCCATAATTTGCGCCGTTGTAGCAACACTACTTCTGCCGGAAAATGACTGATATTTGCCGCAGCATTACTCCTTTCTTTCTACAACCTAAGTACGTAAAACGACAAGAAAGTAAAAATACTGGGGATATTTCAACACCACACATCTGACCGTTCTCTTGCGAGTATACAAAAAGTCAGAAAGTAATAGTACAGGCAAAAGGGTATAACCGAATAAGACGGTGAAAAGTCCCCCAAACCAAATCGATAATCCCGATGCTATGAAAAAGACGTAGATTCACAAAAAATCAGCCTCCTTGGGCAATCTGTTGCAGAGATACGAGAAACGTGTTTGACATGTTTTATTTTTTTTCTCGACATCTATTGCATGTACTAGGCTAAAAATAATTGCAGAGACGGGGAAAGATAGTTCAATTTGAAGGTATTTATGTCAACGAATTTTGACGTCAAATTCATATAGAAAAAAATAAAGTTTTGAAATTCATTTTCGACGTGATAACTTTGGAGTAGTCTCAATCGCCCCCCTCTAAAATGGGTCTTATAACATTCTATAACATATATCTTTTCAGATTTTTAAACAATGTGGACGGTAATGAAAAAAAATTAAAACCAATTTTTTCAGTTAAAAAAATTGAAATGCGCGCCTAAATGAGATTGGAAAAATGGTTTAACCGATATTTAAACAGAGATTTAAACACGAAATATGAACTCGAAATCTCTTAGGTGTTACATCAATTATGTATCAAACTCAATCGGAATATCCTTGGTGGAAAGCATGGTGGAAATACATGGTGGAAAGCGATGGGTGGTCTCCTGCGCATCCGACGTCAGCCAATGAGTTTCAGGGACCCGTGTGCGTCATAATATTAGCGTGAATTTTAAATAACAAAATTATCACAGTTACAAGTCATTGAAACAGAAACAAATAAGTATTCTTTTAAATATTACATCTTTTATTACAATTACCCTCTCATTGTGTTATTTTTGGTCGCTCACCGTTGAGAATTGTCCGTTTATGCCACTTAAAAAATATTTCGCAACATTTCTTGCACTCTATGAAACATGGCGGCAAACGTCTCTTCTCGTTTTTCAAACGAAGTGGTCACATGGTTCATGACGGAAACTGGTGCTATGCAGAACGAGTAAATATCGATGCACCAGAGCCCACCCATCTCTTTCCACCATAGGAATATCGGGCGGGAAACGATATTGTCAACGTGCGAACGGAAGTGGAACCCTCGGATGCTGCTCCCACTGCTGCGTTATTTAAGACACAATTTATAAAAAACAGAAATTTTGAGTAGAGTTTAAACAAATGCGTTATTAAGAAATGAAATGATTAATTGTCTTGATTGTTGTCAATGATTAATAACTAAGTAATTTGATTTAATTATAAACAAATTATTAATATACCTAAAACCGAGTAATTTGATTTATATTAGAAACAATAGATACATCTTAATACAAAAGGAATTAGATAATTTTATGTTGATAATATAAATACTTTCCACATAAAACAAATATTTGTCAGCAAAAAGTTCCAAATCGTAATCAAGACCTATCAATAATTTTAATATAAATTATTTAAACATTGGTGAAACAAGTTTTTCCTATCACATTTTGGCGCAAAATTCAAATGTTTAAACTGAAAAGCTGGTTTTGTTGGTGGAATGTTATAAGACGCGTTTTAGGAAGGGGGGGAATTGAGACAGCACTCAAAAGTTATCACGTCGAAAATGAATTTCAAACTTTATTTATTTCTTATATGAATTTGTCAACAACATTCGTTTACAAAGATATCTTCAAATTAAGCTATGTTTCCCTGTCTCTGCAATTTTTTTTCAGCCTGATACACGCCATAGATGCTGAGAGAAAAATAAAACAGGCAAAACGCGTTTCTTGTTGAATCTCTGCAACATATTGCCTTAGGAGGCTGATTTTTTGTGAATCTACGTCATTTTGTATTCTCTTTCATATGAGCATCGCGATTATCGATTTGGACTGGGGGCACTTTTCACCGCCTTATTCGGCTATACCCTTTGTCGTTCTGTAATCAGAGATAGCAGTATTTCAACAAACCATTACGACTTTGTGGAAAGATAACTGTTGTTCTAAGATCCCGAAAGGGAAGAAAACTACAAGTGACAAGGTCGACATGCTCTATCGCTGACAAAAAATTAAATAATTTATTAAATTCCGAGATATGTGCTTCTAATATTCTCAATGGTTCTACTAAGAAAAATTATGATCCGGAACGTGGATAACTACAACCCTTTGCTGATGGAACAAAATGAAAAAAGGAATATGTATGATATCGTTCTTTTCCATTGGTACGCCATGTAGTGAAAGTTATACAACGCTTAAAAAAATGATCTCAAACTTTTGACGCTTTTATAGAAATTGGAACAGTTTTTGAGATTTGCGTAAATTGCATAAAATCGTGCCTAACCTACTCGAGAACGACTGTTTTAAAAATATCCTCGACTTTATAGAAACATTTAATTTTTTCAAACAGATTTCATTCACGAAAGAAAACTTGTACCATCAATATTTTACTTTTTTGTTACAATTTTCGAAAATACAAAGAGATCACCGAAAATGGCACCAGCACCAATTTTACCTTCTTTGGATATATACAAGGAGAAAAAATGTTTCGAGCCGGGTATGAAAAAAATAATTGTTAAAAAATTGCAATTTACACAAATACATCTCAAATACTTTTCCAATTTCTATAAAAGCGACAAAAGTATGAGATCATGTTTTTAAGCGTTACATAACTATTACTATATTCGATTTTTCATCAACAAACACCCACAAAACGTGAATTCTGTTTAAGTAGTTTACTATATATTCGAACAAGATATATCCGGTTTTTCTTAACCAGGTCCCAAGAATACAAATTTTTCTATCAAAAAATCACTGATTTCCGCGCAACATTACAATACCTTCTCTTTACTGCGTACGTAGAATGACCAGAAAGCGAATAAAAGAAAGTGAAAAAATGATATCATCAGCAAAAAATGATACTTTTGTTTAGGATAGTAGGGAGAAATAGTTCATAAACATGGAAAATAATAGATGTCTTGTGAGATGTCAACTTTTGTATGTGCTTGTTTCTTGTGCATCGGGTACATAGAATAATGTTATGGTCACAATATGCCTCCCCCTAAGTGTACAGGTAAAACAATTTTTTCTACGCACATTATGTTCAGTAATTACATATGTAATGTATAATAAAATGTATAGAGAAAACTTTGATGGATGCTTCGAGGAAACACACACACGCACTAGTACGGAGGTGATACACGATTAAACGCCATGTTGCCAAGTCTGTGAAATGACAATATTGTGTAAATGATGCGTGGGTGAACTGTTTCTGATTAGATCAACTATTCAATTAGCTACTGTTGGTCGAATGGGAGCCCATTTAATTAACATCTAATTACACAAAAAGACGACACTCAGCAACCATATGAATGCTTTTGCGTCCAATCGTCGTTGTAAGGCATCACGAGATAGGTTACAGCCTCACAAAAAGGTGTATAGATCGCCGCAAATAGACGAGAGAGAGGGGCACGGTTATGGGGTAAATCAGATCAAAATGAATATGTTGCTGTTATTTTCTCATTCTCTTGAAGTATTAATTATTCTTGCTGCGAATAAAAAATATATCACAGTGCTGTCCTGGGGATACTTTTGTAGTAGATAGATGTAGCTTTTTGCGAGTGAGGAAGAGAAAATAGATCTTATAAGTATTATTTCACTCATGAGATGTCTACCAATGAAATGCAAAAATGACATCAATCTCGTCCAATCAGAGGCATTTTACCTGTGCAGTTTTATCGTTTTCGTTTCAACGCTTTCATTTATCGCCGTGATGTGCACTTGTTTCCTGTACAACACAGCCGAGAATTTCCAAATGAACATCACGTACATAGGTGTCCTGTACGTCTTTACAAATTGTTGACGCTGAAACGACGTAAACAAGTGAAAACAGATACTCTCTTTCTTACTCCTAGGCTTTCTTACCTAAAATCTAACTTACGGTAAATGTCCTGTTGGACGGAATAAAGTTTCTAAGTAAACCAATATTTCTGTTCGATGAGCTGGTTTCGATACCATATATAAAAATAAAATTACTCAACATTTCAGTCACTCGACAATAGTTTCACATAAGACTCACGTCGTAATGCAATACCAAGATACTTTTAAAATAATGAGCCATGTCAATGCCTCCTCTTCAAAACCGTACCTGCAATTTAATGAGGAACATGATACATCAATTCTGAACAAAATACGCAATTCAGGAACCAGAAATTCAGCTTTAGAAATTAATAAATCTTCACCAGCAACGTATAATTTTAACAGCTGCACATTTCAAGGGTACTCACTTCAATAAATTTAAAATTAATAGAGGTGTTACATTCTTACATCTTTGTTTTGTTTGTGATTTACTGATTATGCTAATAACTGTTACTAATTTAATAAATAAATGATTAGCATTGCTGATATGATGTTCTGATTTCACTTTGGCTAATTTGTAAGAGTTTTGACATCACGGGTGACGCCGCTATACCTTCTATTAAAATTCAGCTACCTAGAATAAGAGGTAGAGCGAAATGGATGGATGCACAATGGCTTCTGCTCATCACGTCACTCTCGAGAACAACCCGCCGTCGCGCCCATGCAGCTGCTTGAAGAATTGCTTGTCAAATAACGCTAAATATTTTAATATACAGAAAAATATTTTTAATATTTACTCATAATAAAGTACGACAATAATATCTGAAATCAATTATCTAGTTGTAAGAAAGGAGCTTTTTGAAGTTATTGATAATTCAGCCGTAAATGTTTATAATAGTACTCTGCCGGGCATTTTTAATTTGTACTTGAAATGTACCCGGCTAATACGTTTTAACTTTGTCTTAACCCGTTACTTGGAAAGTACGATATCACATTACATTTTATGGCATTCTCTGACCCCCTAGTTATTCCGAAAAAATTGCAGAATACGAAAACAAGAAAAGAAAAAATAAGCATATAATTTAATTTTGTTTTCAAACACAAGAAAATGAAGCCTGTCATTTTTTTGCCTTTCGTTTCTGAAGTTCAGCTGATCTTCTTGCTTTGGCTTCAATATTTAAATGACGTATCCGAATAAATATCCTTGTCCTGAAGTAATATCACCTTACCACTTGAGGATTCAAAGATGAAAATTTCTGAGGTGCGTGAAGTAGGCACCCCACTTTCTCGAAAAATTAAATGTCATACACCCAAGTTTGCCCAACATTTAAAAAGTTTGGCCCAAGTCACACAACGCTGGAAATCGCAAATCATTTACTTTAATTGAAAAAATTTCCATTAAGACTTCTTGCCCAACCGGAAATCGCAAGCCAGATTTTGGACTTTAAACTGACTTGCACCCCCACTTGCGAATTTCGAACTTTTTAACACACCATCGTTTAGCAGTGTTGCCCATTTTTATCCTCTTTGAAGAAACGGTTGCCCAAGTCAAACAAAGCGGAAATGAATCACATTAAAAAGTTTTAATCGCATATCAAATTTTGGACTTTAAAGTCACTTGGGAATTTCGAACTTTTGAACACACCTTCGTTTAGCAGAGTTTTGCCTAATTTTGTCATATTTATAATTAAATTTGGAGACAACTCCACGTTAAATTTAGTCCCAAAAAGGTTCGGGACAGACTAGGCTCGCCGGAAAATCCAGGTCTACTCACGAAACATAGTATAAGGTTTTCCAACGTTTGCCCCGGTTTGCCCACCAAAATTGTTCGTTTGACCACCCTCACAAAAAAATTATATGCGAAACAAAATTTCGAGCCAACTCCACGCTGGTCTGAAAATTCAGATATTTTGATGAAACTTTGTATATCGTTTGCCCATCGTTTCCTCACATTTGCCCACAAAGAAGTTTCGGTTGCCCACCAACACAATTAGACGCGAAAACAATTTACGAGAAACACCTGAATCGCCGCAAAAGTAGGTATTTCTACCAAATTTCGCACATAATTTGGCTATCATTTGCTCATATTAGCTCATATTAATAATTATTTGTTTGGCCGATAAAAAAAAGCAGTTATCGAACCCACCTCATAAAGTGCGAAATATTCCATGTATACTAAAATGGTGTGATATTTCGCATTCGATTTTCGTATAATAAATTAGAAAACAAAATTGTACACTCGGAGAAATAATCGTTCACGATACTTCAACAAATATAAAAAAATACCGTGGTACAGCCTTTGCATTAAGCCTCAACACCATTTTTAGAATTTTCTGCAAAACGGCTCCAAATTTTTTGGTTAAACTTTGTTCTCAGATAGCGTAGACGAAAGAAAATAGTTCAGGTCTCATGTTCGTTGAAATCCCTGATTTTCGAAAATTGCAAAAATTCAATTTTTTCGGGGCGTCTTCCAAGAACTATAATATTGAAGACATAGATTTCCTTGTTTAATGAAATCGGACCTTTAAAGACAGATCTTCAAATAATGTCACGTTCAATTTTTCGTAAACATTAGTGGTTTTAATGTAATTTTGTGCGAAATATAGGCAATTCTTTTTTTTAAATTTTCTTTAACAATTTTTATCTAAAAAACAGTACAATTTTTTTGTTTTAAATTTCTCCTCTTACGAATGAAAAATGATTCCGGGGCTCTCCATTTCTGGAAAATTGCAAAAAGTTAACATTTTAAAACTACAAAATTGAAGACTGAGATTTTTGCCTTAAGTAAAGTGTTGTAAAAATCAGTTCTTCAAAAAAGGTCATGTACAATTTTTTTTAAGAAACGAGTAGTTTTCGCGTAAATTGTGCCTGAAATTTATGCAATTTCTAAAAAAATTCTCCCAAAATCTTTTCTTTCAAGTTTTTATTTTCTCGTATACGTACGGAGAATATATGTATATACTTTCATACGTATCAATCATACGTTCATACGTGCGGAAAATCGATTTCGAGATTTCAACGGA
Source organism: Teleogryllus oceanicus (assembly GCA_964035755.1). Taxonomy (NCBI): domain Eukaryota; kingdom Metazoa; phylum Arthropoda; class Insecta; order Orthoptera; family Gryllidae; genus Teleogryllus; species Teleogryllus oceanicus. Next base: position 207,969,241 of record CAXIVR010000001.1, on the reverse strand, counting down.
AATTCGTTTTGGGGTCCCCTGATACCGAAAAACTGTTGTTTTTTTTTTTTTAAACATCCGTCCGTTCGTCCGTCCGTGTGTCTGTCCACCTGTGAACACCACTAGCGCCTAAACCATACGTAGTATATTTTTCAAAATGGATATTCCCCGGTCGATCTGGCCCCACCCGAGGCGTTGGGATTTTGAAAATCTTTTTTAAAATTTGGGGGTGCATTACGGGGCAAAATCTGTGATTTCAACGAACATGACACTAGCACCAATCTGTTAAGCGTTCTTTACACTATCTGAAGACAAAGCTTGATCAAAAAATTTGGTGCCGCTTTTGAGAAATTTTGAAAATGTTTTTGAGACTTCATGTGAAGTACCCTCAAAAACAAAAATATCCGATTGAAACTCCCAAAGCCACGAGTTCATTCAGATTTATTTTGGGGAATATCAATTTTGAAGAAAATCGGCAGAACGGTTTAATTGTTAGCGTTGACCACAGACGAGCAGACAGGCGGAGATATTGCCGTCAATCGATTTTTCGATATCAAGAACCAACAAAACATGGATTCTGACTTCACCACGGGGTATAGGATATTGCTTCTAAATTTTGAAACGGGAGTTATCCGCTTTTTCGTTACCAGAGATCGGCAATAAGTTTCTCTGACGATAATTCGCCGTTTTCTGGTGCACCCTTCCATAACTTTCTCTTCTTACGAGTTCCTTCGTAAGGCGAGAAAGTAAAAATAACGAAAACAAGATTTTCACGAAAACGACTCCAAATTTTTTCTTCAAACTTTTGGAACGAATAGTGTTACGGCACTCTTTAAGATGACATAAAATTAATTTTTCTGTGTTCTTTCGTTGTTTCAAAACATACACAAATGTTTTTTTTAATCCCTCACGCATTAATATGCACATTTCCTGTAATTTGTATACATTATTGTATTTGTGAGTGGCAGTTCTTGAAATGATGTTTTTCGAGAAGTCAATAGTTTTCTATGAAGAAGAGCTTCAAATTTCGCACTTACAGTCCATTTTCTTAAAAACTGCTCGAAATGTTTCAATGAAAATTGCCATTTATGACTAGGGTTTACTTTTCTTTAATATTCTTAAAGTAATATTTCGGTTCTACTTTTAGGAAATCGAAGAATTAAGAAAAATAAAAAAAATGTACTTTGGGTGGCGATGGAAGGCGGATGGCAAGAGTATGTGGCAGGTCCGAATATCTAGCCCAGACCAAAGAAAATGAAAACCAATACGAGAAAGTATGGGCCATTCTGAAGCCTCACTAATTTTACTTTCGTTTCACCGTTTTTTTTATTTTATTCTTTATTTATTTATTTATTTATTTATTTATTTATTTATTTATTTATTTATTTATTTATTTATTTATTTATTTATTTATTTATTTATTTATTTATTTATTTATTTATTTATTTATTTATTTATTTATTTATTTATTTATTTATTTATTTATTTATTTATTTATTTATTTATTTGTTTATTTATTTATTTATTTATTTATTTATTTATTTATTTGAATTTGTTGCGTCGTTGTTGACGCAACGCGTCCCTTTACCCTTGTTGGGCGTTGAGTGCATTCTTTGGAGTAATCCTCCGTTACTCAGTAATAGTAATTACTATACTAGTCAAGTCTCGTCACGTCGCAGTCAGTCAGTGCCTTTTATCCCTTCGGCCAGGGGCTCAACGCCGTTAGATCCCGGGGTTCCGAGCCGGTCCTTAGTTCCTAGCCGGTCACCCAACCCGCGAAGCTTCTTTTATTGAATTTTATTAAAAAGATCCAAATTCTTTATAAATAGAATGCAAAAATGTTTCGTTACGTTGTCATCACAAAACACATTAATCGCTCGTTAAATGAAATGAGATTGTGCATTTTGTTGGGTTAGTAATATGTTAGCTTTGTAAGTCGAAATGTTGCATTGTAGCATTGCCTATTCTAGTTTTCAACTTTTTACTTTCAATTGCATTCTCAAAAGGGAAAAATTTTTTTAATTTATTTTTAAAGCAATTTTAATATTAATTTAACGATCCGTGGTGTTTTACTTAAAAAAATATTTTAAATTATTTTTCAAAAATATATTACAGTTAAAAAGTCTTTATAAATGATAAAATGTGTTGTAGAATCGTGAATATATCACAGTTTGATGCTCTCTTGCACGTGGTCCCTAGTTCGAAACTTTGCCCTGGAGCTTGCGTGGATGGGCTCGTGGAAATTGATACAGCACCAACAATGGCAATAAACGCGTCTTTCATGTCACCCAGAATCCATAAACAAACTGTCTTTATCTCGAGAAAGTCAACAGCTAGTTGCCAGCTGGTAAGATGATAAGACGCGACCGTGGACCCCCGGTTAGTGATTCTTCCACAAACGTTTGTCGGGAGCTGACAGTTGCGAGCTGACAAGAGTTTTGCACATCTTTATGGTTCAGTGTGTTGAATAGAACTACACTCTTGATCGAGAAAAGGTAGGCTAGAATTTTGTCTAAATTATATGTCATGTATTTGTTAACCGTAGAGAAATCACGTAGCTGTATAACATACTTCCCTCGATTATTTCTATGTGCTTGTTCTCAGAACCAAGAATTCATTTTCATACAAAGAGAAAGTGTAATATATGGTGTGATTATAAACAGATGCATTAACCTTTTGAGCATTACGTACATTTTTCACGTGCAGTACAGATTAGGTGTGCCTATTCAACATTGTATTTTTGTGTTTGTTATAGAATGGAGAAAAATACTTACCATGTTCCCAATATGTAAATGTTTCCATTCTGCTATAAAAGAATTACTACTTGCAAAGTGTTGCAAAAGTTTGTATTTTGAGATTAAGTGAATCACGAGTTCATACACAAATTGACATTGCGCGATAAGGATAGCACAGTTCGTAATGAACTTACAACATTCGAGGATCTTTTCTCATTCAGTTATTTCCTGTCTTGATAACACTCATACATTGTTAACATACAATGCACCGTAGTGCATACATATAGATACATATGAACTGACACCGATACAGAAATTGAAAATTTTGAATCTTTATGTTCCTGAATTTACATGTATTTACATGACCGTGTGCGTTACATTGAATTGCATAATTACCATCGCTATTCTTTGAATGAAAACTGTACACTAACTGTACACTGTATTTAATTTCAATTAAGTCCGGGTATCCTTCTCCTCCACTACCAACGATGTGCATTAGTAATACTCTGAAATAGAATTTGATTATTAATACCATTGTTTTATAAAAGTTTTATTTTGCAAAATTTTAATTCATTGTTCACCAGCATTTCTAATAAAATCTTTCATAGCCGAAATGCAATGAGATCGACTTCTACCATTTCCTTCTTGTTTGATGTGTATTTTGCGTGAAAATAAGGAAGTGAATTTGAAAGTTCTACATATGGCATTAAAAGTAAATTCAAGACATGGAAGACCAGTTCTTTTTTAAGCTTATTTTACGAGAAGCAGGTGCTGGAAAGCTCAATTATGTGCTACCTTAATTCCCACCGATGTTTTCGTTTTGACAACTTGTCAGGAACACAAGTAAGGATTCCATCCTTTTTAAACGATTTCGTTTTTCAGATGCAAACCTATTGGTGTGTTCGTGAAAAGTGTAATACGAGTTTTTCTTTTTCAATGATCACCATGAGTTATTTCTTTTCGAATGACTTTCAAAAAAATATTGAAAGATACCATCTATATGAGAGTCTTTATATTTCCACAAAACGGAGAACTTCAGAGAAACTAGCACATGGACAATATACATGATAAATAGTAATTATAATAAGATATAATAAACATAATTATGATAATAATAATAATAATAATAATAATAATAATAATAATAATAATAGTAACAACAATCTCTAAACAATTATTTGGGGAAAGAAAACCTACTATGTAAATGGCAATCGTAAGCGTTTGCCCTCATTATTTAAGAGAAGCAAGAAAACAAATCACGAGGAGTGCTCAATAACACAAAACTAGAAAATTATAGTTAGTAAAATAGTAACCAATGTGTTCGATGATAAATATGATCATTATGATTTGTGGTAGAACGCCTGATAATTAAGAGAAAAGGGAAGAGATTTCAATACAGTTCACAGTTACTGAAGGTTTGAAGTAATGTTCTATTCTGTGAAATATTTCTTGCGATTGATATCCATTGTACATATCATTCACAATGAAAATTCTACATTTGAGGTATAATCACCAATGGTAGTCTCCATAGTTAAGAATATTTTCGTAATTTTCTTAAAAATCTTGTGCTACAGTTCTAAATTCGTTATGTGAACTCAATGAACGACAAATTACCATGCCTCTTTCTGAATAGATCCCTTGTGTAAAAATGGCGAATTGTCAATTTGTTCTATTTTTATTAATATATTTCCAAATTCCTATTTTGATTCACTAGTGGCCACTCGAAAACAGCAAAATTTTGGTAATGACCAGATACATGAGTCAGAAATGGCCAGTTCTATTCTCTAAACTTGAAGTTTCAAAAAAATACAAGTTCATGTTAAATTATATTCTTTTATATTCTTTGAATATAAAAGAAAGGAAAATAAATTATTTTCGTTTTACACCTCCGCCACTAGAAGGTCTAAGCTCCACGTCCTGTGAGTTTGATGCACGTGGGAAGCCTCAAATTGTTATTTTAAATGTTGCGATTGAAGTGGCCGCTGCTGAGGGAGTGGCTATTATTGGTGTCTTTACCCTCTTAAATTTCGATATCTACTCTCCTGCTGCAGATTATTCGAGATGTAATAATCCGTATTACTTAGTATTGGCAAGGACTGAAGTGTCTAAATTGAGAGTGTAAAATGTTATATTAATAATCATTATTGGGGTGAAATGTCTCAATCGCTTCTTTCTTCCTCTTTTTCTTTCTTTCTACCATTCTTTAGCAAATATAAATCTCAGCCAACGTCGAATGGTGCTAACAAGCTCCCTAGCATTCTGCTATCACCAGCAATTGGCTGAACTCTCTTATCAAGGTTCGTGTCTCATTCGGAACGTGCGTGACGGGGTAGCCCATTATCTTTGCATATTTCATGGAGCGTTGTTTGCTTTACCTAGAAAGCAAAGCAGCAAAGCAGTGCTATCAATGCAATGGTTTATTTCCAGAGCAGAGGCACGTCATAATGCGCGTCTAAACATCGTCCTGGGTTCCTCGCCTGGCGTGCCGGCGGCGGGCTGGCGCATGGCCGTCGCTCAGCGCCACGTCGCCCCGAGACGCCCAGCGGCCGCCCGGCGCCGCCCCCCGCCGCCCCCCGCCGCCCACCGCCCCGCCGCCCACGCCCAGCGGTGCGCTCCCGGCCATTTCCAAGGTGCACGTCGGCGACGCTTGGCAAGAGAAGGGGCCAAGGCGGGCAATATGACATTTATCTATCTTCTTTTGTACGGTGATGTGGGTGGGTGGGGGCGATGACCTAGGTATTAAACCTAAATTTATACTAACCTTACAAACTTATTACATATTTACACGCACATGCACTTCAATCTAAACTTCCAAATTAATTCTGCGGTTTTTGTAGTTTGCCAGTCAAACTTGCACTGGCTGAACTCATGGCTCATTGCAAAGTTGCAAGCCTTTCACCACTGAGATCCGGGTTCGATTCCCGTCGAGCTCATGTGAAATTTGTTCCAACAAAACGAGTTCGGCTGCTTCACAAGGGCTAGTCCAATCCCTGTGAAGTGTCCTAAACACTACCCCTATCCATATTCCTTCCTAACTCTGGCCGCTGGGTAGTGACGCAGGAGCGCGCGGTAGGAGGCGCGTACGCGGAGATGCTACCTGGCGGTCCTCTTGACAACCGACTACGACGAGACGCGACAGACAAATGTTAACAGAGGATTATTCCATAAAACAAGCGCAGTAATGGGAGGACTACTCCAAGAAGCGCAAAGCGCTCAACGCCCCCCAAGGGGCTTGCAGACGCGTTGCATCGAAGTAGACGCAACAAGTGCTTCAAATGACACTGGCTGTTGAGAGTCACAGTTCCAGTTATACTTTTTCCCCGCGCACACACACACACACACACACACACACACACACACACACACATACACACGATGATGGCCCGTCGTGGGCAGGCGCACTGTTGGTCCATCACAGGCACCATGGCTGGCGTCTCAGTGGTCGGCGGTGCACTCCCTACGATCTGTAACTTCACGGCTGCGAAGCGGGGATGGGGTGATGAGTGGGGGGGATGCGATTTGATCGAACGAAAATTTCGAAAATGCTAGAATTATATTTTGATTCGAATTTTCATTTTATTTAATCATATAATTTATTTGCATATTGCTGCACATTATTGAATTATTTACAAATCAAACATTCTCCTTTTTTGTGTTTTTTAATTTCTCGACTTACTTCAAACGATTATAAATTACTGTAGTTGTGCGCTGAAAATGAGAGATTTTCAACCGAAAAACTCTTACTGTCTGGATGTGGAAACGCAAAACTCGTTAAATCTTATTTAATCTTTGTTACGTCTTCATAAAATACTTGTTTAATAACATGGCGTTTCGCGACTTGGTGCATTCTCCTCTTCACACCATAATAAGATACAATTACATAATTATGATGCCGTTAGTAACAAGCAAAAATAATTAAAATCCCAATATATATGAGGAGCAACTAATCAAAACGCGTATTGTCTACTGGTGGAAAAATTAAATTTGATATGCAATCGTGTCGTTTTATTACTTTCTACACGCTCCTCCTTTCAAATTTCTTCAAAACGCATTTTAATACATTAAATTTAATGTTTTAATTATGTTTAAATCATGGACTGGTTGCGTTTTGATTAGTTCCTCCTCGTATGTGTATAAGTTAACATCATTATGAAATATAGCACAAAATAAAAGGAAAATTAGTGGTGCTTCAGCAGCACATATTTTCTAGCATAATTTCTAACTTTTGCAATTTTCCTCAGTAAAAGAGTTTTAGTAAAAATAACATTGCGCCATCCGTTTAAGCGCCCCTTTAAGAGACTAATATAATATGATATGTATGTATGTACAAATCCGTTAATCCTACAGTGCGCTCAATTTCTTTTTTTCATCATTCATGTGTATCTTTCTTTAAAAAATATTTTTGAAACGATGTAATAGTATCGTCAAATTGCATCGAAATTGTTCCGTATTAATTGTGTATCTATTTGTGGAGACATTTTTATTAAATGTTATGTAATGTTAGGCACTCGGGAATATTCTGCCCTGTCGTAGCCATCAATATTCATACGTTACACTCTTATTTATATTTCGCAGCATGTTTCCTGACTTGGCAGCACTCTTGAAAGAAACGTGAGTGGGATTGTTCAAGGTTGAACAAGATTAAACAGCGTGAACAGGAGTCGTTTCTTTCGAAGCACTCTTCCTCCTGGACCACGGACAGTGTTGTTCACTACAAGCATTATTCATCACTGACACTGATAGCTGACGTGCTGAAGCAATGTCTGGCAAAAGAGAAGGCGGGGCGAGCTGGCTGGTAGTATTTGGTGTCTCCGTCATTCACGTAAGTTGGTTTTCGTTTTGTACTGTATAAAGTAAATTGATTTTTTTAAATGTAGTGTACCAAAGGAATTCCTGAGTTGGTGACTTTTATACGCACCAAAACCTATGCTGAACATTCAGAAACTCTTCAAATTTAACCAAATTTCGGGGTGGAGATGCAAGTTGGTGTTGTTTCTCAAGTTTTGCTCTTTCTTTGTAAGAAAAACACAGATCATTTTCTACGTGTATTCATTTATAACTTGCAATAAACCATTTAATTTTATTTACATGAAACATTCAGTTCAAGACGTTTTTTGAATAGTGTTATATGACTGATTTTTTTTCGTAAATCCTCTTGAAATGCCCAGAAAGTGTAGCTTCCGATTCTCATTATCTACAATACTGCCCAAAGCAGGAATATTGGAAAACCTGTTTAAAAATATCCGTCTTTTCTCTTCAATCATCAAAGAACCTGTCCTACTTGAAAGTGTTTCGACCTCCAAAATAGAAAGGTGTCCAACATATTATAGTAGTTTAGACGTGTTCCAGTACAGAGATTTTGCCGGTCTCTCCATGAAGGGTCAAACACACGCAATCGTTCAAGAGAGCAGGTTTTACTGTATGTCTGGGAGATACCAAATTAGAATTATTTAGTCAAACTAGAATAATGAGTCATTTCGTGCGGTCATATTAGCAATAAATAATTCCATTATAAAAGCATAGATTCTCGTAGAAAGTTCCAGCTGCGGTGGCTCAGGGTGTCAACTGATGTCCCTGCTACGCCTATGACTGGGAGATTCTAGAGTTATATAGTCAGCTATAGAGCTAGTGACAATTTTGACCTCTGTCTGGAGCCGAATTCTAGCGGCCGGCTACTCTGATCGGTGGTTTTCCATGGTTTCTTCCATCAACACGTGGGGAAATGCTGTAGCAGTATCGTAACAAACTGACCAGGGGCCGCGCGCGATCATTCCTTCCTCTTCTTTTTCCTATCGTCACTCCTTACCTACACACATTTGCACTTACAAGCACTACATTACCACACGGAGCGGGAACTTAGAGCTCGTCCCAGCTGGGGTGGTGCTTCACTGGTGGGAGGTACCTGGATGGTAAAAAAAACTGCAAGCCGACGTGTAGGTCGGCGCCGGGTCGCATCATCCAGTGTGAGAATTCTCACACCACCTCACGTGAGAAATCGTGCACTACACTTACCGGAATAATGACCATGGCCATTGACGCGCCCAAAAAAACGCGAATTAATCAACCTGTTTTTTTTTCTTGTTGTAATTTTCTAATTTCGTCGTTGCATGTATACCACTGAATACTCTGTGGACAACGAAAAGTGTCATACGATTTTTCTCAACGCAATTGAAGTCCTAATCAGCACTAATGTATTATAATATTCATATAAGGTATTCTTCTTTAATTAATTTTAATTCTTTTCATATAGAAGGATGGCGATATATTTATTAATGCACAAGAAAATATAGGAAGTGTGGCCATCACACGCGTTAAATGTGAAACTTCAATGATACCGAAGTAGGAAATTTATAGAGTAAAACAATATTACTTTAAGGTGAAAAATTGTTTGCCTGCTTCACTTCATGATATTTTTTTGAGTCCTCAGTTAACGTTTTGACATTACTAATAAGTAACAGAAATATTATATCCCGATTAATCGCTTACTTTGCATCATTTAAAATAGAATGATAGTTACTTTTATTTATAAAAATAATATTTATAAGTGAATTTTTATAAATGGTAACAATTTTTCAATTAACAATTTATTATACATATTTATGGTATGGTGGCTTAAAGTATGCAAGATGCTCTTTCCGCGGTTTAACAGATTTATTTCGTAAATGAATGAACTGTTACCCTTTCTTTGCGCTATATCTAAAATAGAATCAAACTTGCATGGAAAATGTATACAATACTTTAGATCTTATTGTTTTCAATAACTTTTGTAAAAACTTTTACCAATGTGAGATGAAGAAAGAGTTATTTGCGAAAAAGCAATTTCCGTGATCTCGTACCCTCGATGACTCGAAACGCAGTAATATTTTAAGGATTTTTCACACCCTTATTTGTAATATCGAAACGAAGGTGTAAGCTTCGAAGGAATTCATCTTGGTTGGAATATTTCCATTAATCGAACCTGTTTTCATCTAACTTGATTGGACAATTTCTTGGATCCTATTGGACTTATGGAATTGCGGTTTAGACCTTTGCATAGAGATTTCCAGGGAAATTGCAAGACAGTTTTTCATCTCCCTTATGTAGCTTAGACAGAAAAAGTGTTTTACTTTTCGTTACACTCCCTCGTCTCGAGACTTTCGGACTCATTCTACCGCGAGAAAAGAAGTTTCACTTAAAAAGCAGAATACAATTCTCGTGGAATAATAGTTTCCTATATTTATTTTCGAGCAACTAAAACCAGAGAGAATCTCAATAATCTTTTAATAGTAGCATATTTGAAGAAAAGGGCTTGGCCAGCAAAAACAGCTCAAGAGGCCCTGAGTATGTTCCGAAAGATTCTAATAAACAATTTCAAATCGATTTTGACAGTTTTTCATGCATAATGTAAACTAAAAGGAAATGTATACAGCTACAAAATAGTCGGTTGGATTATGGTTCATTTTTACAAAAATAAAATGAATATTTCATTTATCTATACTTTTATACACAACGAGAAACTTCAAAGTACTGTGTTAAATTTCCTTTCTCCTTTTGCTCTGCAAATAATTCAGTCATACTGAAATCAAACTCGTTAGGAGAATCTCGTTTCATAGAAAGTTCATTGAAATCATTTAGTATTTCTCCAGCCATTGCAGTACGTCAAAAATATTAGTATTTGTTCATGAATTCATTAGTCGTTCCGCGCTTTATGAAGATAGAATCTCTAAAAATAAACGTAGCGGATCACGAAATTCCGGAAAACTGTCCATTAGTTTCTATTGTGATTTGTTTCTTGATCCATTGAAAATTATATTTGTAAGGATTCTGAGTTTAGGGATCCGAAATGTTAAAATTCATTATTGTAGCCCTAATGAAAGATAACTAAATAACCAAATTGTCGGCATTCCTTAGAAATATAATTAGATTTTAATTTCTTGTATATAAGGATGTATATAATGGAGCATTGGTTCCCAAACTTTTCAATCCCGGGACAACTTTAAAAATATTACAATTTCACAGGCCCACTATGGGTTTTGAAATAAACCGAAAATGAAATAGGTTACAATATTCTATATTTCGATTCAAATATATTACATTCAAAAAACAAAAATTACAGTTAATTCCGCGGTGGTAGCTGAGATCTTGTGGTAATCCATTATAGAGATAGAGATAATTATCCACAACAATAACAATATATAATATTCTTTGGACATTATATGGATGATTATCACTGTTTCTATAAAAATTAGAGTATATTACCAAACACATTTTATTCATCTGTGTGAATATGAAGCTGCTTTTGATTAAAGTTTTGATTAATGTAAGGAAATGTTCAAGAAAATTTTATGAGATATTAAAAGACGATTGCTACATATGAGTCTTGTAAGAAGTTTTATTGTTAGCCAATAAATGGCAGAGTTATCGCCTGTGTCAATATTCCACATGGAACTGTTTTAACATTCAAAACATCGCTTCCGCTTTTTCATTATGGCTGTGAGGCAGTGTAGAGAGGCAGAGCTCAGAAAAAGTGATTTTGGGTAGTCGTGTGACGTCTCCGTTGATGTTTGGTGACTTCGACAATAGTGTTAAAGATTCTGACAATGAATTGAGGAAGATGAAGACTATTCAAATGACGGGGTGATTATTTTTGTTTCACTGACGATCAGGTTAGCATTCTGTGGTTATGAAGTTTTTTCATTTACGTAAGGTGATGTTTTCAAACATTGTTGTAAATTTCTGTAATGCTTGCAAAATAGTTGTTAAATAATATGAAGGTTTACGAAAATACTTATAGTATTCAAATCTTTAGCCAAATTGGCGATTTCTTTAATGTGGCAATTCAAGTTTTTCCAAAATATATTCTCTTATGTTTATGACAATCCGCAGTACTAAACTATTAGTGAGTAATAAACAAATATCATACGACAGCATAATTGTAACATCGTATTTGTTTTCAGATAATTTGTCTTTCCCCCACAAAAAGAAACATAATTATAACTTTAGAAAATGAGAAAAATAGTACAATGGATATGACAAACGGCAACGTTAGCACCGATGCAAATAGTACGGTGACGGGAAGTGCATCCAAGTTACCTGCAAGAGAAACAAGAACCAACTTGACTGTCGAAACTAAGAAGAAAAGGAATGATGGTGAAGCGTATAGGATAAGAAAGATCAGAAACCTGCTGCAAGAATTGGACCAGATTGAAAATGTTCCAAAAAATGTTATGATATATTAAAAGAAGAACACAGAAAACAATTTTTTTTCTCAGTTTTGGGATTTTAAGAACTATGAAACACAAACTGCTTGTTTATTGGGAATGATCCGCAGTAGTGAAGTGAAAAGGTGATAAGGAATATGATCAGAAGATATAAGTTGCCTCAATGAGTATTTTACGGTGAATAATACTTCTTTAAAGAAACTTGTGGTTGTATCTGAGAATTGCGCTGGCCGAAATAAGAATTGGTGCAATATTGCCTACTGAATGAGTTTAGTATCAACTGGTCGATTTGAAGAGATAGAATACCATTTTCCACTTCCTGGCCACACCGTGCTCCCATCGGATGACTTTGGAATGAAAGAGCTAGGTTAAAAAACATGTAAGTTCGATATTTTTTTCCTCATGAGAAGGTTAACGTTTTCAAGAAATGATGCAGATAAAAGTTTCTGAAAGTATTTCACATGAAGCAGAATCAATTTTATACTTACTGTTATTTCAAACGTTGCAATCAACAAAAGATGACCATACCTGACAAACACAAATTTTTGTTTACTGAAGTGAGTGAATTTCGAGTTTCAAAAGGTAAACCTAACGTTCTTGAAGTATGTATCTCATATAATAATAATATTTGGGAAGAAATTAATACTGCACGTAGAAGTTGTCAGATGGCATACACTCTCATCAATTTACGACAATAGTATATCGAGCCTCGTTTAATTGACCCAGACAAAAAGAAGTAAAATATCTATATCCCTACATACTACAGAAACATGTTACTGAATATTGCAATAAAATTTTCAAGGAAGGAGACTCCACCAAAAATGTAAGGCGAAGAAAATCATCTTCACTTCCTTGATGAGACAGTAACCTCTGAAGATGATGTAGAATAATATAAAAATTTTGCAAACATTTATCTTTAATTTCCATTTTTCATTACTTTGTTATAAACAATATAATTTTGAAAGATTATGTTCATATTTGTATTGTTTTTCAACTACATAAGTTGTTAGTTCTGTCTTATCAACATATTAAAATGAAAGATAGACCTGAAAGATAGAATGATGTGGCAAATGTGACCAGAAAAAGTAAATGAGATTTATTAGGTTTAAAATAAATATTATTGTTTGCAAATGATTAATTGATTACCTTGAAATCACGGAAAACAGTGGTTCATTCACAAATAAAAAATACCAAAATGTAGTTAAATAGAAGTAATTTTCTCATACAAAATGAAATTTTTCATATCTAAACAGGAGTTAAGTAAGAAAATAAAAACTACCAACTGTTGCCGAACAGCCCTGGTTTCCTCTAAGGAAATAAAATGCATGGTGAAACCGGACAGTGAGAATGGGTCGTTAGGAAAAACGTTGAGGACGTCCGTTTATCTTTAGTGCGTCGTGAAGTCGTGCGAAATAATCTTTTATTCACATCCCAGTGTAATAGTTTTTATTCCACTCGGGCGTCACAGTACAAAAAGCTTTGTTTTCACTGTGACCTCATGTTTTTTTATATTTTAATACAATATTTAATTTAAGGCAAGCTTCGTGGTACGTAGAACTGCCTAGATTTTACGACCACACGATTTCTGTACCATCGACACAGTTGGTACAGTGGTTGTTTTGGCGCCAGTGCGAGCGTCGATGCACAAATTCCAACCCAGTTGCGATCAGCGGATATTTTAGGAGCGAAAAATATGCCATGCCGTGTTGCGATAAACGCGACGTTACAGAACATTTGAAATAATACTTCACAATTTTCGGTGAGACAGATTCGGCTGGAGCTGCTAAGAGCGGACACCGGAAGTGAGACCGCTCTGGCATAGCATCCACCTCAACCCAATTTTAAGGACATGAAATCAGCCTGTCGCATTTGCGGCCCTCGAGAACCACCAATGATTTTACTACCATGTGCGATGCGGGGTTCCACATAATAAAATGGCCTAGTTCACTCCACACCCATTGCATCCACACACGAGTCCGCCCCCGGCGATCCGGGCGAGTTACTCTGGAATTAATTTTATCGGGTGTGCCTGCCATGGTTGTTGCGGTTACCCAAATTGGGCATTCCAAGGGCCGAGTGCATCACCACCCGGGAATCTCCTGCTCACGCCTGACGGCGACGTGAGCTTGGAGGCGTTTTTAGTGCCCTCGGTGGCCGGCAGCAGCCTCCCTGTGCTCCGAGGAGCGACCCCTTTTACCGGGGATTACTCGGTTGTCGCCAGGGTCCCCGTCTGCGTTAACTAGCTGGCACCCCGAAGAGGTGGGGATTGACTTGAGGCACGCCTTCCCAGGAGTCCTTATTCTTTCAATTATTTTACTTTCTCGTAAAAGCCAATTAAAAATAATTCGGTTAATTATAAACCAATAATTTTATATATTTGGAGAATATTTCAATACTTTAGTGTTTAAGAATTATTATGTATTTTTCGAACTATTTGCATTTATTTGCTAACGTGATCAGATCGAATTATTTATTCTTTCAATTATTTTACTTTCTGTACACTGCTTACGCAGAATATTGTAAGGCTTTACAATAACGCATGGGATATATTCCTGAATACACCGATACCTTATATAATGAATTCAATGCCAGAAATTTTTTTTTCATATAAAGTTTTGAACAAAAAATCTATTGCTTGAAACTATTTAATCTTTGCAAATGGTCTACGATTTCAAATGAGTATTACAAAAACTTTCTGTGTTAACGCTGCAAGATAGCTTCAGTAAAACTGTTTGGGAGAACAATAGAATGATGGACGGGGTTGTTCGCAAAGCGTGGCTACCCACTTCCTAGACTTCGTCATACGCAGTTTTAACTGTTTTTTGACGTGAAATGAAACGAAATGAAACGAAATGAAACGAAATGAAACGAAATGAAACGAAATGAAACGAAATGAAACGAAATGAAACGAAATGAAACGAAATGAAACGAAATGAAACGAAATGAAACGAAATGAAACGAAATGAAACGAAATGAAACGAAATGAAAAATGAAGTAATAATGCAACAACAGCACATACATTGTTCCATTATTTCCCAATTTGTAATTTTCGAAAACGCACAGACGTTCAACGATAATGAGACCTGCGCCATTCTTTCAGGCGTTCAATTTTGTACCCTCACAACTTGAACATCAAATTTTGAGTAGCTTTTGAGAATTTTTTTTATAAATTACATAAAATCCATGCACAAATTACAAACAAACTACAATTTTTTTTTTCAAAATATAGTACATGACCTTTCTTATATAGTTGATTTTTTACACCAGATTTTGCAAAAATCTCTATCTTTAAATTTGTAGTTTTGAAATGATAACTTTTTGCGATTTTCGTAATTATAGAGTTCGTTGGAAATGAGGCAAGCGGCATTCTTTTAAAAATTAATAAAACTTTTTCTTTTTAATTGGAAAAAAAATTAATTTTTAGAAAATATACTCGTACGTAGTTTAAGAAAAATGATACCTGGGCAATTTTTAATCTTTTATGCTGTCTCATTTACAGTTTTTCAATCCAAAAATTGAAAAACTGTAAATGAGATTAGCAGTAATGTTTACCGTCTTTTGATATTTCCGAGAAGAAAAAAATTTAAAATTTGGAGCCATTTTTGAGAAAAAAAAACGTTTAAAAAATTAACAATTGCATATATTTCTCGAAAGTATTACACAAAAATACTCATATTTTCCAAAATTTGTACATGACCTTATTTCAAGATATGTTTTTGAAGAAGAGATTTTATTAAGGAAAAATCTCTGTCTTTAATATTATAGTTGTAGGAAGACGCTGAGAAAAACTTTTGCAATTTTCGATAAATTAGAGATTTCAACGAAAATGATAATTGCACCATTCTCTTAAGCGTCCGTTACGCAGTCCGAGGACAAAGTTCAATAAAACATTCTTCGTTTTGAAGAAAATTTGAAAATGTTTTTGAGGCTTCATGTAAAGAACTGTGAAAAAAACCAATATTCGTTTCAAATTCTCGCCTCGACTCAAAGACTCGACTTTATTCAGATCAATTGGGAATTAGCAGTTTAGGAGAAAATCGACTGAACAGTTTAGGAGCTAGCATGACCACAGATGAGTCAGACATTTTGACGTCAATCGATTTTTCGGCATCAAGGACTCACAAAACATGTGTTCTCACTACACCACGTCTTAGAGGAAATAATTCACTACAGTATATTGGAACATGATTTATTCACTTTTTCGTTATCAAAGCCCGACAATGAATTTTTCAGTCGAAAATTAACTTTTTTTAGGCGCACGCTTACAAACTTTTTCTTCTTACGAAGTAAGGGCGAGAAAGTAAACTAGTGGTGGTAGACCCGTGCCATTCTTTCATGCAATCCTCCTTGTATTCGTGGAAAAAAATGAAGAAAAAAATTGGAGAGGTTTTTGAGACGATGTATTAATTTAGACATTGCATAAATTTCAAGCACATATTACGCAAAATGACTAGTTTTTTACAAAAAATTTGAAGATGATTTTTTTTAAACAGCTGACTTCTTAGAACAGATTTTGTTTAGGGCAAAAATCTCTATCTTCAATTTTGAAGTTTAGAAATGTTAACTTTTTGCAATTTTCGAAAATACACAGAGTTCGCCGAAAATGGGCCAAGCCCATATTTTTTACCGTCCCTTGATATATGCGAGGAGAAAATTTAAAGGAAAAGTTTGGAGCAGTATTTAAGAAAAAATCGTTTAAAACAATTAAAAATTGCCAATATTTCACGTAAAGTTACCCGAAAACTACTCTTATTTTCGAAAAATTGAACATGACATTATTTCAAGGTTGGGCAGTATTTAAATACTTGTATTTGAAATACGTATTTTAAATACATTTTGCATTTGAAAAACTGTATTTTTTAGATTTTTGGACATGTATTTTAGAGAAGATAATTTTGAACGATGATAGTTTCTTTTTGTTTCATTCCGCTATTGAATGCACCCCATTGAAACAAAATAAGAGCTCCTTTCAGCAGTTGAATTTGGATTCTCTTCATTTTTAAATGATAAATCAAAATCATTAAAAATGCTGGACAATTATCCGGCAATAAAAAATGCGTTTATTTGTTATAACACTAGTTTATGTTCATCCACGCCATTTAAATTACTGTTTTCTTTTGCAGGTTTTATACATTCGCCAAATAGAGGTTTATTGTTAGATGTTCAGTTTAAAAAATTAGACGTTTCAAAAGGAAATGACATTTCTTTGTTTTAATATTTTAAATTTTATATAGTAATAATTAATTTATTTTGCAATAAAATAAAAACAAAATTATTATATATTTACAGTATTTTGAGTATTTGAAGTATTTTAAATACGTATGTACTTAACACATCATGTATTTTGTGTACGTATTTAAATATTTATAAAGTTTTGGGAAGTATATAAATATTAAATTTATAGTATTTTGCCCAACCCTGCCTTATTTCAATATCTGTATTTAGAGAATAGATCTCATTAAGGAAAAATCTCTGTCTTAAATGTTGTAGTTGTAAGAAGACACCCAAAAACCCTGAGCACCATTTTTAAGAAAATTTTGAAAATGTTTTTGAGGCTTCATGTAAAGCACCCTCAAAAATCAAAATATCCGTTTGAAACTCCCAAAGTCTCGAGTTCGTTCAGATCGATCGAGGAATATTAATTTTGTTTGGAGAAAATCGGCTGTACGGTTTATGCGCTAGCGTTGACCACAGACGGGAAGACAGATGTTTTGTTATCAATCAATAGTTCGCTATCAAGGACCAAAATGCACTCTGGGTACACTACAAGGATCACCCACATCGATTCTGGCCACCCCACGTACTAGAGAAAGTAATTTACTATATGTAAAAACAGGATTTATCCGTTTTTGTGTTTTTTTTGTTACCAGAGCCCAACAATAAGAGTTTTTCTGTAGAAAATTCGCCGTTTTCCAGCTCTCGATTACAATAATTTCTATTCTTACATTAGAAAGGGTGAGATAGTTAAAACCACTATCTTCAATATTGCAGGTGTAGGAAAACGCCGAGAACATTTGACCTTTTGCAATTCTCGAAAATCAGAGGTTTAAACGAAAATTAGACCTGAGCCGTTTTTTAAGTGTCGTTTACACTACCCGAGAACAGAGTTTAATAAAAAATTTGCAATTTTTGAGAGAATTATTAAAAATGTTGAGGATTCATGTACAGTATCTCCCAAAAACAAAATATCGATTTGAAACTCGCAGAGGTTCGGGTTCATCTAGATGGGTGACGGAAGATCAGCTTTGGAGAGAGTTGTCTGAACGGCTTAGGGGAACAGACAGATGGACGGACGGGCGGGCAGGCAGACAGACATTTTGCGGTCTCGAATTGCCGAATCGAGCTTTTGGTAAAACGGTTTTCTGACAACATAACGTGTTGCAGGAAATAGTTTACAATATATAGGAGCAAGAATAATCCATTTTCTTTACCAAGGCCCGACAAAAAGAGTTTCTGTCGATAAATCGCCGAATTAGTAGCATTACATGCTTTCTATTTATTGCCTAAGTACGTAGAAAGGTGAGAAAATAAAATGAACGGCAATTAAGGAATTAATTTGAATAATTTTATGATTTGATTGAAAAATCCCAAAAATAGTCGAGTTAATTGAATTTTTGTTTCAGCTCTCGATCTTACCGGTGGTTCAATGTTTCGGATTGATATATGAACATAAATTTGAAGCTCTGGGTATGTCTACGGTTGCCATCAGTTTTCTTATTCACATCAACAATGGGGTAGCTTCAATTCTTGGTAATTTTGTGATAATGATTTGTTAAAAATATATATTGGAATTGGATATCATAATATTACCCAAGTTCTTATTTCAGGATTGCTATGTGCTCCCATTCTACGACAACATAGTTTTCGAGTAGTATCTCTGATTGGATGCCTTTTTTGTTGCCTTTCCATCTGTCTGATGAGTCAGGCCAATTCCTGGTTAACTTTTGTTGTGACGTACAGTCTTTTGTTTGGTAAGTCATTGTTTGTTCAAATGCTTTTTTATTAAGAAAACTGTAGTCTGCATCATTGAGTGGATATGCGATCATGATGGGCCAGGAGTGCCGTGTCCCGCTGAATATTTTGAAGGAGACCCTGTAACCTAACATAAAAAACATTTTATTTTCGTAAATGCGTCATATCCCTGATAAAAATGACGTATCGAACCTATGAATTTGATTTAAAATTACAATGACGACGAACGGATGGACTAATTAGATTTGGAAAGTTTCGAATGTACCCTTGTAAAGTGGCTAATTTAGACTCGATTCCCCGCAGAAACTTCTAAAAATGCACCAAAAATCCAACAACGTCCGAAAACTTCTAAACATGTCAAAAAATGTACAAACATATCCAAAAAAATGTGACGAAGCTGGACTGTCGTGTAACCGCCAATAAATGTGTTTCAAAAATTGACTGAGAATTGCAAAAGGAGGCCCAAAAATGTAGTTCCCTCTCTTGTTTTAAACTGGGCACGTCTGTGTTGATTAATATCAAATATGGAATTAAGTAAAGGGAGAGGAAATTTGAACCTCCTAAAGTTTTGAGCTACTAAAATTCAAAATTTAATTTTTATTCTTTCAATCCTTTTATGGTGTCAGTAGGTGGTAATCAATTGCATGAATAGTTGTTTTCTTTGTCAGCACATGAGTAAGCACAATAACATTTTTTTCTGGAACTGTGAGAATACAATCTGGTGGAACACGGAGGTAATAGGTATCTCTCAAGGATATTAACTAAAATGAAATACACTCATACAAAATGAAATGGTTTATTGGTAGAACAAGAAACATTAGGAATTCAGTAAAATGTGCATTTAAGAGAACAAAGTAGATTTACTATAGTAAATATAGTATATAGTAGTATACCTATAGTAAAATCTCACATAAAACAAAATCTCTTCTTTAACAAGAAAAATCGCAAATATCCCGTTCTTCACCAGCGCACTCCCTGTAATTCCACATTTCACCCTTTTTGCACTTTATTCATAGTTTCCCTCAGCATTTATCTTTGAATGATCCTTCAAAACCATGCAAAGGGTGTTCGGGACAATCATCGCCTCATCGCAGAAGTCGGAACCGTAAACCGTTTCATAATTAAGGTGCGGATTTTTGTCTATTTGCCTACTTTTTCCTTCACTGGAAAACGCAATATTTTAGGATACTTATTCATTTTGAGGCTTTAGGAGTATTATGTGCGAATTTTATTGTGCCTATAAATGCTTACTTCAGTAATAAATGCCTATTTCGTTTTTACATGCCTAAACTTTGCCCATTCTTGTATTTATTGATGAAAATGCAATTATCATCAATCAAAAATTCAAGAAATTGTACGTTTTTTTTCTTTTTTGTCCTGCAGAGTACAGGGAAATCGCACAACTATCGATAAATGCAACCACTGCAATTTCTGCAACCACAGTGCGGGTATTTCGTATACCCAGGTAATACGTGCAAAATTATAAACACGTTACACGTAACATAAACACGTGCAAAATCACTGGTGGTTGTAAATTTATTTTTTACTTCGAAATATTTTGATATGAAACATTTTATGAATAATACATATAATACATATAACATAATATGAAACATTTTTTCTCAAAAAGGCTCTCAATTTTCTTCTTAAAATTTGCTTTATAGGCTATATGGTAAGGGCGATATAAAAATAGGTGTCAGTCCCATTTTTCGTCAATTATCTATATTTTCGAAAATTGCAAAAAGTTAACATTGCAAAAGTAGAACATTGAATACAGAGATTTTGGTTGTGAATGAAATCTGTTCTACAAAATCAGATCTTTGAAAAAGGTCATGACAATCCTTTTTTTAAACGAGTGGTTCTTGCGCAATTTCTGTTTGAAATCAATACAATTTATAAAAAGATTCTTGAAAACCGCTACAATTTTTTCCTTATTTTTTATACAAGTAGAATAAGGGAAGCTTAAAAAATGGTGCAAGTCTCATTTTCGTGGAACTCTGAATTTTTTTAAAATTCTAAATTTTGAATCTTTTAGATATAATGCGAGAAAATATGTGCTGTTGTAACACTACTAGTTACATTTGTTTTATGCATGGAAATTAAAAAAATTTTTAATTATGTTGTAATTAAATGTGAGTGAAAATATCATTAGCATTAGTGTGCAACATTACTACGCAGCATTAGAGTATCAGCTTGCATTTAATGAAAAGCAAAGGTAGCTACTGCAATTCAGCCCTTTTTTTTGTCCGAAATGCCTAACACTGATAGAAAGGATTTCTACGAGGATTTATCAGAACAATGATGAAAGCAAACATTTCGTCTTAATCTTAGCAATATAAAGGTTCTACTTGGTTGATTGGGAGACGACGCGTACTAGGCACAAATACCGACTTTTCGCCCGTCATGCTACGACTTTCTCCAGAACGAAATGCGGAAAATCGCCAAAACGCTAAAAACTACCCTATTTTCGAAAAATTGTTCCTCTCCATGTTTCAAATCTCTTTGAACCACAAATTTCATTTAAAACAAAATCTCTATCTTCAATATTGTAGTAGCGGAAGAAAAAAAGAGAGTTTATCAAAAATGATACCTGGGGCATTTTTAAGCTTCTTTTACACTGTCCGAGGAAAAAGCTCAATCTAAAAATTTGGAGCCATTTTTTAGAAAATTTTGAAAATTACTCACAGTGTCTTAAATTCGTCAAGATCGATCGGCGGTATCAATTTTTGAGAAAATATCTGAACGATTTGGCATCAGCGTTGTGCTGACTTGACACAATCACAAACTTCATTTAGTTTGTGGGACGTCCTGCTATGAATCGTACATATGTTACCAGAGACATCTGGCAACATGAATAATTACTGCCAGTATAGCGGTACAGATTGTCTGGCAATTTAGAGTGCAATTATGTAGCTCTGAACTTAGCATTCTGGTTCGGAACCACGTTAGATTTTTTCTGCCCTTCACAAACAGGCAAAATTATGACAGCAGGCTATGTTTGCCCTGGTAACGGTCACACGATTTCGTTTTTAACACCAAGATTTGGCGCCGCTAGGTGTAGATATTCGGCGAAGACAATGAATACGTTCGCCTCGCAAAGCATAATCAGGAAGAACGATGTGTTTATTCCCGGGTGCCATAAAGCGGCTGTAGGAGGATCATAAGAAAATTAAAGAAAACCCACGAATGATCGCCAGAGAGGTTTCGAATCAGTATTAATTCGAAAATTCCTTTATTATAATTTTCCACATTTATATGGTAATGTATTGGGGAACTTTCACTTCACTCCCTTGACCTGACGAGCGGCCACTGTTTTCTAGCCTCCAATACTTTTAAAAATTCGACCTTGATGAGTTAGTAAGGGTTTCCGAACTTTCGAATCTCTCACATTCACCGAAACCTGTTTTGAAAAAGAATTCTGGAAATAAATAACACATCGCAACATGGTTACTTGAACATTTCAGCGCTAATGGTTGAAAATGTGACAAAATTCTACTTAACTTTACCGAACTCCATTTATGGCAGTCTCCGAAAATCCCATTTTTCGCTGATTAGAAAGCACTCCAGCCAGTACTAGAAATTAGCTCAGGTAACGATTTCATTCTTAAATAGAATTTCTCCAGCCTCTCGAGATTATTTTAATACCATTGATATAAATATTTTAAATTGTAGGCCAAGCGATTGATTTTACTTTAATTTTATTTCTAGCATTTCCTTTTTGAAAACCTCTTGTTTGTTAAGTTGTAAATTTATTACCCAGAAAATTCAATAATTTTTTTTCAGGTATGGGACAAGGAATATTGTATCCGTCGACATCTTTAGCAATCAATTCACATTTCAAAGTTCGTCGTAGTTTAGCTGTAGGTCTCTCAGTGGCTGCAACGAGTTTTGGGCCCATTCTCAGTCCATACGCAGTAAATGCCTTACTCTTCAACTATGGAACCTCGGGAACTGTTCTCCTGCTGGGGGGCGTGGCGCTTCATTCACTGGCTGGCGGGATGCTTCTGCAGCCACCGCCCACAGTTAACACTGAAGAAGACGCAACGAAAGAGGTAATGCACACTACAGGATGAAAAATCAAACAAACAATTTATCCAAATCAAATGTGAATACTTCAATGATCTCGAACTTTTCGAATTGTTCATACGTTAACATTAAATTCGCCATCCGATGTAGTGTATACCAAGGAAACATGTCAAGACCGAACAATCAAGAAAGCTTCGAGTTTCCTTAGATTTATATTTGGTCATAATTAGACCAGCCAATGTAATCTGAAAGTTATCAATTGCAGAAGTAAGATAACGATGAATAATGGCATCCCATTGGGTAACATATTACTTATGTTCAAGATGGTGACCGGGAGAGGTAGCTCAGTGCATCAACTGATGTCACTGAAATGCCTCTGACCGGGAGGTCGTAAGTTCGAGTCCTGACGGCGGCAAGATTTTTCACCACTAGCTTTTCAGCTAGGTCGAATTCAGTCGCTGTCTGGAGGAGAATTCTAGCGGCCGGCTGCTCTGATCGGTAGTTTTCCGTGGTTTCTCCGATCAACACCAGGCGAATGCCGGAGCAATACCATACCAAACGGGCCACGGACCGCGCGCGATCTGTCCTTCCTCTTCCTTGTCCTATACTCTCCTGTAAGTGTGTGTGTAAGCACACACTTACACTAACGTGCACTACACTATCACATATTCCGCGAGACCGGTCGGGAGCTTAGAGCTTGTTCCGGCTGAGGCGGCGCCCCGCTGGTGGGAGTTACCTGGTTAGGAAAACCTGGCTAGTCGATTGTAGGTTGACGCCGGATCTCGCCATCTAGTGGGGGAAGATCACCTCCCCCTCCCGATGCAAAACGTGCACTGCACTTACGGGACTTTAAGGGGAACCCTCACTAGCCGACGGTAGGTCGGCGCCGGATCTAGCCATCTAGCGGGGGAAGATCACCGCCATTTCCCGAGAAAAGAGCATGCACTACACTAACGGGACTAATGACGTGCCCGGGACGCGCCCGGAAACACGAAAAAATCAATCAATCAAGATGGTGACAAGTAAAATCTGCGAATAACTGTTCTCTAAAGATACGGACGTAACTTTAGACATTTGGCAAATGTTGTGTTGAATTTTTACTTTCTCTTATCTTCTTCTTCTGAGGCACTACAACATTCTCTTGAATGTCTTGGCCTACGTTCTCGTATACTCCGTATTTAATGCAGCAAGAAAGTGTCGGTATTTTGACAGAAAAACACATTTTGGGGGTACCTAATACTGCAAAACTTATTTTTACTTTCTCCGATACCTCATATTTCTCTAACACGTTTCAACTTTTCTCTTACACGTAGTATGGTCAAAATTCACGTTTTCAGATCCTTGATACCAACATTTTTATTTACGTATCTACTACAGAAAGTGAGTCTTTGGCGTAAGAATAAAATGTTTACTGACGAAGCGAAGTTAAAAGCCACGACCGGCAGTTTGAAAACACCGAAAACATTCTCGTACGAGTTGCGTAGATTATTTTTAGAACGAATTCATGAAAACTTACATATATACCTGTATACTCTTGGAATCATTCAAGAAATGAGAGGCAGCTGCCATGTTGATTCGTGTCGCCCCAAGTGGCGTTTTCTTTGGATGTGCAAGTCGTGTGTCAAAGCCAAAGAAAATTTTTTAAAAAATTTCCTTTGAATTTATTTAGATTTTTTTCATTTATTCGGTCTTCCGTGCGATCGGCGTCATAGATTGCTCGCCAGTGTTTTGTTTACGTTGTAGTACTCAGTTGTTCTGAAAGGCCATGACGTCTTTGCATTACGCTTACAGCAAAGACTATTTTACTTTATGCCTTCCTGAAAGTAACCCATTCCAGTTAATAATAATCAGTGATGGTAAGTGCTAGTTTTCATGGATGAATGCTGAAAAAGTTTTGTTTTTTTTCAAAACGTCTGTCCATCTGAGAACAACACTTTTCAATTTTTTGAAATCGATACTACACCTTTAATATTGATGGTAGAAATTTCATACTTAATTCAAGCTATTACTTTAAAGACATCAGGAAAACGTTAAAATCCTTACTCAAGATATTGTTATGAGTTCATTTTCTTTAAATATCACTAAAATTAAATATATGTGAACGTCCCGAGGCGCCGAATTAATAACCACACATATTACTTCTGTAGTTCTGGCAATGAAGCCAACTGTTTGTATCAGTGTGTTGAAGAGAATATGTATAATCCAGGCAGTCGCAAATGCAATTCGCAACACATTGCTCGCTTGTCGGTCTTATCGGTTTTCTATTAGATTTTTGGAGGTGTGGCCGACCTGATACCCCCACTCCATTATACGAGTGGAGAGAAGCGAATTTACTAAAATACGAATTAGCACATTGTATTGTAACGTCGTGGGAATACACAGTAATCACAGACACGAGCTTCAATGATAAATATGGACAGGTTTATTCACAATATGTACAGTAAATAATTAAAGTTACTCTTAGCTCTGGTAGACGTTTACTCCCCTGATCGCAGGAGCGATCCTTAAAAATGAAATGTCTGACTCGTGGCCCGCGCCACTCCTCAGTGAGCCTTATGCACACAGCATTCAGCTCTGGCGACCTAGGTCACCCGTGGAAATAGTGTCCACAACGGCGTCCCAACACATGGGTTGCCGTACGAGCCTCGCTCGGCTCCGCACCGCCCTGGGCGCAAGTTTTGTGCGTTCGCACGAGGGTTCCACTCAGCTCGACAAAACCCCGCCCCCGCGCTCTGCGTTCGCTCTTATATAGCTCCCACCCACGTGACCTGAAACGTCACTGGGTTTTCACACGGCTCGCGCTAGTCGCGTTGCCAGGAATTTTGGACATCCATTTCCCTGGATTCTAAGAATTTTGCACGCAGCAAAAATGCGCTGTCCCGCATTTTGGGCATCCCTTTCCCTAGCTCTTAGAATTCTCCAAATACCTCATTGTTCTCACATCCTGCCTGGCCCCTGGCGTCTAATCCTTTGACGCAGCGACATTGTGACGCCCCGCCGGTCGCTCTGTGTAGCCCTACAATACGTTACAGTATTAACATCGTTTCCCTTCATTCTAATTATGGGGGGGGGAGAAGGTGTTCGGATATTCACTTCCGAGTGTTCTCTTACGGGTCATAATTATGGTACTCGAACACTGAAGAAGAAATTAATCTAGTAGAGTTGGTTAATGTAACCAAATTTAACATCGGAGTTAGATGAAATTATCTTCAAACATAAGAAATAATCGATGAACTAATTAGGAAATATTTCAATACAGTCGACTCCGGTTATAGTGAACTCGGATATAATGAACCCTCGGCTATAATAAACTTAAATCACTGGTCCCATCTCACTTACATTAGAAATAAGCATAAGAAGATTTGCCTACAGTGAACCTGAACCTCGGCTATAGTAAACCTAGGAAATAAGTCCTAGAAAGTAATTGGATATCTTATGTTACTAAGCGATTAAAAGGGTCTTCGGAGAGTAGTATCTCGTTCCAACAGTGCAAGAGGCATTGAAAGGTTTCAAATTATTACGATACTTAGAGACAGAGGACAGCGCAGAATCATGTATGGAGAGAGGACGAACTCTGGAGAAGGATTTAATGAAAAATGTACGACGCAAAGAATTGAAATAATTGATTTTGTACGTACAAATAAAGATATTGAAATTTTCAGTTCGCGCTTTAAACGTATTTTACTGTATCTTTATATTAATAAAATCAATAATTGTGGATAAATTCCATTTATTTTTGACATCATCGGATATAGTGAACCTCACATATAGTGAACCATACATGTTAGTCCCCAGAAGTTCACTACAAACGGAGTCCACTGTATATTCGCCAACAATAGAATAAGTTCTCTCTCCAGTATCTCTCCACACTACATATCTGTAGGAATACTAGCAAAACTTCCAATAAATGGAAGAAAGCTATGTTCCATCCAGTATTCATGACTGGAGAGTTGACGAAGACTGTTAAATTAATGACATTGTTGTTTGCAAAATGTATTCTTTTAAAAAAATGTTATTGCGCTTTTTTGCTACAGCGTCTTTTAGCCATCTTCTTGGTATGAAGCGTAGACATATATTTGGAGTAATCCTCCGTTAACTTTTGTATTTTATCTGGAGCCCTGAACTTTGATTTCTGGGGGTACTTTACAGCCTCAACAACATTGTCAATATTTTCTCAAATTACTAAAAATTAAAGTCTATATTTTTTCTCGGGTACGTGCATAACAATGGCATAAGTCACATTTTCGTCGAACTCTCTGAATTCTCCAAAAATGCAAAAAGTTCAATATTCTTTCGGCGTCTCTCTACATTTATAATATTGAAGGTCATTTTTTCCTTAAAGAAATATGTTGAAATGAAATTAATTAAGTCTTTAAAGAAGGTCAGGTACAATTGTATACAAATATGAGTATTTTTTGCAAAATTTGGTGTGAAATAAATATATATATTCTTTAAATAGCTAAACAAGATTTTCTCAAAACCGGTTCGTCTCTTTTTCATTTTTTCTCGTAGATCTATAGAATGCTTATAAAATGTAGGGCTCAAAATTCCAAGCTCAAAAAATTCAAATTTGCAGGACCTCGAGTTCGGGCAGATTGATCGTGGAATATCCATTTAAACAAAATCTTATGAATTGTTTATTCGCTAGTGTTGTCCAGAGACGGACGGAAGGACACACAGACAGACGTATGCAGCAAACCAATATTTAGATATGAAGGTCCCACAAAACGTGAATTCTGACTAAACAATGTAGTAGATGAATAAATTTTCTAGAGAAGTAAAATATTATCCATTTTTTCGATATCAGTGACCCAGAATGCTAGCTCTTCTGTTGAAAATAGCCACTTTTTATTGCACTATTACAATACTTACTCTTTACTACGAAGAACGTAGTAGGCGAGAAAGTAAAATGGAGTATACGCACGAAAATAAAGCGAGAAGGAAACTCTTGAACACAACATGGCTCAGCACATGTTGTTGACGCCATTGAAAAATATTTAGAGAAAGTTATTGAGAATATGACTTTTTCGACTTAGTTCAATGTCTTTTTATCCAATGGTTCCTAACCGTCAGAATAGTTAACAGTATTCCCAGCCAGTTTGAAACCTCAATGTAGCTAGGGAAAAGAGAATGAGGAGAACTAAGCAAATAGTGAAGTGAAGAGAAATTACTCTAATAGGAGACTAGTTTAACAGAGAGAGGAACAAATGAACGTCGTGTCGGTTGATGGCACTGCAAGAGGTATTGTCGAAGTCATTTACAAGTGAGCCAACTGCAAAAGATCGCATTAACGAACTGACAGTATGAACAAAACCTGCAGTTATGTTGCCAGAAGTAGCCAAACAGTAGCTGTCAAAACGGACCCTTGTTAGAATAATCTCTCTGTAGTTGTCTGGTGCATTCAACACCCAGCAATGAAGTGTGGAATGCAACAGCACTTCCACACTTCGAATAACACAATTCACAGTACGAATATCATTATGAAGCACCAACCATATTGTCGGTCATTTCTCTTCTTCCCCAGCCACAGAAGATACTACATGCTGGTACAAAGCGGAAGCGACAAATTTCTCTTGTCTCTGTCGGGACGCAAACCGTACCCTTGCGCAATGACAGTAAGCACGCTAATCATTGGCCATCTAGAAACTATTTTATTTCAATAGGCAATTACTGACATAATAAAGTATCTCTGACTGCTGCAATTACTTGTTTCTGATGGCATTTAAACACTTGTTTATTACATCCGGTCCAAAGATGCACTAAAACATGAGTCCTCCTGTTTTGGTGATGTCACTATCTAATGATTCTTAAAAAGAATTTTTCTTTTCTCACGGCTCCAATAATGTCCAGAATATATATGAAGATTATTTTATGTATATCTGTGCATACAATTGATTTACTATTTGTTTTTTTTTATTAGAAGTTGCTGGAAATGAAAAACCGAAGTGATTGTTCACAAGAGAGACAAGAAACAAATGATTCAGGGATTAAATCATCTTCTCCATTAAAACCATTAATGCAGATATCTGAACATCAATCTCTTGTTGATGAATTAAAAGGTAACAAATCTGGTCTCGTTAGTGCATTTTCAATGGAAACTTTTTGTGTTATAAGTATTATATTAAACCAAAGAACACCTCCCTTAGGAAAAAGACACATTCCGATCGCCAAAAAGATCTGCACGCGTGTGGTGAAAGCTTTGGATCTTGATCTTTTAAAAGATCCAATATATGTCAATATTGCAATGGGAATGGGCATTTCTATTGCATCAGAATTTAACTTCCACATGCTGTTACCATTCATTTTGGTAGATATGGCTGATCTCGACAAACCAACTCTTGCTACAGTTATGTCTGTCCAAGCTGGTGCTGATATTACTGCTCGAATAGTGTCTCCACTATTAGCCAACTGGTTTCATTGGAATGCTCGATTTGCTTATTTGGCATCACTGCTGGGCTCCATGGTGGGAAGAACAGGTATGAGGATGAGGTATTTAAAGATATAACAATTGAAAGATATCATAATATCTATTCTTATACCTCCATGACACACACACACATATATGGCTCGCATTTGGGCACAAAGGTATATGTCAGAAACATTGAGTATTGAGTTAGGTGTAGTAACTTTTCTTTTATTTTAAAATTACTTACATTAATTCTTTTAAACTAACTTAATACTTTTAATATGTAAATATTTGTACAATAATAATTTTAATATATATATATATATATATATATATATATATATATATATATATATATATATATATATATATATATAGATATAGATATATAACTCTACAGCCGTTGACGCGCCTGCAAATAATTAATCAATCGAAAATATACAGAATTTTGCGCGAAACTGCACTTACTTTTCAAAACTAGTGGTGCTAAAATAGCACATACCTTCTCGCCTTTAGTAATGGTTATGTAATACTATTTATACATTTCTCTCATCATTTTTCTATAAATGATAACACATCTGTGTCATCATTTTTGTAAAACTCATTTGAAACCGTAGAACATATGGTGCTAAAATTAGTCTCAAGTAATAGAGTTTTTTGATTGAAAACTTTAAATGAAAATATATTTTTGGCATTGAATTCATTGTATACCTTATAAAGTGTATTCACAAACATATCCGATGAAGTTTGTAGCCTTACAATATTCTGCGTAAGCAATATGCGAGAAAGTAAAATAATTAAAAGTCAATAAATAATACGGTAGTGATAGTGTTGGCAAACAAATGCAAACAGATAGAGAAATATATAATAGTAATTATTAAACACTATAGTATTGTAATACACTCCAAATACATATACGTATTATATTAGCGCGAACAGAAGGTAGACCTCGGTATCGCCATCTGTTATCAGTGCGGTGTTACAAAAAGGGGGTAACAACAGAAAACAATGACCGCTAATCCATATGGGATACATATTTTTGCATTTAGCATTGTGAATATCGCCAGTTAAAAAGTTAAAATAGATTTATCAAATTAAATATAATATATTTTATTCATAAAAATTACTTGTTTTTTACGTGCATTAGTCTTCATTCCCTCATTTTATTAAACAAAGCCAAAACATCTATTCCTTTTCACATTTAACTCAATTAAAGGACGTAATTTAAAATGAAATAATATAAATATAATAAATAATAATAAAATGAAATATGAAATAATATACAAATTCTAACTCACGCAGTATTCAATTGCGGAGCAACACAATTAATTTTACGTTCACGAAGCGCAGTAAATTGAGAGCGGGTGACTATGTTTACCGCCAAATGACACAAAAATCCTAATATTTTCAAAACATTTATCATGATTTTATTTGAAGATCTGTTTTGGTGAACACATTTTATTAAGTAAAAATGTATTTTCATAATTGTAATTGTAGAAAGACGCCGAAAAGTTTCTGAATTTTTTAAATTTTCAGAAAATCAGCCATTTCAATGAACATGAGACCTGCACCATTCTTAGAAGCGTCCTTTGAGCTCTCTAAATTCTAAATTTAATTTTTAAAAAAGGTGTGCCGTTTTTAAGAAAAAATGGTGTAAAGAAAATATAAATTGTCTATGTTTGACGCAAATTTTGCCCAAAATACTCATGCTTTTGAAAAATTGAACATGACATTATTTTTAGATTTTTTAGTTGTAGGAAGAATGTTAATTTTTTGCAATTTTTGAAACTATAGGCATTTCGCTGAAAATGACACCAGCACCAATTTTTTTTTCCATTTTTTGATATAAATACAGCCTTTTTAAAATTTTTAAAAATTACTTTTACCAATTATGAGAAAACTATTCATATTTTAAAATTTTTAACCCCTTTGAACAACACCTTTATTCAGGAAAAATCTCAATCTTCAATATTGTAGTTGTAGTAATATGCCAAAAAATTTTGAACTTTTGAAATTTTTATGCATTAAACCAGTTTAACTAAAACAAGACCTACACCATTTTCAACTATCCTTTGCGCTATCCGAGGAATAAGTAGAATCAAAAATTTGAAGCCATTTTTGAGAAAAAAAAGTCATTAATGCTTCATGTAATGCTCACCAAAAATCAAAATATCACTTTGGAACTCACTAGGTCTCGAGCTCATCGAGATCGTTTACGGAATATCGATTTTTGAAAAAAATCATCTGGAGAACGGAATCTGGAGAATACCTGAATGCTGACTACGCAGCATGTTAGAGGAAGTAATCTACTGCATATAGGAATAAGATATA
Organism: Teleogryllus oceanicus; assembly: GCA_964035755.1. Taxonomy (NCBI): domain Eukaryota; kingdom Metazoa; phylum Arthropoda; class Insecta; order Orthoptera; family Gryllidae; genus Teleogryllus; species Teleogryllus oceanicus. The sequence goes on along the minus strand of CAXIVR010000001.1, from coordinate 207,937,592 downwards.
TATTTTTTTCCTAATCAGGGTTCCACAATACGTGTTCTTTGTGAAAAAATCGCGTTTTTTTGGAGCATTACAATACTTTCTCTTTTTTACGTATTAATACTATAATAATACTTTAATACGTTTTTAGAAGGCGATTAAGTGAAAACTGATTGTGTGTGCCCAAGTTTGCTAATTTGAAACCAATTGTTTATGGACAATATTAAATGAACAAAGAAAATTAAAGAATTGGGAAAGAATATTATGTTCATTTTCTTTTGGTTATCAGTTTTCAATATTTCGAATTTAATATTTCATCCACAAAGTCCTCTGGTGAAGAAGACATTTTCTATTTTCTAATATTGTTTGGTTTTCAGTTCTAGCTCATTTCCATCATGACTATAAAATAATATTAATCCAGGCAATTATTGTTGGAATATTCAAAGGCTTCAAAGCTGTATTCCAAGCATTGGTTCTTCCTAACTATGTACCACTTGAGAAATTGCCTGCAGCAAGTGGCCTCTACATGATTCTAAATGGAATTTTATCCATGATCTGTGGACCTCTAATTGGTAAATTCATTGAATCAAGAATAATAATTAAGTAATGTTTAATTGTTATAGTTAACAATTTTTATAGTATGTTAAATTTATGTATGGTAAAACTATGTTAAGTGATATTTCTTTGAATCAAAAACAAATTTGTGTTATTCATGTCAATTACATTCATATTAATTTGAATTTCATTTGTATTCATTCATTTTCTTTTAAAAACATTTCATACTTTTGTCACTAAAATAAACACTTAATTGATTGAGCAGTCAGGACCCTTGTGAAATGTCTGAGTTTCTTTAATTTGGTGATTGATATTTATTTATTTTATTTATTTATTTATTTATTTATTTATTTTACGTCAAAAAACAGTTGAAACTGCATATGACATGCTGTGGGGAGAAGTGAATTCTGTGCACATTTTCAAAATTCTGTGATCCCTACACTGAATCATATACTACATAAATTTTGAAAAAAATAAATAAATAAATAAAAATAAAAAAAAACTCTCATTTAATAAAATCTATTTTCATGGATAAATAAGCAATAAATTTTGGGCTCTTATCCATGATATTTGTATTGAATTCCATGTGTTAACTCATTTGTCAGAACATATATATATTTATATATATATATATATATATATATATATATATATATATATATATATATATATATATATATATATATATATATATATATATATTTTTATAATGTTTAATATTATTTATTTTTATATGAATTATTTAAACTTGTCAACTTGTTTGTGAGTTTGTTAAATAAATAATACATGCTTATGTGCAGGATACGTAGATTCAAGCGATTCATATGTGACTGCTCTTTATGCTACATCTGGGTTGTCACTCTTTTGTGTATTTTCATGGGCTGCAGAACATTTATATGTACATTGTTCAAAACGAAAAAAGAAGGAAATTGAAGATTCCACTGCATAAGATGAAGAAGGAAGGAGATTGAACAATTGCAGCTGAATGATGAAATTTGAATTAATGTACTTTTAGTTCAAAACATCAAGATGCAATGCTCCACTAATAGCACAAAACTTAATGAATATTTCAAACAAGTCTCTAAGGACATTGAAATTCAAGATGTGGCAAAATATATAGTTTTAGAAGATTTTAATAATTTTGTATTGTATAGTTGACACAATATACTCATTTGAGTTGTTTATCAAAATGTGGAGTATTACTAATTTATATCATCTTGGCTGTCAATGATTATTGGACCATGACCAATGAGATTTCATTCATCATTTGTCATTTTAAAAGAAAATTAATTATGACAGTCAAATCTTACTCAGAAGAAATGACAAACTCATTGCGAAAATAGCAGATATTTTCTTTCTTCTTTCATTTTATTTTTTCTATGTCCTTTTAGTGACTGAAACAACTAAAAGTATGTATACCCATTTTTGACTGTGAAATAAAAATGTTAAAAATGGTATAAAATAAGAAAACTAAGAGAAAACTCAGATTTAAAATGAATCTAGTTACCAAGTGAAAATAATTACTTGATATTTAGTCTGAAATAGGTTATGATAGTATTGATTGTGGTGTCAAGATATTACGCTTATGAAACTAAAAAATGCTTTTTATGATTTTACCATTGACTGAAAATCAAGAAGTAAGTGATGATTACGTCTCGATAAAATATTATAAGATTTTCCACACACTAGAAAATGAAAACCTTATATGATGTAATACTTCAATACTAAATTAATTTTAGAGCATTACAGGAATTAATGTTATATATTTTTTTTTATAAACTATTCACTAAAGCATTCAAAATTATAGATTTGTCCTGCTTATTCTTAATTTATTTGCATTCAAATTTAAAGTATTTTATTGAAAACTTGAAGAAATGAATATTCTTTCCTGTGTGAAACTGGCTGTTTTCATTGTTTCAATCAACTTGCTCCAGTTAGCACATAAAAGTCTTCTCTTGGATAAAATAAAACACTATTTTAATATAATAGAGTACAAATTCAAGACTACACCAAACAAGAAAAAATGTTGTTTGTATTTAACTTTGTTTCCATGTTTTTGCAGTATTTGCACATTTTCAGACATAGTGAATGTCAAATTCATTTTCAATGCTTTATTAAATGTCCATACAGATCTTGTAAAGTAGGATATGAAATATACAAAAGAATCTGTACCTGCATTTTATACAGTAGAGTTATGTTGTTATTTATTAAGTATATTACCTTCAATGATATTGTTCTAAAAGTTTTGTATTTGAGTAATAGATATGTCATGAGTTATATTTGAGTAATATGTAAAGTTGCAGTTTTTACAACTCAATTAACTTATGTTAGTTCTATTATCTGCATTTCCTTTCATTGGATGAATGTAATTATGCCAATGTGTGAAGTTTGTATGAATTTTTATAAGAACTTGCGAATAAGAAAAGTAATCAAAGTTTAGTTATTCATATATTTTTTTGAAGATGCTTTATTGTTATCAGAATAATCATAACATTTTTATAATATTCTAATTTCTTCAACAATTGGGAATATTATTGAGCCTAAATAACAAACATTGCACTTAAAAAATATAAATATATAACAAACACACATGTGAAAAATTTTATTAATTGTCCAGCTTCTTATAGGAAAATAGTCATATTTATTTGTTTTTGCCATAATAATATTATTTTTGACTGTTGTAACATTCATTTAACACAGTAAAATAAAAAATGTATTGAGGAGATGATGTGAATAATATATTTGACTGATGATGTTTGTATCATTTCATTGTATTTTAATTTGGGTATGTAATTGTTTCATACTTAGTGACAACAGTGATTAGTAAATAAACATATTTGTTTTCAAGAATTGTCTTTTATTTCAAAGTATTTTCATTATACAAATGTAATTTATAAACACATTCTCAAAACTTGGTCTGATAATTTAATGTGTTGAAAAATATAGTAGAACAAAAATTAAACATGATTTTTTTTTTACAGTGGGCATACAGCCATCTGATACATACACATTGTACATGGTTTCTTCGGTATGAAGGATTCACAAAACGTATTCTGGCTTCACCACGTGTTAGAGAACTTTTTTTCTAAATTTAGCAACTGGATTTAGCCACTTTTTTGGATACTAGAGCCCTGTAATAAGAATTTTTCTACCGAACATTCGTTTTCTTTCGCACAACATTATATAACTTTCTCTACTTCGTAACGAGAAAGTAAAAACTAGTGGCGCTAAAACAGCGTGTACTTTCTCACCCTTAGTAATGTTTAGGTATAACTCTTTATACAACAATTTCCCTCCGAATTAACATATCTCAGTCATAATGTTTTGTAAAACTCATTACAAATTGTAGAACATTTTGGTTGAAAAACTAAATATTTTCAAGCAAATATCAACACAAATTCGACAATTATAATAGCTTTTCATGCAGGTAAATCATGTTACAACAATGAGACATATAATTCACAGAACTTCAGCTGCCGTCTCGCGGCGCGGAATGCCATGGTTGCATTGCAATTTTATATTCCCTGAATGCAAGCAATTTTTCTTCATATTGTATTAAAATCGTTATTATTAAGAGAGTAAACATAATTGGGCTAATATTAATTAAGGTTTGCGGATTACTTAAAAGAAAATACATCAATACATTGAGAATGCAAATACATTCCTCGCAACACGGACAAAAAATACGGATTATGAAATAGATTTTAAATAATTTATAAAAGTTTAATTTGTATACCTATAACAAAAGCTCGAAATAATATACAATTTCTAACTTACGAATCAACCAACTGCTTGGAAACACTATGTATTTTACGTTCACGAAGCGCACGAAATTGGAAACGGGCGACTAAGATTGACGCCAAATTTCACAAAACTACGAGATCGTATTTTCGAAAAATTCAATATGATTTTATTTGAGGATCTTTTCTCGACGAGCACATTTCATTAAGGAAAAAGTACCTTCACAATTGTAGTTGTAGAAAGATGCTGACAAAATTTTTATCATTTTCAATTTTCGAAAAATCAGGAATTTCAATAAACATGAGACCTGCACCATTCCCATAAGCGACCTTTACTCTATCTAAGGTCCAAATTTAATAAAAAACTTTTTTATTGTCTTTAAGAAAAAATGATTTAAAGAAAAAAAAATTGTGTATGTTTGGCCCAAAAGTTTGGGAAAACACTATTTTGATTGATATATTTTTAACGTGTTTCCGGGCGCGTCAACTGCTTTTGTCATTAGACCCGTAAGTGTAGTGAATGCTTTTTTACCCGGGATATGGCGGCGCCTCCGCTGGATGGCGAGATCCGGCGCCGACCTATCGTTGGCTAGTGGGGTTTCCCCCTAACCAGGACTTTCCCACCAGCGGGGCACCGCCCCAGCCGGGACAAGCTCTAAGCTCCCGACCGTCTCCCGGGATATGTGGCAGTATAGTGCATGTTAGTGTAAGTGAGTTAGTAAGGGGAGAGGATAGGACAGTGAAGAGGAAGAAAAGATTTCGCGCGGTCAGTGGTCCGTTTGTTAAGGTACTGCTCCGGCATCAGGCTGGTGTTGATCGGAGAATCCACGGAAAACTACCAATTAGAGCAGCCGGCGTCTAGAATTCTCCTCCAAACAGCGACTGAATTGGACCTAGCTGAAAAGCTAGTGGTGAAAAATCTTGCCGCCGTCAGGACTCGAACTTACGACCGCCCGGTCAGAGGCATTTCAGTGACATTAGTTGATGCACTGAGCTACCGCTCCCGGTTTCACTTCAGTGTTCAACACGCTCTCCACGATCAAAATTTAATGAAAATATTTGCAGTTGTTTTTGATAAAAAAAAAATGTGTTTAAATAAAATTTAAAATTGCTTATGTTTCTCGCGAAATTACGCAAAAAGTACTCAAATATTCAAAAATATCACATAAACTTATTTCAAAACCTAGTTTTCTCGACGAGCACATTTCATTAAGGAAAAATCTATTACTTAAGTAATAGATTGCAAGATAAGGGGAAAATGCTCTTATCTACTTAATTGTAGTTTAAGGGAGACGCCGAAAAAAATTGAATTTTAGCAATTTTCAAAAAATCAGGATTTTAACGATAATAAAATCTTTACCATTCTCTTAAACGTTCTTCACACTATTCAACGACAAAATGTAATCAAAACTCTTGGAGCAATTTTTTTGAAAATTTTGAAAATGTCCTTGGGGTTTCATGTATAGTCCTCCCCAAAATTAAAATATCGGTTTCGAATTCAAGAGGCCGTGATATAGGCCAGATCGATTGCGGAATATCAATTTTGGAAAGAATTGGCTGAACTGATTAGCCGCTAGCGTTGTTCACAGACGGACAGACGGACGAACGGAGACACAGGCGGTTGGCGATCATTCGATTTTTCGGTATCAAGGACCCACAACATATGGATTCTGGCTACAGCACACGTTGGGGGATTTTTTTCTCTAAATTTAACAACTGGATTTTGCCACTTTTTCGTTACCAGGTCAGTTATAAGAGTTGTTCGCAAATTCATAGTTTTTTCGTGCAGCATTACATAACTTTGTCTCTACTACGCAGTAGAGAGACAGTAAGCGATAACGAGAAAGTAATTAAAGACCATTTGGAGCCATTTTTGAGAGCGTTTTAAAGATATTAGGGCTTCATGTAATGTACCCCTAAAAATAGAAATATCCGTTTCAAATTCAATGATCTATGACATCAGTCAAATCGATTGGGGAATATCAAATTGGGTGAAAATCTTTTTCACGGTTTAGCCGCTAGCATTGTCAGCTTCTGCAGCTAAATCAAAATAATCTTATTGTTTCACAACATCCACCTCAAATGGATTCTTTGACCGTGAAGATCTCACTATGTCTTGTAATTCGTGGCTCTTGAAGATTCTAATTTGTAATCTTAGAATCAAAATTTCTTCAACATATATCAAAGTTAGGAAATGCTCAAACCGAGTAAAATTATAATTTTAAAATGGATATAGCTTCTTACAATACTGCGAACCTCTCCTGCGGTATAATCTATCACTCCAAATGGTACTTATCTCAATTACTGCGGACAGAGAATTCGGTGTTGCGCCTCGCACCATCTATTGGGGCACCTAGAAACTACGAAAAGGTTGCACACACTTCTACCAGATGCAGAGCTATAGCGAGGTACAGAATGACGTCACTACCTGAGACGTATAGTACATTGTTGAGAATGTGTGGGAATGTGCGTGTGTATACATATATAAATTTATATATTGCTTAAATTACAAATTTTTAGGTAACGGAACATTTCATGAAAATAATTTGTTGAAAGGTTTTCCCACTAAATAAGACTGAAAAGACAGCAAAATTGATAACAGGAGTTCAAAACGTACACGTTCATATGTTAAATATATTTATATACTTAAATTTATATACTTTCTATGTTTTGAATTTATGTTATTAAGTTTGTCGTCTTTCCAATCTCATTCAGTGAGAAATTAATTAAATAAATTAATTAATAAATAAATTATCTTCATGAAACGTCAACATTTCTTCTTCCTCGTATACATAGTAATATACGTAGTTTAAAGAAAGTTATGTAATGCTGCGGAAAATCGATTTCTAGATTTCAACGAAAACACACGTTTTGGGGTCCCATGATGCCAAAAAAGTGTTTTTCAAAACGTCCGTCTGTCTGTCCGTCCGTTCATCTGTTTGTAAATACCTCTTGCGTAGGATTTTTCCATATTGAAGAAACCCCGGTCCATTTGGCTTGAGTTGAAGCTTTTAGATTTTGAAAAACATTCTTTAAAATTTGGGGGTACTTTACATAAAGCCCCCCGGACATTTTCAAAACTTTCTCAAAAGCGGCTTCAATTTTTTTCTTTAACTTTATTTTAAGAATAGAGGGAAATACACATATAAAGGTGGTACAGGGCCAATTTTCACGATTAAAAAGTTTGAATTTTTTCGCCGTCTTCCTACAACTATAAAATTGAAGATTTTTTCCTTCAAATGAAATTTGTTGTCCATAATCAGTTATTTCATTAAGTATGTAATTTTTTGAAAATTGTAGATTTCGTGTAATAGTGCGTGCAATATTTGCAATTTAAAAAATGAACAAAAAAATTTTAAAAAATGGCAATTTTTAATATTTTTCGTAGGGGAAAGACATACTGCTAAATATGCAATGACATAAACGCCATATTGCTATATTCTTTTGTTCTTTCAAAGATTAAAAAAGATTTTTTTTTACTTCTCTCAAAAACTGTAATAAAAATTTTTCACATTATTGTATTATGACATGCTTTAAATAAATAAAGTTTCCGAAAACTACAGTCTGTTAAAATGAGCTCAAAATTTCGCATTTTCAGAAACGCTCAAACGCCATTTTCTCAAAAATGACTCCAAATTTTTTCTTAAAACTTTTCCAGTGGATAATACTAATTGAACTGTTTAATATGACGTAAAGTTCATTTTGCTGCATTTATTTGTTTTTTCAAAAATGACACAAATGTAATTTTGTTTAAATACCTAATGTTAATGTACACATTTTCATCGATTTGTATACATTATTGCATTTTTGAGTGGAAGGGCTTCAAAGGACTTCAAATTACGTTTATCGAAAACTCAATAGATTCTTGTGGAAAAGAGCTTCAAATTTCGCATTTACAGTTACGCTTATTCGCCATTTTCTCAAAAACGACTATTTTTCAATGAAAATATCTATTTAAAACGAGGATTTGCCCTTCTTTAATATTCTTAAAGAATATTTCGGTTCTACAATTAGGAAAACGAAAAGTAGAGAAAATGTAAAAAAAAATGTACTCTGACGATAGATGGCAGCTGGCAAGAGGATGGAGCAAAACCGTAAAGCCAGTTCTCATCAAGGAAATTAGAAAACATTAGTACGAGAAAGTTTGTATCAACACTGCAGAGGTAATTCAATGGGATAGTAGTTCCCTCAATAGGCACCTGATGATGTAATAAAACCAGTTACGAAACGTTGTGCAATTGCTGAAATAAATGTTTGTCATTAAAAACTTTGGATACTTTTATTTGCAAACATATATTGACAATCAAGAAGAAATATTGATTTACAATGTCTGTATCATTCTGTAGCATCATTAGTTTATCTTCACCTATGGCTGGACGGTTGTGTACTACAAGTTGCAAATGACTTTAAGTACAAGAAAGGTCCGAGTAAATTAATATAAAGTATTGAATTAACAACTGTCGTATTTATTTATATTCTGCACGAATGACTCTATTATAAGAAAAATTAGCTAAACGTATAACTCCGTAGTATCAATATCATTGTGGTTATCAAAGTTGTTACCTATTAGTGTTCTTAGTACTTATAGCACCATTATATTATAAGAATCTTAGGTTATTAAAATCTTAGTTACATATTGCTCTTTATCTCTTCAATTTTGTATTTGGCTCTTGTGCATTGTTCCTGGCACAGTATCTTGTGCTAATGACATGGCATATTTTATTATGTATCCTTTGGTTCATTTATGTATCTTATATTTTGCTTACGTATTCACTCCCGTATAAGTCATCATTGCCTATGACGTAAATTGGAAGTTTCGTCTTTCCCCCTTTTATTCTAATACGGTGACAGCGCACAAATATGTTAAGGAGGAAGAGCAGACTAATGGTATGATACATACCGCTAAGAAACCTTATGAATCTGTTTGTTTTATTTATTTATTTACTTATTTATTTATTTATTTATTTATTTATTTATTTATTTATTTATTTATTTATTTATTTATTTATTTATTTATTTATTTATTTATTTATTTATTTATTTATTTATTTATTTATTTATTTATTTATTTATTTATTTATTTATTTATTTATTTATTTATTTATTTATTTATTTATTTATTTATTTATTTATTTATTTATTTATTTATTTATTTATTTATTTATTTATTTATTTATTTATTTACTCCATTCATTCATTCATTCTTTCAATGAATTCATCGTATGGCATACATTTTTTGGGATGCGGCACAATGGGCATAGTCCCGAAGCCAGAAATCTCAGCACGGCTGTCATCAGGGCTCTCCAGTACGGCGTTGATGTTGAAATGTATTGATGATAATGAATAAGATAATGATTAGCTGAGTGATAATCATTAAGACAGAGGATAAGGTGGAGTGAGTGGTAGATGATACCCGAGAACCCGGATGAAACTCGATATTCCTTTGAACGAGAATCACTTCACCTGGATCATAAGGAACATTAATTTTGGATATTTTCTTACGTAGTTCGACAAGCCACATCTTGCTTGAGTTTTCGTTGTATTCTGCCTGTCTTTGCTTCTCTGAACAGTCTCCTTCATCAGCTTTCGCTTCCTCGGCTTCCTGATTTGCAGGAGATATCATCTCTACGCAGGTGGAGAGCTCGATGAGCTGCCATTAGATTTTTGGTTTTACGTTCCATATAATCCGGCTCTTCTTGCGTTCAGTCTATTACTTCTCAGTGTACAGTTGCGTTCAGTCTATTACTTCTCAGTGTACAGTTGCGTTCAGTCTATTACTTCTCAGTGTACACTTGGGTTCAGGCTATTACTTCTCATTGGTATTACCGAGGTATGGATGAAATTTCCTCCGTCGAACTTGGTTCTGATAAACAGTAGTATTCAAAATTTTGCGCACGGGATCAGTTCAGCAGCAGCAGCAGCATGTCGCAAGGAAGCAATCTGCAGTTCCCCTTGCCCTGAGAAGCTGCCATTGAGTCCCGCTGATGGACAATATATAAACGCCGCATACGGTCGCGGAATTGTCACTCGTTTCCCGCTCTTCGGCAGCGAGGTTCTTGTGTTCGTCAGCGCCTTCTCCACGGTTGCCCACGGGTTGACCAAGGTGGGAATCGCTGTTTGGAATCGCGAGCGACCCGCCGCCAGCCTATTGGCCTTCATAGCCGATACCTCCCACCCCTCTCCATCCTCCGCATGGAGACTACCGACTTGAGTGCTGCGCCGCGTAGCCGCTGTAGGGCACGTCACATTGCTCATCTCCCGTTGCATACTTCCTCCGCGGTGTCTTCACGATGCGCTTGCCAACGCTGAGCTCCGTTTCAATGTCCTTACTAGATCCTTGCACTGACCGTGAGTAAAGCAGCAACTCTAGCTCCGTTCGAGAAATCTGAGATCAAATCCATGTAGAGGATGTGGAAAAATCTACGACTCAATTTTTGATATTCGAGTCGAGTCGGGCGTAGAACTGTTGTGAGGAGCATTAGAGCAATAAAGGCTAGCGGTCAGGGAGAGAATCATTAGAATATCCCTGTCTAGACATTTCCAGGACAGTGAGCCTAAAGTAAAATGCACGTTTTCCGGAGGCGCGTACATATTTGGATAAGCTTCATCTTTTGGCTTACCTCTACCACTTCACTATCAAACTGCTTTCTACCATCAAACGGCGTGACAGAGTGTCATATTTCTTTTGTAGTTGATCCAGCGGAATGTGCAAGTTTGTTAGTCTTGCATTCTGTAGAATCAACTTCTTAATGATCTACACATGTCTTGTTCCCCTGAATTATCTGCGGTTAACTTTTGATCTTCTGAAAGCAGACAAGAATCTTTAGGGTGATATTGCATTGATCTGCCATTATGGATGTAAACATTGTGGTTGACGTTGGTAGACATGTTATGGATTGATACTTGACGGGCTCAGGTCCCATCATCCACTATTCGATGATGATGATGATGTGATAAGAGAAGCTTTTCCCTGTAGCACTCCACAGTTATGAAATCAATTTTTGAAGTCGATCATCCATATTCTGAAAGAGTCTGAAGTGAATTTTTACCTGTTTGAGCCAGTAACAATACTCTTGGTCTGAGCACGAGGCAGGCCAATTTTTCATAATTTTGACACTCTTCTTTTCTATCTCCGTTGTCATTCTCAGGCCTTCATTCAAGGTCCATTAACTCAGTGTAGCTTTCTCGCTTCAACCAATGACGCCTTGCGTTTCTTATCACAGCCCACATTGTTCCTCCTCTGTAGGAGAGTGCTTCTAGTTGAGAATGTTCTCCGTTGAAATGCTCGAATCGTCGCTGATTGGTTCGGAACGGACGTTTTTGGCGATATTCAAATTCGCCTTTTTCACCGCGGCCGATAATAATTAACCGGATACGGTAAAGGAGGCTTATAGGATGGTGATGATCTCATTTTCGTTGAACTCGTTTCTGAATTAACAAAAGTTTAATCAGGGGAATCTCCCTACACCCTCTGTACTTCATTCTGGTTCTTGTCGCATTTATTATTATTGTTATTATTATTATTATTATTATTATTATTATTATTATTATTATTATTATTATTATTATTATTATTATTATTATTATTATTATTATGACTTATGCACTTCTCCCACGCGGGGGGGAAACATTCACCTGCCACAGATGTCATTGTGGCTAGGCTCACTCGTACGGCTCAGAGCAAGTAACGAGCAAGATCTTCATTTCTTTCCAGGACCTCTAACACTACATATCAGACACATCAGTGACAGTTTTTCTGACAATGTGACAGGTGTCTAGAATGACTGATTTTTGTACTGTTCCTAGTATATGCTTTATATTCAATTCTTGCAGATGTTTGATGAGGGATTTTGGTATTATTCCGGTTGTAGAAATTGTCAGGGACGGATCTGAACCTTTTTATTTTCCAAATCTTCTTTATCTCATCTGCTAGCTCTTGGTATTTGCGGACTTTGTTCGTGTATGCGGAGTGGAGATTATGTGACAGTGGTACCGTAATATCGATGATGATGACTTCCTTCTTGGTTTTATTTAGCACTATAATGTCTGGTCTATTTGCGGTGATGGTCTTATCTGTTCTAATCTCCCTATCCCAATACATCTTCATGGATTCATTTTCCAAGACGGTGGGAGGTTGGTACTGATAGTATGGTACACTAAGATGTTCTTTAACAGCCAGAGATTCTTACCTTTCCACACTAAGATGTTCTTTAACAGCCAGAGATTGGTGAACGATTTTTGCAAAGTTGTTATGTCGTCGCAGGTATTCCGTTCCAGCAAGAATTTTACATGCCCCAGTTATGTGCTCAATTGTTTCAGTCTCCGTTGAGCATAACCTACATTTATCGTTCAGTGTTTCTTTCAATATATATTTTCTGTAGTTATTATTATTATTATTATTATTATTATTATTATTATTATTATTACTATTATTATTATCTTAACTGAAAGTTTACGTACTAGAATGTGTATTAGGTCATAAAGGCGCAGTAGGCGTAATCTTGTATATTGTGCATGTATGATTACTCTGGGTGGGTGTTAAAATTGAATTGAAGATTCAGTTTTATTCAAATTCGTTATTCAAATAGTTCATTTCAATGATTGAGAAAACCAGGAAACCCGTGAATGCATGCCTCCTTAATCCTTACCGGATCATACATGTAGCTTCGCAGGTGAGTGCTCGCTATCGACTGGCAGTCGGGCAAGCAGCCAGCCCACGAGGTAAGACGGACCACGGACCGCGCGCGATCTTTCCTTCCTCGTCTCTATCCTCTCCCCTTACACACACACACACACACACACATTAAAATGCCCTACACTACCACATATTCCGGAAGACCGGTCGGGAGCTTAGAGCTTGTCCCGGCTGGGGCGGTGCCCCGCTAGCGGATAGTAGGTCGGCGCCGGATCTCGCCATCCAGCGAGGGAAGATCGCTACCATCTCCTGATAAAAGATGCACTACACTTACGAGACTAATGACCTAAGCTGTTGACGCGCCGGGAATCACTAAAAACCACCCAACCGAGATAAAAATTACGATTAGCAACATCAAAATTACTGAATTTTTTTTTCGAAAAATAAATAAATTCATTAACCATAAAATACAAAAGAGCCTCACATTTTATTCACATTGGAAGATATTTTGGCCACAGAGTTTTCTTGGCAGACCAATTCACAAAAGAAATATGTATTGTATTTCATATTTATTTTAATATATTAAATATCTTTTTAATGGTGAATCTCCAAATATTTGTTTTAGTTTCAAGTGCTACTATTTTATTATATTTGTATCATTTTTTCTCGTCATTAACATTTCATTTAGCTCATTATTCACCAACATTTTCCTGTTATATTCCTTGTAGCCTGAAGACGGAGAAAAATATGATTCCTCGGAACGTCGCATTATACGTAAAATTATAGATTTTATTTTTACATTTTGAAGTGAATCGGTCTGTCAAGAAAACTCTGTGGCCAAACTATCTTCCGATCATAATCATTAAGATAAGGTCCATTGGTCCAAGATTCCAATTAGCATTTAGCAGAGTGAGAGACGAACTGTGCAAGCCGAGAGATATGCAGTGCGAGACGAGCTATGCAAGCCCGCGCTACATTTAAACACAACAGCGTTTATGAAGAGGGTCATGGCAACAAGCAAATTCATTAAGGAGTCGTGCGGACAACAATTTTGTTTGCGTGGTGTAATGACGTAATGCTGCAAGCGATAAACACGATTCTGAAAGAGTTTTCTTTCTATCCTTCGACGTTGATTACTGGAAGAATCTGTGATAGGGAGAGTGACTAGAGATAGGGTAACAGTTACTGGCTTGAGTTACCATTCGCAATTGGCTCCCAATTTCAGATATTTTGATAAAGTTGTTTCACTCTAACAATCTAACGTGTTCTGTTTTAGATTAGCGCTCGATTAGACTCTACATTTCTGAAATATGCAAATGCTATGTCTTGTTAATCGACTAATCTAACCGGTCTGTCGTTCAATACGCGCAGTTATCATTAAAATAGTGTTTTGCAGGCTTAATAGTGGTCTTGCCATAAAACATTACCCTTACCTTTGGACGTCAATGAAACATTGGAGTTTCCACAACCTTGACAACCGTTAACAGAAAGTCGAACAAAAAAACGTAATTATTGTTCACGTGCGGACGTGAGATGACTCGGCAAAACTTGGCGAACGAGTCTTGTCCAGCTGCAGGTCGCCTCTCCCCGCGCTTCCCCTTCCACCGGGCTCGGTGAATCTCGCTGTTTCTGTCCGCACGCCGCGCCGCGCAGCCGGGGAGCCTATCCCAGGCACACGCGCGCCTCCTATCGCTGCCGCCGGACGCGATTCGCCCAAGCGCGCAGACGAGCTCCCGCCTCAGCCGCAGCAATACGAAACCATCAGCGCAAGCGGCAATACCTGGTAAGGGCGCACCAAGTGAAGCTCACATGCGGCGGAGGCCCCAAGCGAATACTTCTTTACGCACATTCGCGCATCTCCCCACACTGAATATTTGTGACTGTGTTTAAAATGGCATTGCGTCAATATTCCCTTTCCCCTGTTCGTTGGGAGATCCTGTGAATTCCGTTTTTCCCCATTGTAATCCCAATGTTTCACAACTTCAGAAAGAATTGAGTAACTTCAGTAGGACTTGCTTTTGTTTATTTAGCTTTCTAGACCCGCCGCAACATTGGGGGGGGGGATGTGAACAAATGTAATTCCTTTTTTATACTGACGATAATGAAAATTACTTTATATTAACACTAAATGCATGGTTGCACTAACACTGGGTTAACATACCCTTAACATGAAAAGAAATGAACAAGTGAAGATGTCAGAAACTTCAAGAGTCGGCACACGATGTGTATGTTGCAATTCTTTTTTAAAAGAATAGATCCATAACCTTAGTTTGTGTGCGTGTGTGTGTGTGTGTGTGTGTGTGTGTGTGTGTGTGTGTGTGTAGCATCGGTTTGAGTTTTTGTCATTTCGTCTTGTTGATCTTGGCGGTGACCGGGTGGTCGACCTTGAAGAGCAGCTGTGCTTCGCTAAAAAAGAACTACGTTAATATTGTTGTATACCAAGATAATAAAATCGATCAGGTTTAGGTTGTTATCTGTGTGACTAATTGATTGGTAAAAGTCCACCGTCAGCCCATTTAAGACATGAATGAGCGTAAATGCATTGCCGTTCTTGTTATCGCAAGTCGCAGATAGTTCTGGTAGAAAGCGTCATATGAAGTCATATCAGCTTGTACTTACTACAAGACGCGTGTGACTGTAATTACTAGATAAGCAGTGTATCAGTCAGACATATAGGAAAGAGTAACAAGTAATAATTACTATCGTAATCGTTTGATCTCCATGAACATTCCGCCACACATGTAATTACACATTACACATATAACGCCTAATATGCTAACTGGGAGCACTAGCTGATAAATGGGTGGGTCATAGGTCGATAGAATGTTAAGGATTATAATAGAATCGTAATAAATTTTTGTGACTTTCGTCTCACCGAAATTCCTGATAGAAGATTATTTCATGCAGAACAATATTTAGTAATAAGTAGTTAGATTCAATTAATTTCCCCCTGGTAGATATTTAGTGTTTTTTTAAATAATTATGCAAGATTCCAATGTGTTTTGCCCTTTCTTTTATCCGTTATTGCAGATTCCTAAGAGAGGGTTGGACAAAGTCGTTGACCAATGACAATGCAACTTTTAACTGATTCTCTTATACCATGACAAGTTTTAGAAGGGCACAATAATCAAAGTATAGGAAATGCAATCCAAAAGACATACTCCAAAGTTATAGAAATAAAACTCGGAAGGAGAACTCATCACGTAGACATCGTACTTTTCCTCCGCTTAAACCTTAATCTCGAGACGATATCTGGATATCAAAACAGTGATTCCACGGACGAAGAAGACACTGATATGTGTCTTGGATCGAATTATTTAGTAATTATTACAATAAAATGCCTTAATCCATTAAGTCGGCTGTATATTTCAATTAAGCCTTTTAATATATTTTCATTTTTTAAACAAAATAAAAGAGTCCAATTTATTCTTCTAATTAGAGTAAATAATGGGTAAACGATCTCAGATCACAAAGGAATAAGTTTACCAATTCTCTCCCATACATGTTTACAAACGAACATCTGAATTGTTTTCTTATTCCAATTGATACATTTTATTTTTAAAGATGGGTGTCTCATACTTCAAAATCCCTATATCTCTTTTACGACTTTCAATAAATTCACTTTATACCGCACTGTATAAAAATATCCTGTCATTACCAAATATGAAGAAGACAAAACGGAACTATGGGTAATTTGGACATGTGTCATTGTTGTATTTGCGATCTATATTCCTATGCACTCGAGTGGTAGCGAACAGTATCATTTTTACCAACATTTTTCTGTAAAAGACTAGCAGCTTTCGAAGGCTTTGATCTTCAGATAAGCCAACTGGGAGCCAGAATTCGACTCCTCGTGATTTTAATTCGTATTCAAATTAGCATTTTTTACTCGCTTTCATTAGTCAATAGCACCTCACCAAGATAAATATATCAAGTACGCTAGTTTAAATCAATAAGGTTTTATTCAATTATAATCATTACGAGTCATAAAAGAAACGCTGATTATACTGTACTCCGCAGCGTCAATTACAAGCGAATAGCAGTATTAGTGCGTCAGTAATATTCAATATAAATACTATATATATTCAATATATGTACTATCTAATAATTGTTATTCGGTGACATTCTACTGTTATTTGGTATACTCAGTGGCGGTTCCTTGAGTTAGACAAATAGGAAGTGCATGTTAAAGCGGGGGCAATGTACAAAGAATATGTTATATTTTAATACATCTCGCACAGTAAGTTTGAAATGACTTTTACAGTTTATATAAGTAATTTTATCTTGAAATATAAAATGAACATATCATTATTGTTGTACGTGCTGGTTCTTCTCAGATCCAGAGTTTCATAGCCCCGCGCGATCGGTCTGGATGCATCTCCTCTGGCATGTAAAGCGCTCTCTGGGTAGGCACGTTCCGAGGTTGCCTCGCTTCTGTGGAATGCCTCGGAATATGCGAAGAACAGTAGCTTAGTCCTCACTCGACGCGTGCGCGTTCTGCAGACTTACGGGTTTGGCAGGCTAATTATGATACTACCTACTCCCACGGAAAACTTGAATTTCCTGCTGCATTAACAGCGGATCAATTAATTAATTGTCGAGATAAATATTTATTAGTTTCTTTTTAAATGCATATGTGAGTTTTCCTTCATGATTTTAGCTTTAAATGCATTCTTTTACTACAATATCATGACTGATAAAATGAGTGTAATTACGTAAACCATTTTAGGGACTTAATGAAGTACATAAACAACAAATTTTGGACAATTGAAATCTATTTCTATTTTGAGAACGGTTGTATTGCATGCAGAGAGAAAAGAGCATTTGGTAACACGGTATACATTCTAAAGAATGTTGATTGTGTAACGATTTTAGTAAGTTTCACAGGTTTTCTGTGAGACGAATATGAAAAGGCATTAAAAATCTGTACATATATTTTTTACTTTTCCGCATACCTGTTATAGGCCGATCGGGCAGGAAGTCATTTTTTGACGGGTTTTCAAATAATTGAGCATCGCCGAAGATGGGACTTTGCAAAATCTGTTCTTCCGGCAGCCGTATGAGCTGGAGCACCACTGTTGATGCCTCAAAATGTCAGTTCAGTGCCTGTATTTAGAAGATAGGGATAGTTTCCACGAGTTATTTACATTGCTCCAATATTGTCACTAAAAAAGTATTGTGCAAATAATGTCGAAAAGTATATGAAGAATAAGCGTGTGGATTAAGTCATCAAACCGATGTAAACGGACAGGCCATAAATACCGAATTTCAAAGAACCCGACTTGTTTATTTCCACATAACGTTTCATTAAACTTGCAATAGATTAAATTTTAAAACCAGAAATATGCCTGTAATTTTTTTTTAAATAGGAAATTTTAAAGTGTACTTTTTTATTCTAACTACATAAATACATTGATATTACGTAAACATTCTCCAGCTGGCGAAATGACAATAATAATAGAAAGTAAAACGACTCAAGCTCAAGTTAGCCAAAGTCTGTGTAACAGATTTGAATCACTTCCGACGTGTTAATCACCAATTTGGTTATGCATCAATGAGTGGCAAAATAATCGTGTACATGACTGTCCAGATCATATAAAGTGATGTAATGCTGCGAGAAAGTGATAACAGGATTCTGAAGGAAATACAGGTGTTGGGTGAACTTAATACCGGAAAAGTAGAACTTTTTTCAAAACGTCTTTCCGTCTCGCAATGAACATTAGAAACGCTCATAACGGTGGCACAATTTTCATCAAAATTGACGTTCTTAGATCGACCTGGCTGATGTCGCGGGCTCTTGAATTTGAGACGGATATTTTAATTTTGTGAAGTATTTTACATAAAACACAGAAAGACAGTTTAAAAATTTTCTCAAAAATAGTTTCAAATTTTTCTTAATTTTTTTAGTCAAATAGAGTTTACAAAATTGGCCCAGGTGCGATGTGCATCAAATTCTCTGAATTTTCGTAAATTTCAAAAGTTTAAAACCTTTTCAGCTTCTTCATACGACAACAATATTGAAGATGGAAGAGATTTTTTTCCTAATGAAATCTGTTCTTCTAAATGAGATCTTTAAGTAAGGCGATGAACATTTTTCAAACTAATGCGAGGAGGTGTGTGCTGTTGTAGCGCCACTAGTTATGATTTACCGTTTAATTGAAACCTAATCAGTGCCTCTACTTGCAGATCGTGTAATATTACAGAAATTGTTAAAAATGTGCGCCATTCATTGAGCGAGGTTCAGAAACCTAGGGCTCCTTATGCTTCAAGGGAGGGGAGAGGGGAGGATGCGTGCCTGGACGGTCGGTAAGCACCGAAAAATATTGCGGTGAACATTCCTTCTCAAGTCGTTCGTAAGTTACGCTTTTCTCAAGTTTTTGTGCAAATGGAATGTGTTAATGATCCAGAAGTTAATGGTGCGTGTAATTGTCTTATGGAACAATTATTAAGGACGGAATTTCATAGTATTGGGATTTCGAAAAAGCTCAGAATAAAAGAGAAAGGTAGAGGTAGCTTCCATAAAGAGAGGTATGCTTAAAATAACGTTCAGGATTCGCCACTGCCTCATTCCCAGTCTTAGATTGAAGCGATCCCATTTTTATATGTCTCGTTGTCCATTGTTCTAAAAAAATCTTCTACAAGCGTCAGAGGCACGGGCTGCAGCAAAAATATGAGGCACCCTTCAGATTATGATGTATGTAGGCAAAAGAAATTAAAAGAAGGGAGGTGAAGAATTAATTCACACTTCTTCTAAACATTCCTGAATGAAAAATGTTCTTCAAAGACAGATATTTGCCATGTAGCATTGTATAATTTCCATGTACAATTTCTCGAAATTATGAGTAGTTTTCGCGTAATTTTGCATGAAATATAAACTTTTAAAAAACATTATTTTCTCAAAAAGGGCACCAAATATCTTCTGTATTTTTTTTAAATTGACGCTTATAAAATGCTTATAAAATGCTTATAAAATGGGGCAGGGCACATTTTTGGTCAGGCAGGTCACAAATCTCTGTATTTTCAAAAATTGAAAAAAATTAACATTTACTCAATTTTTGAAAGAGCAATTAATCAAATTTTTGAAAAAGTATACATGGCCTTATTTCAAAATCTATTTTTAAGGAACAGATTTCATTAAGGGAAAAATCTCTTATTTTATATAATTTAGTTGTAGGAGGACGCCAAAACAATTTTGAACTTTTTCAATTATCGAAAAATCAGAGATTTCAACGAGCATGAGATCTGCACTATTCTCTCAAACGTTCTTCACACTATTGAGCAACAAAATTTAATCAAAAACCATGAATCCATTTTCTTGAAATATTTGAAAATGTCCCAGGAGCTACATGTAAAGTAGCTCCCAAAATTGCAATATCGGTTTTAAATTCAAGGGGCCACAACATCAGTCACATCGATTGAAGTATATCAATTGTGGAGATAGAACGGTTCAGCCGTTAGCGTTGTTCACAGACGGTCAGAGGGGCGGACAGACGGACGAACGGACAGCCAGACGGGCGGACAGACGGATGTTTTGCCGTCATTCGATTTTTCGGTGTCAAGGGCCCGCAAAACATGGATTCTTGCTACACCAAGTGATAGAGGATTTTTTCTAAATTAGGTCACTGGATTTATTCACTTTTTCGTTACCAGGGCCCTGTAATAAGAGTTTTCTGCCGAAAATTCGCGGTTTTTCCGCACAGCATTTCATAACTTTCTCTCTACTCCACTGATTGACTGATTGTTATTGATTCCGTGCGCGTAAACTACGGAGATCATTAGTCCCGTAAGTGCAGTGCACGTTTTTGCATCGGGAGGGGGAGGTGATCTTCCCCCACTGGATGGCGAGATCCGGCGCCAACCTACAGTCGACTAGCCAGGTTTTCCTAACCAGGTAACTCCTATCAGCGGGTCACTGCCCCAGTCGGGACAAGTTCTAAGTCCCCGACCGGTCTCCCGGCATGTGTGGTATTGTAGTGCATTTTAGTGCAAGTGTGAGTGTAAGGGATGAGGTTAGGACGAGGAACATAAAATAAGTTCGCGCGCGGTCTGTGGCCCGTTTGTTAGGGTACTGCACAGGCATTCGCCTGGTGTTGATCGTAGAAACTACGGAAAACTAACGATCAGAGAAGTCAGCCGCTAGAATTCTTCTCCAGACAGCGACTGAATCATCACATCAGTTGATGCCACTGCTTCCGGTCTCTCTATTCCATAGCGATAAAGTGAAAATAGATATTTAAGTAAGGTCATATACAAATATGTAAAAATACGAATAGTTTTCGTGTAATTGTTATTTCAAACAAAGGAAACTTATATTTTTTTCTCAAACACAGTTGCAAATTTTTTCTTTACATTGTTCCTAGGACAGTGCAAAAGTAGCTTAAAAACGGCGCAGACATTTTCGATTAATTTTCAGAATTTTGGGAAACTGCAAACGTTATAAATAATGTGAAAAAGTATGTGCTGTTTAGCACTACCAGTTTGTTATTGTTATAACTGCAAGGTATGTACATAGGGAATTGCTAAATCAATTTAATCTATACCTTAATGAAATATATGCTTGTGATAAAAATAAATTTGCTGTCTATTAGACAATTGTTTATAAGATCATTATTTCTTAATCACGACTATTAGACATTTGTAATGGGAAATTATAACGTGTTTATGATGTAAATTGTTAAAGAAAAAGTATATTTGGAGACTATCGACTCTTCATTCGCTGTGGCTGATCTCTGATGTAACCAAAAGAGACAATAATCTGCCTGGATGCGTGACGTTGGCATGTTTTACCAAGGCCGATCTCAAGTGCCGACTCACGACAAAAAATTGAAGGCGTACACAGACGTACTCGCTCGCGCGACAACCCACGTTACAAATTGTTTTATAAGACTCCAAGATTAAATTGTGGTGCTACCAGAAATAGTTCAAATGTAACGACATTTTACAAAGTGGT
This sequence comes from Teleogryllus oceanicus, assembly GCA_964035755.1. Taxonomy (NCBI): domain Eukaryota; kingdom Metazoa; phylum Arthropoda; class Insecta; order Orthoptera; family Gryllidae; genus Teleogryllus; species Teleogryllus oceanicus. The sequence goes on along the minus strand of CAXIVR010000001.1, from coordinate 207,915,736 downwards.
ACATGCAACAGGGATACGGAATGTATATCACGCAAGATTGATTCCTCATATCAGTCTGAAAAGTACATGTTCCAGTCAAAGGCATATTGCAAGCGCCTGGTTACCATTCCCACCGATGATAAAAATGAGCATGGTTCCAAGCGCTGAGTTGTCAGAATGGGTTAACACTACTTTTATCTAGATTTTTAGACATGCATATGAAACCTATGATAACGTGCAACTTGTTCCGATTGGTCTACAGTAGAATTGAACGAAGAATGGAAATCATGAAGTTAAAACCTCAGAATTAGCTTATAAAAAAATAATACACTCTCTGGTAGTATACTAAATTATTCTTCAAATATTTAGTCAAATGTTTATTTTGCTCTTTTTCACGTAGATGCTCGCAACTGCGAACACATTTATGGCTTTGCTATTCCAAGGAACCATACCTAAATTACCTAAAACGCCAATTTCACATTTAGAGCCAGAAAACTAGAAATGCCCCTTCGGTATGAAAAGAAAACCTGAAGGAACAATCCGAAAGCTTTCCTAGATAAAAAAGTCAGACTCAAACTGAAATCTGTATCACACAAAAATTCTGAATTACCCTTGTTGTGATTTGCTTCAAAATATATACGCAATAGTACTGTGCATTTTCCACCATTAAAATAATGCACCAGTCACAAGTGCGAATACGAGGTCATAAATACGAGGTCAAATGCGAAGTCACAAATACGAGGATCTTTTTCTTCGTATGAAATTGTTGAAAGTGAAAACTAGTGCAATTACGTACATGCAACTACATCTAAAAACTAGTGGTGTTACAATAACACATACATTCTTGCATTATTTCTAAATTTTACAATTTTAAAAATTCAGGGATATCAATGAAAATTGCTGAAAAGGCAGTGAACCTTCTCCATTTTCCAAAATGCAAGAGTTACAAATAATGCGAGAAAGTATGTTCTGTTGTAGTGCCATTATTCATTTACCACTAATGACCGCGATGTTTCTAACTTCCCTCTCATGATTTTGTCTTTTGGAGTAGGAAACCGTAATGGGGCGAAAACTAATTACTCCGAGAGGATATGATAATTTACTCACAAATGTACACGTACCGTATATAAAACATGCACAAAAAATTAATTTGATACTTGTGGAAAATTTGACAAAGAAAATGATCACATAATTCATATTGCATAAGATTCCACCAACATTTCCCAATAGATATCTCGTAATATCATAATCGTGATAAAGACGATATATGATACTACATTTCACAATAGATTTCACGTAATATCACGATCGTGATTATTTGTCTTCATTCAGAAGTCAAAGAAGATTTCAATTATGATTGGTACAAGGTGCACTTCTCGTCAGTTTCGTAGCGTGGTAATTTTTTGTGAGTAGGCTCTAAAGCAGATTTACTGATCTCAAAATGACAATTATCGCCTAATGTTTTGGGGGGAGTGGTCGCAAATTGGCCGTCTAGGGTCACGAGGACATACACCTGCACTTACCGAGGGTCAGTTACATTTATCCCGTGGCAAGTGTGATAGAACCTATTGGGTGAACAACCGGATTAGCGTAATTACTAATTAATTTATTTCGCAATCTTTGTTCATTTCACTCACACGAGTCGCTTAAATATATTTAAATTTCTATAATAAATGAGATAATAACAAATCATTTAATTTATTTATAAGCCAAGAACAAATATTCACACCATCTGTAAGATATTGCTCCCCGAAAGTGTGAGGTAACCAATTGTGTATTAACAGCACCGTCATTTTATTGCAGTTCTAGATGTCCACTGTTTCCTGTCATCTCTTTCAAAGTCTTCGGTTTCAACAAGAGGGTAGTCATTTCGATAAGCTGAGTTGGTGTATGTATGGTGTACACCTGTCGTGTTGATGTTGGAGCTTAGGCCCGCCACAGGCCACGAATGAACTCGATTCCCGATAGAGGATTCCCGATAGAGGAACCTTCGGTTCGCAATAGGCGACAGTAGGAACAGTATAACTGCGTTTGGCGAGCACACGTACTGCTTTTGAAGGCTCTGAACGCCAGAGCCTTCCTCCTTTGACGGGTAAGTTCGCAATGAAGCGTGAAGTTCAAGACACAAAACCTTGAAAGCCAGATGTGAAACCTGGTAATTGTGAATTGAAAAATTATCAATAAGCACAATATGAAATAATGAGAACGATTTTTATTTTTCATTAAATGTCTGGGTAGGCTCCGCTTTCAGTCTAATAGGTAGCTACGCCACTGCTTCTCTTATAACCATTTCAATCATAAAGTGCCATTTCGGGCGCCGGAAATCGGAGATAACTGAAAAGAAAAAACTTATTTCCGGGCCCTGCTAACAAAAAAGAAATAATAATATTCCTATATGTAGCACATTACTTTCTCCAACACATTGTGTAGTCAAAATCCACTTTTGATAGGTAATTGATGCCGAAAAATTGATTGACGGTAAAATATCTGTCCGTCTGTGAAGATCTTGAAATCATGGTCATTTAGTACAACTTTTCGAAAATATGAGCAGTTTTCGCGTAATTTAGCATCAAATATAGTCAACTTTTAAACAATTATTTTCTCAGAAATCGCACCATTTTTTTCTTTAAATGTTCCCTTCATGTGTAGAAAAATACAGTAAACAAAAGGTGCTGAAACAGCACGTAGTTTGTCGCCCTAATTTAACGCAAAATTACCCAAAAAGTACTCAAATTTTTGAAAAATTATACATGACATCATTCGAACTCTATCTTTAAAGAACAGACTTCATGAAGTGAAAAACCTCTATCTTCATAGTTGTAGTTCCAAGAAAGCGCCGAAAAAATTTTGAATTTTCGAAAAATGAGTTTTCAACGAAAATGATACTTGCACTATTATCTTAAACGCTCTTCACTCTATCCAACAACTAAATGTAATCGTAAACGATGAAGCCAGTTTTTTAAAAATTTTAAAAATTGTCTCAGGGGCTTCATGTAAAGTACCCCCAACACTAAAATATCGCTTCAAATACAAGGGACAGCGGCATCAGGCAGATCGAATGGAGAACATAAATTTTGCAGAAAATTGGCTGAACGGTTTAGCCGCAAGCTAAACGGACAGACGGGCGGACAGAGAGATTTCTTGCCGTCATTCGGTTTTTCGCTATCAAGAACCCACAAAACGGATTCTGGTTACACCACGTGTTAGAGGATTTTTTCTAAAATTAGGAACTTGATTTATCCGCATTTGCGTTACCAGAGCCCTGTAATATGAGTTTTCTACCGAAAATTCGCCGTTTTTTCGCGCAGCATTACATAACTTTCTCTCTACTGCGTAAGCGGAAGCGAGAAAGTAAAAGCGGGTCTGGTCACATTATTGAAGAATTCTCGGTATTTTCGAAAATTGCAGAAAAATAATAATGCAATCTATCATTGCATTATTATTTTTCTGCAATTTAGAGTGGTACAATAGTGGTGCAATAGTTTAAAAAAGTCAAGTTAATAATTCTGAAAAATTGAATTTTTGCGTAATTTCTGCTTGGCTTTAATGCAATTTATATATTTTTGATAAGAAAAGCTCCAATATTTTTCTTTACCTTTTTTCAGAGATAGTGTAAAGAAAGCTTAAAACTGGCGCAGATCTCATTTTCGCTGAACTCTGAATTCTCGGAAGTTACAAAAGTTTGCAACAAAACGAGAGAGTGTGTTGTATCCCAACTAGTTGTCTGTAAATATTTTCACGAATAGAGGAATGACGCTTTAAAAAAAATTGATATTTTTGTTGAACTCTCTGAATTTTCGAAAATTGCGTTTGTTAAAAATAAAGCGAGAAAGTATGTAATGTAGCGTCACTGGTTTTTCAAAGCCTCCCCGCTAATTTCGACCGCGGTAGCCACCAGCTTCTTCTACGACGCCGCTGTGTAGAAATTCTTTAGGTGCGTGCTTTATCTCATTTGCAAGATTTGCAGTGTTTTCTCGTCTCCCCGAGTACCGGAATTGGAAACAAAGCGCCTTGAAAGGCATAGCGTATATATTATACCAAACGTAGGCTAAACAATGGAATCCAGTGAAGGCCAGTTATTGCGCAGCAGCACCTGCAATAAATCTTTGTACATATTAGGAATTTGGAATTCTTTGTTAATGCAGTCATTCCGAGTTTATTGCATCTATTCTAAACGTTTTGAACATTTTTGAACTGAAGAATATATTTAATTGTACTTTGAATAGCAGAACTTGATTTCATCATATTTATTTTCGACAGAGCTCGGAAGTTCGGGCAAGTATTTTACCTAAATAGGCAGGCAAAATCGCATATATTTTTAGTAAAATGTACTACTAAGAAGACATTTATTCAGGCTCAAATATGGATCTAAAAACACAAGAAACATTGAAAAATCACCATTTAAAAGTAATTATTGTAAAAAACTATAATTGAAATGATTTACATTTTTATTCTAACTATAAAATTTACATTAGCTTTTACGTGAAAAGAAACTATCTTTTCCTTGTAATCTTGATTGCACATCACCATTCGGTGTGACGAATTTATTTTACGACGCTGTCTCTACGGAAGGGTATTGTGGACATACTTTTGAATCTTGAAATGATTTCAGTATTTACGGAATTATAGATTTTGTCCTTGTGTAATCACCAGAAAGGAAGAAAGATCAAAAAGGAACTGAGAAGTCTGTATCACTTACAGACAGCACTGTCCTCAAAAGGGATCCCAGGCCATACTAAAAACGCTCGATGAGATTCCTCGTGAGCGAACAAGTTTGTAAGCATAAATGAAAAATATCGAAAATCTTCACTGGTATCACCTTCCTTTTCCTTTTAGATTTTTAACGTGACCCGACACTGGAGCCTCCGCGTCCACAGTAAGACAATACACAACCGTGGCTTAATGTTGTGTAGGCTTGCAGGTATGTTTCCAGCTTGATGGAGATTGTTGACAGGAGGAGGGAAGGGAAAATAATGACGAAAAAGGCTTAAATAAGGCAAAATGCCAAAAATATGCGTTAGAAGCAAAAATAGCCAAAAAAGGCAGAATGAAAATCTGCTAAAACAAATCAAGAAGTGAATCCTATTGTTAAAAATCATAAAATGGTAACAATAAAAAAGCATTTTGTCAAACTTCCGGGAAGTAAGGCAATGCTGCAAAAATTCGATGTCGAGATTTTGACGGAAATAGTAGATATTTTTGTGGTTCTTAATCCCGAAGAAGTGCTTTTTAAAACGACTGTTCCTCCGTCTATTCCTCTGTCCGTCCACCCGTCTGTCCGTTCCATTGTCTGTCCCTCGGGCTATCCGTCCCTCCCCTTATCCGCCCTCCAGCCAGCCCTCTGTCCGTCTGTCCGTGCCTCCCTCTGTCCGTCTGTCGGTCCGTCCGTATTCCGTCCGAATGTGAACAACACGAGCGCCTAAACCAGGGGCGGGCAAGGGCAATAGATTTTCCCGCCAGGCAAAACGATGGGCAGACGAGACTCACGAGACAAACCAACGCGTCTGGGGGAAGTTGACAAAGAAGATTGACAAGACATCATAGAAGTTCCTGTCTCTCGAACTCTGCATAGCGGCAAGAACTTGTAGATGCGGCAGTAATGTGAGCAATACGGAAACTAAAGAGTGAAACTAAAACACGAGTTTGAGCCCTACAAGTGAAGAGTAATGTATTTGTGTGAATGCGTGTCACTTTCCAAAGGTAATGTAATTAAAATTAGAAGTGAGTCAATAAGATATCTATGTTATTTTAAAATATATTTCTTAAGAAATATAATCTCGTTTTAAATATTTGACACCGTTGGAGATAGACTGCTGTTTATTTGCTACTTACTGCTGTATTCAGTAGACATTGCATGCTGCATCTACTGCTTTCCAATAAAAAGTAATTGACGTCATATAAGATAGTCATCTAAATGATCGATTCTAGTTTCCAACACATTAAATTTTTATAGAAATTTCCCTTGAACACACTTTTTACGTTGGTTCCAATTTGTTATATTATGAAGTAAATATAAAAATGTTTCCAGCATTTACATTTGGGAACTATTATTGTATTTTCTTCTCTGAAGAGAGTAAAATCAAACCATTGAAGTTGTCTTGCTAATCAAAATTTCAAATGAGCTCTTCTTCTGAGCAGTACTTAAAGAAGTTTTCCAAATATAGGTAAATTTATAAAGAACATGTGTAATAAATACAAGTAAATGTTTTAATACAATTTCATTTGATACATTTTCGTTAGGGTTTCATGTATATTCTATTTAATAAGCGTATTTAATAACTTAAGAACGTTTTTTCTATATGTATGCTCTGCTTTAATTTATGCAGCCACTAATCTAGTTTCAAGTACAATTACTGTAATCTTGCTTTTTAAGTCATTCACTTATCAAGCTAGCGACCACGTTTCAACACTCTCAGTACTTTGCTTGCCTGACATAGCTGTTCTTGGGAGTTTGTGCCCGCTAGAGAAAATGTTGGAAAACGATTGCCATGGTAAAGGGTAAATCCGTGCGCAGGATTTGCGCCAAAATTGATATTATCCGATCAATCTGGTCGAACTTGAGACTCTGTGGATTTGAAACGGATCTCTTAAGTTTTGGGGGTACTTTACATTACGTCACTAGAATATTTTCGAAAGTTTTTCAAAAAAGACTCAAAACAATGCGACGATCAGTCGTTTTTGTCTTGTTTTTTAATTAAAAACAACTAAATATCACAGATTCTGTTTGTTTGCAAAAGGAAGCTTTCTAAATTAATTCCACAGATGAGCCATTACCAACACAGTTCTATGTAAGACTGCCATGAGTCCGTAAAATCCAAGCCAATGGGACAATACCTCAAGCGTAACAGCAAGTTACTACAAAAAAAAGGATTACTCCAATAGCGCTCAACACCCTAGAAGGGGTTAGGAGACGCGTTGCGTCGTGAGTTGACGCAATAAATGTTAAAAAAAGTATTTTTGGCGTACAGAGCAAGCTAGTGGTGATATAGCACGAATGCGCCGCTTCTAATCGAACCACAAGTTTTCCAAAGGGGTTATGTCCGGACTTCTTGGAGGTCTGGGCATTAACTCAAATTCTCTGACCTCTTCCTTCTACCAGTCCATCACAATCTTAACAGTGTGGCTTAGTGACATTGTTCTGTTTTAATAGCCTGGCAAGGGAACACTGTCGGCATGAACTGAGCTTGGTTCTCAATAACGTCCAGATACCGGATAGCACAGATAATTATACCGGAATAATGGACACGAATGTTTGCCATGGTACTGGAAAATTCGTATCGCCCAGTCCATCAGACCACTACCTCCGGCCAGTCTCCACAAAACAGAGCACCCACGTCCTATAGACTCCTATGACCCTCCAATGTAGGCACACGCGCTGGAATTGATGAACCTGGAAAAGGAATTCATCGAACCAAGCGACATTTTTCGGATCATCCAAACTCTATTGTCGATAATTTTGTGACCACTCCAAAGCTAATGTCGATGGTGTTTGGTCAGCGTGGGTGTGATAGTGGATCATCGACTCCGCAACCCAACACATGTTAAACAATATTTTATTTTACAAAGTAGTTTCAAAAATACGGAATTTTTGCAACAGCATACAACGCACGTGAAAACAGGTACCAATGAATTATTACTACCCGCGGGATGTTAATTTAATCAGTATTCGTTGCCCACATCTCGTTTACTGCCATGTGGATGTACTGATTCACGTACGATGCACTGAAATTTACATAGGTGCAGATGGCAGACATGGATGTGCGGTGAAATCGAGCCACTTCATCACTTCTTTCACACTTCTACGGAGCTCACAGACTTTCACTAACACATCGACTTACGCGCTACAGACTTCCAATAACGCACCGAACTCTATTCAAATGTAGGGTGACAAACTGTCGACATCGGGCGAAAATATCTTCTGCCACTATTACTTTCACCCAGTAACTTTGCTTCTCATTACAACAATAGCCGTGTAGGTGACGCTGCCGTTTCCAAGAAATCGCTAGCGTTTTTCTGCGATTTATTCCGAGCTATCTCTGACTGGTCATCAGCTGTTACAATGCCATCCAATCGGGAGCTCACTCGTCATTACAGTGACGTCACTATGATGGCGTTCAACTTTTCGATTGGATGACACCGCAACAGCTCTTTACGTCAGAGGCAGCTCTGAATAAATCTAAGTATAAATGCGGAGTTCGCATCATATCACCGCAGGGCGTACTTGTTTAGTGCAGTGCCCTACGAGCGAAATGATGAAGCACGCAGCTAATTTGAATGTGTTTGCATCAGATGCATTTTTATTTTGTTCTGCACGGTGTTGGAGGAATTTTAATACGCCTGGATGTGCTTAAATCAAAAATGCATGAGTTTAGGCCAGATTTCTCCCAAGGAGACCTATAATTGTGAACTAGAGGTTTGGCGCCAAATTGAAATAAGCGAATTCCTAATATGTTAACACTTTCTAATCCATACTTTCTATTCCCCTAAACAGACGCCACAGCATTGGGGCGATTATAATGTAATGGCTCATTAGTGTATAAAAACTTCGCATTTGTGACCACGATCTTTATCATGTTGCCCGCATTTTCGGTTGTCACTCAGTACACTCGCTTTAACAATGTCCCGTAAGTTCCCAGAACACTCTTTAATATATCCTTCAGATTTATGGAAGTGTTGGGCAAAACAACTCCTGAACACTTAGATTTTAAGAACGAGATGACTATCTTTATAAAATGGTTGTTGACAAGAACAGATTTGTCCAAGCCGCTGTATTAATTTTCACACTAAACGTAATATCCCGAATGTTCTGACGCAGCTCTCTTCAATAATTTCGTATATCTGTGGGCAAATATCTGATTCCTTGGCGGCTACGGGCGCAATATATCTCTAAATCACCACCATCTTACGAATAGTCCACAAATATTCTACAAATAATAAATATTATTATGTCAATAATAATAATAACAATAATAATAACAATAACAATAATAACAATAACAATAATAACAATAATAACAATAATAACAATAATAATAATAACAATAATAATAATAACAATAATAATAATAATAATAATAATAATAATAATAATAATAATCGTAACTATTCAAAATTTGGGCTCCCGATTGGATAACAGTGCTCGCTCTCTATCTCACAAACGTAGAGTAATTCTAATCAGAGAATCGCTTATTTAATTTTGAGATACCTAGCAAGATGGTTAAATCTGATAGCCAAGATATTTCATGAAGCCTCTGATGACACTGACCTGCAGATAGTTTCAGAAAATTTCTGATCTCATCCAGAAGGCAGCAGTGTGCTCTCTTCTAGAAGAGATCAGATATCATCCAGAAAGCAGTAGATCCGTTCCTGTATTTTCCTTCCAAATCCGAACAATTGAATTCGCAAATGGGGTATTGGGGAATTACGTTACGGGCGCCGCCGACCCAACAATGTAGTTAGTATCGAAAATCTTCCAACGTCAGGCCTCAAACCCTAGGACCTCCCGTTCAGAACCACTGCAGAGTGGCTGTGAGCCTGTGGAACGATAACGAAATCATGATTTTGTGAATCACAGATTTGTTAAGATGGAAAGCTGGGTTGTTCCCAATTGCCGTATAGCTATTGACTATTCCGAACTTTGGCTATCCCGAAACGAAAAACTATTCTGGATCATAGTTGCCAGATGCGATAAGTTCCATTTTAAAACTTTGAAGTTTCAGAGTTATCTCTATTTTTCGTTCTACTAAAACTACCTAGCCGGGCGTTAACTATCCCTAACGGAGTTGAGATAACCCGTTAATTTCAATGGAATTTCAACAAGCGTTAAAGTCTGGTGAAACGCAACTCTTTTCTAACGGAGTGTTAATAGTTGCTAATGTCTCGTTAGTGTGTTCACAAACGTTGGTGAAACCGGCCCTGAGCCTTTTACCGTCCTCTTCGAAAAAGCATAGTTCGATTGTATTACGGTCGGTCTTTCTCGAAAGTACAAGGAAGAGCGCGCCCATGTGCTGCCATTGCGTTTAAGATCGCCTTTACGCATGGTTCGTAGAGGAGTATATTATAATAGATTCGCTTCCATCTGTTTTCGAGAAGCACGTGCATATCCTTTCGGTGCACCACAGCGTTGAAAGTATCACTTAGAAATTTGTGAAAACAAAATTTAAAACTTACTATCGTTGGTATCGTTGGCTCACGGTACATAGTTTCGAAAATTTTGCCATATTCACCTGTTTTCGAAGTTTTCTCTCGATTGGTCCGAGAACATCTGTTCGTTTCGTATCACGAATGGAAAATTAACAGAATTTTATTTCCACCTTCCCCGAGCCCCGCCTCATATCACTGCCGTGATGCAATCGAGCAGACCAGGCAGCTAAAAATGAAAAGGAATTAGTTGGGAAACAGGTGTGAGGGAATATGACCGCGGGATAAAATCGAGCGATCGCAGCAGGAGTGAGAAAAACCTTCATTCTTTCCGATTTACCTCCGAGGTTTGTATGAGCGAAAGTAGAATTGCCTTGCAAACTGTTGAAGAATAAAATATGAACTGCTTAATAAATTATATAATTAGAAAGTACAATTAAAAATAAAGTTTGTAAAATACACCAAAAAATACTTTATCTATTTTATTTTGGACAATGCACTGAAACGGTAATGAAGTACAATGTTATTCAACAATAAAATATAATTCAACATTAAAATACCACACGCTTTGTTATAATTAGGGAACAGAATTTATTGTAATAAAAAATGCAAAATATGTACATAATATGTACTTATTTTTTCAAAACATGTAAGAAAAGATAAAAAATATGTAAAATAAAAATTCATAATTGTGTTTAAAATTGTTATCTACAAGCATTTTTCGAGCATAAAACGTCGCCAATCAGTTCTTAAGAAGCATTCGGAATGGCTTAAAGCAGGTTCTACCTCTACAGAAGTAATTCTACACTAGATTTTACCACACATAATAATTTTATTCGAAATACACAATACGTTCATAGTATATATTACAATGTTTACGAGAAGCCAGTGTTCCTATGATAGTAGTACTATGTAGCCATGGATCGCGGGGGAGGGGGTTAAAGGGAATACCACCTCACAAATCTAACAACGCTTCAAACAATTTTCTGTAAAAAAAAGTGTTAGTTTTCGGTGGAGTAACGGATGTGTTGTTTGAAACATGAGCAAAATCGTAGTTGGAATTACGTTTGTTCACAGGAATCCGCTCATTCGTGACTCCGAGTACACAGTAGACAATTATGGCGAGTGACAATGACGGTGAATTATGGCGAGTGACTGGGGGAGTGACAATTATGGCGAAGATATAGAAGTCATAGAAGCCCAGCAGCATTACATTTGATTTTTAAGAAAGAGTCCGTAACATATAATGCAAACGCGCATCTGAAATGTTTCGTTTCGACGTATAAATATATTAAAATATAACGAAATATATAGTAGTAGGTAAAATATGTAAAAATATGTAATTATACCAAAATGTGAAAAAATATGTAAAATACAAATAGTTCCAATTCATTCAGAATATCTTGTACACTCTAAAAAATATTATTGAATGCAGGTATCTAGTTCCTGTAAAACATGTAATTACATGGAAATCCGTTCCCTAGTTATAATTAATCTCATTTATTTAATTTCTTCAAATAATAAAAACCGTATTCAGTTAGTACAAAGCTCTGATTTAAGGAGAACTTCGTTTAACGTTGCAGAGTATTTCTACTAAGTATTTGGAGTAGTACAGTAAATTATGTTGCATCGGTCTATTCAGGAAGTGAAGTGTCAAATGGTACCTGATGTAAGAGATATTTAAGAATAAGAACATTTCACTTGTTTTAAAATACGAATTATAAAAACACTTTTGACTAAAATGGTCAGAGGACGGCCTGGGCGATTGTATTAGTAGTGTTTCGGTTCGTAGACCGCAACAGAAACTCAGATTGGTCCAATCCCTACAACAAAAACTATGGTGGAATCAAGTACCTCGTGACGCACAGACTTGAGGCCAGTGCGTCCAAGTACACGTACATTAATGCTGTGAGTTCGAATTCTACTGCATCGACTGATGTCACTCCACCGGGAGGTCCTGGAATTCAAATCCCGACGGTGGCAGAATTTTCGACCCGAGCTGGATAGCTAGGTCGAGTGCAGCTGCTGTCTGGGAGAGAATTCTAGCGGTCGGCTGCTCATATCGGTAGTTTTCCGTGTTTTTTCCGATCAACACCAGGCGAATGCCAGAGCAGTACCCTAACAAACGGGCCACGGACCGCACGCGCTTTCCTCCCTACTTACACACTCTCACATTCACACTACACTATCACACTTGTCGGGAGATCAGTCGGGAGATGAGAACTTGTACCAGTTGGGGCGATGCCCCGCTGATGATAAATGGGTGGAGAAACTCTCCGCAAGTCAGTGTAGGACGGCTCCGGATCTCGTCTTCCAGCAGGGAAGATTACCGCCACCTTCCGCGATAAAAACATACACTACACTTACGTGACTAATCACTTGACGCGCCCAGAATCACCAATCAATCAGTGGAATCCTACGTAAGGTATATTGAGAGTTGTATTTGTGGCATGAAGGCATTAACACACCCTCATTTATCATCTCCTCTTCCTTATCATTTCATAATTCCTTATAATGACCAGCAACTCATCGTGATGTATATTTTTTGTACAATTGAGGAACTCTTTGTCTACACTCAGAACAAATAATACAATCAACGAGATGGGCGCAAGTGCTATCACGTGCGTGTGTGAAATGGTGCAAGTGCGAGATAGGCCTAAGTGCTACCTTAGCGTGATATTTGGAGAGAAAGCAAGAAAATTCGACTCTCGAAATTGTCTCCAGGGGAGAGGTTGTTTCCGCCGGAAGAATTGCTAATTTCCCTTATTCTCCAGCACATGAGAAGGGTGTGAGGTAAAGACGAAAAGGGAGACCCGACTCAAAGCAACGAAAACTAATTAGTATGAGATCGTCTGTAACAGTTTGTTTTACTAGTAGTTTTTAAAAAAGTGTGCAAAGTTATACTTTCTAGAGCCTAACTATTTCTATACAATTGGGGAATATATTGGGAATGAAAAACGAAAGTAACATTTATTTCAGTATTTAGTATGTTAATGCATTTATTGCCTTTTGTATTGTATAATTCTGGAAAGGCATGTCTGTAACAAGAATTGGGTCAATGATCCCCTCTCGATCATTTTCTCATCCAGTTTCCCCTGATCCATTGAGAAAAACACTGAAATGGCCGTTGCTTTTCTTCTGGACAGCAAATGAACGTAGCTTTACTATGTGTGTATGTTATCTTAAACTATGTTTTTGCTAGAAGCGGTACGAATGAAATGTTTTGTTAATTATTTGGTTAGCAGTACAATCAAATAAAATCTATTGCTCATTTGACGATGTAAATAGTTTTTTATTTCAAGGGAGCGAATATTCAGCACATAGGTAAAGATTTTTACTGTTTTTACTTAGTAAATTAAATAAATAAGTGTAAAAGAATTAAAAACAATTTAAAGATTCAAGCGGATCCAATATATTTATAAAAATGTGAAATTCTTAAGCGACAATAATAGCAGTTCCCCCTACACAACATATTTCCCACAAACAATGGCTGGTTTAGACGAAGCGCTGGGGGAATACCATTAGCCATAACATAGTTTAGGAGGCACTGAACGGAGATCGACGGCGGAACATGGGCCAGGCTTTACTCGAGTGTCTCCAAGTGGGCGCGACGTCGCTCCCGCCATCTGTGGCGCTCTCGTGAAGTAGCCGCCTCCCGGCCGCTTTCCGTTGGCGGGCGGTTTGTTCTTGCGGAATAGACGACACTCTTTTAAGTTCACTGCAATGAGACGCCCGCATGCAGCGACGTCCACTTCATTGGCCGCGTTGGCGTTATTATGTCCATGGGATGATGAGGATTTCCTGCTGTAGGACGAAAGAGGGCACAGAGCAAGCGTGACAAGCAGCTTACAATTTTATAAATGAAATGTGACATGAAAAAACTCGAAAACTGTGCGAATGGAATCACAGCAAGAAAAAATCAAATTCACCGCCATGTATAAGAGGTTACGGCACATGAAGTAAAATATTAACATCCAAAACTATCGGAATCTTGCTGATGATTTCTAGAAAATTAGGTAACAATAACACAAAAATTGAGGAATAAGACGTACGATATCAGTTGTGAAACAATAAGGAACCCTACGCCACTGGCTTCACTATTCGAAAGAAGAGAAAGAAAAGATAGTCAAGAAAATGAGACCGGGAGTGGTGGCTCAGTGTCACCTGCCGTCACTGCAGTACCTCTGACCGGGAGGTCCTAGGTTCTAGTCCTGACGGCGGCAGGGTTTTCGACTCTCGCTTTTCAACTAGGTCGAATTCAGTCGCTGTCTGGAGGAGAATTCTAGCGGCCGGCTTCTCTGAGCGGTAGTTTTTCGTGTATTCTCCAATCAATACCAGGTGAATGCCGGAGCAATACAATAACAAACGTGCCAGAGAAATTGGCCCGAGATTTAAAAGTAAGGGAGGTACAAATGCTACGGAGTGGCAGGTACGTCACTGGATACCGGACTCACGACAGTCTTTGGGAGAAATTACATGACAATTATTGTCAAAATTTCCTAAATTAATTCCTTTTCTCCTTAAGGCAAAGAAATTATCCATTAAAATGAAAGAATACATCAGTCCGATTTCAAATTTTCAATTGAGAGTAAAGTTTAACAAATTGAATCAAAAGTAGTGCGATTTTGGTAACAGGCAAATATTCTAGTCAGTTAAAAGCTCTGTCTGCCCTAGGCGAGAATTGTTAACTTATAGAGATTTGTTAATTTATTTCACACTATTGCTAAATACAACAAAGAACTGAACGATTTAATAACACAACACAAAACAAAGACGAGGAAAGAACTCGCCATTCAAACATATTTCTGTCACTCAACAAAGGTATTTATATAAGGGAGAATTTAGTAAGAAAATAAACATGAAATAGTTATGAGTAATGAAATGAACATAATACAATTCTCGGTTATTTGATAGCAAACATGTGGTAAACATATTTTCGTATGAAGCCACTTTTCTCCCACCGCGCGGCGCTTCAGCTTGCGCGTGTACACTCTTTTCTGCATTTTTAGGGGAAATGAGGGCCGAGTCAGGGGAAGTTGCCCTCGCCCATAGGAGTGCCGGGCTCCCCAGGCGGGCAAGTAGCTCCTGCGGACGTAGTTTGGTTTACATTTTGCAGAATATTATTTTTGGCTCGTGGTTTAATTAATTAATATTACATTACCGTTAAGTAGTTCTGAACATAGAGATAGTTTTACTATAAAATGCAAAGATTATAATTTCGTTGCGTAGAGTTATACAATATTAATTAAATTTTAAAGTTTTACTAAATAGGACATTTTGAAAGAACCTACTTTAATTGTTTGAGGCCTTTGAAATCTTGGGAATTTACTAACAAAATGTTTCAACACAAAAAATATTAGAAACAAATTTCAATCCAATTTTCATCTCTTTCCAAAACTTAAAGAACACCTTCGAGGACTTCACTTTGATGGTGTTGAAACGCTGCAAGCAGAGGTGAGGTTGTGGCTCCGTCAACAAAGTCAAACAGTCTACAGTTACAGTATCAACAAACTGATTTCTCGTTTGGAGCAGTGTGTTTGTCTCCGGGGAGACTATGTTCATAAATAAATATACACACATTAATAATAAAGATGTAGAATGATAATAAAGTTTGTTTGATTTAAAAAGCTTTATTAGTTGTCACGTAAAAAAATTAGAGGCTACTTTTAGAGCGCCTACGTATTTTTAGTACAGAAGAATTTGGTGTTTATAACTTCAGAAGGGCTTTCAAATGACACCAATATTTTCGAGATTGATTCCGTAGTTCCCTCGCATTAATCAGAATCGACTGTACGCTATCAATATGCTACAAATATAACTGGGCAGGTATAAATCTCAGGAGAAATACCAATGACACAAAAACATTGAGTGTTGTAAAACTATGATTCTGTATACTTTCTTTTCTGCAGGAAAATGGAAGACAAAGAGAAAACTAAAGAAAGTAACAGCGAATGTAAGCCACGTGTCGAGAAGGTGTACCCTGATGGAGGCTGGGGTTGGGTCATAGTAGCTGCCACTGGAATATCGAATGTAAGTAATCAAGCTCATTTTTCCACTTTCTTGTGAGAACTTGATTGTTGTGTATTGATTTGATGTTTCCTGACTTTCTTCGAAATTCAAACTTGTTTGTTCAGTATTCCATATCTTCAATATATCTTTATCTATCTGTACTTGACAAACTGAATAATAAATACATATTGCAATGTACGTATATAGCTGGTATTAATAGACATATTAATAGTTAGTATTAAACAAATATCTACGTCAAGAAAAGATAAGAAGCAACAGAAGGCCACAGTCAGAAAGTACGTCAAGTTCCTAACATGAAGCACAGAATAAGGAAGGTCCCCACTTGCTATCTTTTCCGTGGACCAACAGCCGAACGCAAATAACAAAGACATTTAGATAAATTGTCAAATGTAAAAGTGAATTTCAAGCTTCTAAACAAAAATCTAGAAGGCGATGAGTGTAAAAAATGTCAATAATTTGACTAACTTCGTATTGTATTGCGATAAAGATCTTCGAAGTACCAAGTTCTGTCAAACACACTTAACGGAAAAAAATTGAGGAAGATTAAGGTTCAAAACAAAAGCGTGTCAACTGTGTCAATTGTAAAATTAAATACACTGTAAAATTTATCAACAAATGTGCTTTATGAATTTTTCGAAAAAATAGTAATCCAAGAGCATATTAGTTCACGATCCAAGAAATTAGAAAATCGCATCCCCAACCTAACCATATTGTTCAAGAAAACAAGACATACGCGGATGCATTATACGAGAAGATTTCAATGCTCTTCATCTATAGTGGGGTCGAGTTTAACTTCTCTGCAAAAAAGAGAACTCCCTGAAACAATAGAAACTCAACTACCGAAAGTAATCTCAACTGGTGAAGCATATTGGCATAAGGATTCCGCGAAAGATAGACATTATTGATAGACATAGACATTTTTGATCAACAAAAGAATAGACAGAAATTACATCAAAATTGAATCATCTGTAGCCATTTCCTCCGATTATAGCCGAAACATTCTTACAGTGATCTAACAATTTACATAAGAATCATCCTCCATGCAATTCTTAATGTAATGCCTACTGGAATATCTTCCATGATAACCTTGATATTAATATCTCCACCAATTTTACATCCTGATTAAAACTGAACATGATGTACATGAAGTATCTACAATATACAGGGTACAGCTTAACTCATGACACCAGTAAGAAAGATGACATTCAAATAAGAAACATTTCCAATTCTCATCGAAATGAAAATAAATTAAAAGCGATAATTGAAGTGTGACTGACAAACCATCCTAACGACAAGCGTGTCCCAAATAAAAAACAGCAAAGCTTACAAGAATGTTACGTGATAACAGAATTAAAGAAGCGAATAAAAATGTGCAACATCTGCCCCCTGATGCTTCCACTGACACCCCTCTCTCTCCCTCTTTCTCTCTCCCTCCCTCTCCCTCTTTCTCTCTCTCCCTCCCTCTCCCTCTTCTCTCCTCCCCCCCTCTCTCTCTCTTTCTCTCTCTGTCGCTCTTGCTGTCTCTCGCTCTGTCTCTCTCGCTCTCTCGTTGGAAAGCAACGAAGCGACTGAAACAGCCAATGCGGCACATAACACCTACACCTATATGAAAATCTATCAATAGATAGATTGAATCTTTCTGTTGGTAGAATTTCATATACGTCGCCAGATTTTCAAATTCACAATTGTCGATAGTGAAAACGCTGATACATTTGCGGAATCCTTGAGAAATGTTATTCAACCGCTTTTGTTCAAATTTGCTTAAAGAATTTAAAATTTAGAAATAAATACTCTTCAATTTTTCTATATTTTAACTGGAGTACTACAAGGCAATGTTTTGGTATTCTCCTCTGCACAATATACAGGTGTCCCACAACTATGTCCTTTCTCATTAGTACAGTCAAAAGGTATAAAATAAAAGAAAGTTTTAGTGCAGTTTTGATAGTTGCCTCCTATAAGTTTTTTGAGTCACTGAACACGAATATGACGTTTGCCAATACGAATTTTGCCTTGATTCACGTTTGTCATGCGCAAAAATGGTAAAAACCTATTTTTTTTTTTTCAAATTTCTCAAAATAATTCGACAATCAATTTTAATATAAACGTACTCAATTGTGATAAACATGTTGGCATTTTCCAGTTTATCAACATTCCTGTAATGCAGTCATTTGCATTACTATTTAAAAATAGAATAGAACAACTAAATATGTCTACAACTGACTTGACAACAATTATCAACGTAAACGCTGCATTTGGAATGAGTTTGGGTGAGTACGGTAATGTAACTTATTAATAATAATATAATTTATAGATGGAAATAAGCAACAAATAATATATAATTATATGGATATTGAGAACTCGAATTACAACAAATTCTTTTAGTGATGTTTTGCCCATTACATATTTTGTGTCAATTTCATCTGAAATTGAAATTAACTTTTACATAAGCATTCACTTGAGCTGGAATATTTTCCCGAGGCAATGTAAAATTATGTATTACATCTTTGAGAATAATAGAAAATGCTTTTAAGTATCTATTTTCTTTTTTCCAGGATTGATAACTGGTCCCTTATTGAAGAGGTATGGTTACAGAAAAGTAGCGTTAGTTGGCGCCTTCGCGTCTTTTATTGGTATAACTGCAACCAGCTGGGCCTCAAAATTTGTCGATTTTCTTATAACCTACAGTCTCATCACGTGTAAGTATCAAATCTTGTATATTATTATTGCAATTACAACTACTATTTTCATCGATTTCTGCATGTAAATCACTCTTTCTTCCAGCTATGGGAACTTTTCTGCTCATGTCAGCATTTTCCCTGGCAACCAACACGTATTTCCGCGAACGTCGCGGATATGCATCTGGAATGTCTACAACATTGACGGGCCTTGGGCCAGTCGTAATGCCACAAGTTATAACTTTCCTCTTATACTATTATGGTACGACGGGAACAACAATGATTCTAGGAGCACTATCAATGCATTCAGTACTTGCAGCTCTTTTATTACAACCTGTGAAATGGCACATGAAAACTGTCATTATCCCCTGTGATGAAGATGAGGAAAAAGAAGAAGAAAACAATCTACTGAAACAACGTAAGTGATGCAATAATGTGATTAGAATTTTATACAACAATTTAAGGAAAATATAAATCTAGTTGAGTGTTTTCGAAGACATGATGACAGAACTGAAGCGAAATTGTGTCTGATTTCCTTTAAATTAGGTAGGAAAATCCTGATTTAAAAATGAATTTCTATTTTATTATCTCTTATTGCGGACGGCTGGTCTTATACAGTACTTAATTTGGGAAAATTTTAATAAAAACCTCCAAAAAGAGGTTTGATTGAAACCATTTTTTTAATGTGATTTATTTGAATATAATTTTGCTTTGTGATTTATTTGAATTAACTGGTTTACTTCTTAAGACTATGTTATTTTCTTTATTTACGCTGTTTATAAAATTCCAATTTATTTACTTTTTCTCATGAACTTCAAACTGATATATTCGGAAACACGGATGTTGTTTCGTTACATGTTTTCTGTTCTCCACTTGCGTGTACCTTAGTGTCACAAACAGAAAAAAGACCTGTCTTTTACAGATTTGTGAAAGCTATTAAATCATGGAACTCATTATCTTATGGAATTTTTTCTTCTATATGGAGACATTATTTTAATAGTGGTACAATTCCATTGTCACTCATTTTAAAATATTTAGTCATCAAGATAATGGTTATGAAATAAGTGGTATTTCTATGCTTACGTCATATTACACAGTTTAGTCATATTAACGTGACCGACGCCTATGTTCGAAAGAAACCTCTCACAGACGGCATGTGGCAGCACTAACTGTGGAAGGTACATAAAACGTGTCGGGTGGAAGCGGAAAACAGTGTAGTAGTTGTACGCAATGCAGAAACGGAGATATTTATCGGAGTCCAAAAGGGCATGATCGTTAGCTTTCGGGTCAAGGGCGGAATCATTTCCGAAACAGCAAAATTTGGAAAGTGTCCTCGTGCCGCAGCCGTGATTAAAATATACCGTGCCTGGCAAAATTGCGATATCCAAAACCGGCGCCGAAGCAACCATGGCGCAAATGCAACGTGTCATACAGCTCACAGTGTACACACGTGGTTCGAAAAGCACCAAGATGAGTTTACCGTACTTCCCTGGCCCACAAACTCCCCCGATTGAAATCGAATCGAGAATCCGTGGGACCATCTCAATCGGGCTGTTTGAGCCATGGATTCGCAACCGAGGAACCTAGCGCAGCTGGCCATGGCACTGAAGTCGGCATGGCTCCACATCCCTGTCCTAATCCCAATCCATACACACCCTAATTGACTATCTTCCTGCACGTCTCGCAGCGGTCATCGCTGCAAAAGGAGGTTATTCAGGATTTTGACGGGTGGTCACAATAATGTGAATGGTCTGTGTAATAGTAACAGATCTTGTACGAAACTTTCTCATATTTAAACTCGATTGCAAATATTTTTGCTAACAACGAGGTGTTCCTTCTGGAGATCGTCTCATTACCACTCACAATAATATTTGGTCGGATGAAATTTGAAATTAAGTACAGAAGTGTACGAGTTTAATGTGTTAACCCCCAGACCGGACAGATGAGTCTCAGAGGAGTTTATAAAAGATACAAATCTTTAATTTTCGAAAATTCAATAAAATGGCGCTTGTGCCTTGTATTACAGTACATTTTTCACTAGCTTAAGACGCATGTATTTTGGAAAATTATCATGATCTCACTCAAAATTAAACAAAAATTATTAACATTTTTAAAACATGGTACCTCAAATGATCTGAAGATCTCTAAGTATTGTATTGTAGAATAGGATGTATTAAAAAGGAAATCCCCAATAACAATAATAAAGGCGAAGGAAATGTTAAAAAAAGGTTAACTTTTGCGAATTTAGAAATTGCAGATGCTTTATTGAATTACCTTGGTAATATTATTATGTGCACAGTTTTATGAATTAGGATGCTTTAGCAGTTATTCAACTACGGCAATGTCAAAAAGTGTTATTTTCTAAATACGTTTCCGTCACACTGAAACAACGGTAGCGTCTCAACCATTCACAAGATTTTCCTAAAAAATGGATATTTCTTGTCGATATGACCGAACTCAAGATCTTGCGAATTTGAAAAGTGTCTTTTAAATTTGGGAGCTTATTAAAGAATATTAGAAGACGTTGGATGCCCTAGAGACATTTTCAAAATTATGTCAATGTTCAGATTTTGGCTTTAATTTTTTTGGTATACAGCTAAGTGTGCTTACAAAATAGATTCAATTTTTAATAATACTTTTGATGCTTAAAAAATTGTAAAAATTCAATTATTTTTTCGAATGATTTGCCCTCATTATTATAGTTAGACTTTGTTTCTTATTAAAATTATTTTTTTAATATCGGCGTCTCAATAGATGTCATGTTCATATTTTGTAATGTCAATGGTTTTGACGTAATTTTCGCGTCATTTTGAATTAAATCTTGGATATTTTCCAAAAATATTAAGATTTTCTCAACAACAGTTGCATTTAAGTTTTCGTCTTACAACATACGTAGAAAAGAGAAATTATTTTAATTCTGCGGCAAAAATTTGCGATTATTCCACAGAATATCTGGTATTGTGGAGCTCTGATTTGGAAAAAGTGGATAAACCTTGCTCCTATATGTAGTAAGTTACTTTCTGTAACAAATGGTGTAGACAAAATTCACGTTTTGCAGATCCTTGATGCCGAAAAGTTGGTCGGCGTCAAAACGTTTGTCTGCCCGTCTTTCCGTCTGACAGTCCATCCGTAGTCAACACTAGTACTTATACCGCTCAGACGATCTTCTCCAAAATTGATATTCCCCGACCGACCTGGACGACCTCAACGTCCTGGGAGGTGGAAATTGATGAATTGATTTTGGAAAATTTTAACATGAAACCTGATAAATATTTTCAAAATTTTCTCAATAATGACTGGAATTTTTTTGTTTAAACTTTTTTCCTCAGATAGAGCAAAAGAAGGCTTAAAAATCATTTTCGTTGAACTCTAAATTTTCGAAAATTGCAAAAGTTTTTCGGGGTCTCTCCAATTCCACAATAGAAAAGATAGAGATGCTATCTGTTCCTTGATGAAATCTGTTCTTCAAATATCTTTCATATTATATAATAGACATTGTGCTGTTTTTCAAGCAATTTGCTGAAGACAGATTTATTCATGATAGCGGAAATATTACAAGTACATAATTTGTATACAATAATCATTTGACAAAACGGTTACAAATAATATTAGAAATTGTAAGTCGTATTGTAGCATCAGTTATTTTTTATTAAATTTTATCCATTTTATTTCAATAAAAATTATACATTTTAAAAAAATGTTTGAACAAATAATTAAAATACAGATTATAGATTTATATTTAAAATCTTTATTTTCTATTTCAGCAAGTCAACAAAAAATTGGTTTAATTTATAAACGTACGTATCGTCTGGTGATTTCCAAACCTCGTCAGTGCTTCAAAGATAATAACAGTAATGTAGTAAAAAACAAAAAACTTTTCCATATTAAATACTAATTCCATTCTCCTCTCACCGGCCGCCGCCAACAAACATGTGTTTGTATGTTTCTATAATGCATATTTTTGCGTAGAGATTATTTTTTCGAACGAACTTTTCAGTGCTTGTTGATGGTCAACTGTTCGATATATCGAAAGAAATTTATTAGATAAAATATGCTTATAATTGTCTCAAGAACTTATTTTCGTCGTTTCCTCTCTGGACACCTGTATACATACATTTCAATACATTAGAAAATTAATTTACATCGCTTATCCTGAATAGGTTTTTTTTTAACATGTCAGTAAACTATTCAGATTATTTGGATGTTTTGTGTCAACAAAAACTGGTCTTTACAAAACTGAGACTTCTCTGAGACTTTTATGTTCTTCTTCTTCCTGGAATATTCAATTACCAATATCTTTTAAAAAAGGTAAAACGTGTTAAAATATTTTTATGTAAAGATTGTTTATTTATTAAAAATATTTATTATTATTTAAAGATATTTGTTAAAGATATTTTTATGTAAAGCATTATATTTTATTAAATTAATTATCTTTTAATTTTTTTAAAATTTTAATGTATTTTATAATTATTTATAAATATTTTACATAAATAGTATATATAATGCTATAGTAAACTATTTTATTTGTTTGTGTAGTAATCACCATTAGATGAAATGTTTTCATGAAATTTTTCAGAAGATGGGAAACCATTAACGGGAGAACCTCGGCGAAGAATTCGCCGTAACACTGCTAATTCTGTGGATCAAGACGACGTTGACAGTTACTCCTTATGTGGTTATGAAACTCCACTTGTCATACACCGCAAATTTGAATCTAATCAACAACTGAGTAGTGAGTGTATTTTACTTGACCTGTAAGAATTGTGCATGATACATTTTCGAGAATCTCGAGTTTGAAACCTACACCAACTTCAAGCATGGATTATTGAACGTATATGCTCACTGTATCTTGTGAACCAAACAATCTTCTGACTTCTTCACCCCTCAAATATTTGATCTTTCATGTAATTCTCATTGCTTTCCCTGTGATGTCCATTTAAATTCCAAGAGAATTTCATAAGTTGGTGAAGTCACTTCTGACACAACTTGAGAAGAAGTTTGTGGATGATAATTAGGATTCTCAATAATCACATTAGCTCACGGCTGACACCCCCTCCCCTCCACTTCCGCAATGGAATCATGTCACTCTCCCGTTACATGTCACCCACTAGACACATTTATCCTACCTCTCTCACCTCTAGCACAGTGTGATAATAATCATAATAGAATCACAAATGAGCACCTTTAATAGAATCACATGTTCTAAACTCTATACAAAATAATTCAAAACCCCACCCTCACTGAGATACAGAGTCCCCCAAATAGCGAAAATACTCATCCCCAATGGAATCCACTGGCCAGTCGCCCTCGTCACTCGCTACCCTTTACTAAATAATACATCATCCAATCATCGATCCTCAATATTTCCCGCCCACCCAACCTCTCTCAAATTCCACTTGATATGAAGAAGCAATGAATAATCTTAATTGTATGTTTATGTAATGTTGTTTTATTGTAACTACATTAGTGGATGAGCATAATACGGTGAACGAATGCCCCTATAAACCAGTAAAGATAAGAAAAACAGCTTATCCCAATTTACTGTCCTGTGTGTTTTGTGTTTCGTATTTCATTCTGGTGAACTTACCTAAGTGGATTATTGAACGTATATGCTCACTGTATCTTGTGAACCAAAAGTTGCAATCAATATGTAAAAGTTTGACGGCACTACTGAAAACTGTCCAGTTTGAAAATATAAGTTTCAAGTACAAAAATTATAGAAATTATGTTTTATCACTAAAATTGCATTCAGATCCAAAAAAATCATTGTAAGAAACATTTCAACGAAAATGTAACTTTTAAAAAATCGGATTTGACAGTAATTTGGACAGCTGGAAACTACCAAAAAATGGGTATAACACTCCAAATCAGTGACCATAAATTATTCTTCAAACAAAGCTGTCGAGAATCGCGGCAGTTATAATGCGCCATATCTGCAAGTGTCCAAAACCTATGTTAAACTCCATTTAAACTTCTACTTGAGTGAGGCACGGGTTCATATCAATATTTTTTAACGAAACCTACCTCAAAAATTTTTTTTTACTAAATTTTCATTGTAGGCAGTGTACTACATTTAATTTGAAAATTCAATTTTTTGTAGACACCCCACTCAGAACCAACAAGAAACTATCGATATCTTCCAGATTGACTGTGTGAATATATGTAAATTGACTTTTATTTCACTATTGTATGCGATTTACCGCACCCTTTCATTTACGGCACCTAAATATGCAATGTGTTGTATTTATTGCAGTGTTTTTAATTATTTAACGTCACAAACAGTTAAAAACGTATGTGGCATATACGGGAGGAGTACAATCTCTGCAGATTTTCTTGAGCTTCGGAGTCCCTACTCCCGTTTTTTACCATACTAAGTTGAATTGTTGATAAGGTAGCGAGGAGGGTTTAAACATTTGACCAGACAAAACATGTTCGCTCGTGAAATAAAAAATATTTTATATCGGCAAATGAACAAAATTTGACTATTATCTTGACCCCTGTATTAATCGATTAGCTACCACGAAAAAAATGGACAACAATAAGACGATTCTGAAGATATGACTTAATTCACTGACAACACTTCAGAAAGTTCAAGAAAAGTTTTAAAAATGTATTGCTATAAAATTTACTGTAATTGTAAACTTTATTCAAGTATGGCATAACATTCCATGAAATAATATCTTTACAATTGAATGTGACCTTGCATAATTCAATCTCCTAATTTTCAATTAATTTATGGAATGTTAAAAGTTTTTTCATTGAAAGTTAAAAAATGTTAGAGAATGAAAGGTTAGAGAAAGCTAATTAATGTAAAGAAATTTTCAGTCAAAGCCTATATTCTTAAGTATTCGCAAAACAATTCTTAAACTATAATATTATCCACACGAACACACACCTTCAAGAAATTCACATAGATACTTCAGACATGTGGGCAGATATACTATTTCCCTTTAATACAAATACAAAGTGACTTCATGAAGTGATCTTTCACTAAACCTTACCAACATATTTCAATAATTAATTCTTCGGTTTCCAGGGAGAAGAAAATCATCTGCATTTTCGAGGAGTGTGTCTCAGAATGATGACATTCCTGAAGACATTCTTCAGAAGCGTTTGAGTATTATCAAAAACGAGAATTGTAAATCACAAGATACAGTGAATCTTGGAAGCAGTGTCAAAATATTTGAAGAAAAAATGTATCATCAACTCCCAACGATGAATAAAGATGAACTAAATGAAAAACAAAAAGACTTTAATCAAAGAGATGAACGAAACTCAAAAACTCCCCAACAGGAAGAAACTAAAATCAGTTTCAGGTAAGAGATCATTTCACATACACGCTACTACAAATAAAAATTGTGAATTCATATTGTTTGGATTTTTTAAACAAGAAAAATTGATTTTTTGTATCTATAACAATTATTACAGTGGGGATATACAGAGGATAATTTTCAACAATTACAATAGTATCAATGTTGGCATGAAAATTATTTATTCGTGTATGTTGAATATATTTTTGTATAGAAAACTATTTTAAGCCTGGTGGTTTGCAATAAATTCTGTTTATTAGTACAGTGGAACCTCGATATCTCGAATGTGAAGAGGGAAGAATAAGTGTGGAAAATATTTCGACATATCGAGGTTCGAGTATGAAGTGTAAAGAGAAATTGCAGATTTCGAATTCCGAAAGAATTGTTTTCTGTCGCTCAGCTCTAGTCTAAAGGCCACAGACATAAGTTTTCAAAAAAACTCGCAGCAAGTCTCTGTTAAAAATACCAATGAATTGAACAATTTTAATAAATAATGATTTTACTCACAGATTTCTTGTCGATTGAGTAATCTTCCAAACTGTTGCGTTGAGAAACCTTGGGCAAACGTTTTCTTACTTAGTGAAAATGTCTCAGATCGTATTTCGGGGTAGCTTTTGAACGTGACTTGACAAGGGGCAGGTGTTTGGGAATCGAATCGCGCAACCCATCCACAGATTGGGGTGGGTAGAAAATCAAGTAATTCGAAACAGTTTTCAGTGAGCTCTAACATTTTGCTGAAAAGGAAGACAGACCGCAAGGCAACTGGCCCGCCTGCAACTCGTCTCCTGTATTTCAACTTCCAGTGGAAAGGAAAAGAGCACAATCGAAGTTCATCGGCACAGCCAGAAAACAACAAAAAATCGTGTTATGGAGGTTCGTATTTCGTAATATTCGACTTATGACGTTCATGAACACCGATTTGTATGGGAAAGGAGAACGAAAATGAAAATTTGACTTATCACGAAATTCGAGTTATCGAGTTTTAAAGGTTCCACTGTATTAGTATTAGAGAAATGGTAAAGTGAGAAATTATGAGTTCTGTAGAACATGTCCAAGATGATTCTAAATAGTATTTCAATGAATGGTGCCTCCGTTTACTCGACTTATGTTACTTGTATTTGTGGAAGCAGCAGAATTCTTGTGTAATTCCAATAATAATAATTATTATAACAACAGTAACTTTATTATTTACGAAATAATATTTCGCAAACTATTTATTGAACCAGACATCTCTCTTGAGAAGTATATGAACCTTACAGTCGGTTCTCTCTTGGCCACTGAAGATGAAACATAATATTTCAAAAATTGCCTCATTGTGTTAATTGTTAATGGGAGATTATTTCCTCTAGTTACTCATGTATTATTATATTACGATATATCGTTTGGCAAGCGTTTTAAGTAATAATTATCGTATTTGTGGAGATATTTAAAAGTATTCGTTCTCATCGTTGAAGATTGTTTATCTGTAACATTTAGCAACTAAACCAGAAACTCTCTTCATACTGTCACGGAGGATGAGCTTGGTTGCAGGATGCAGAAAATCGTCCCCCTAGAGAATTTGATGTCCCTTGCTGCGAAAGTAGTATGTTGTCTTTGCTCGGGATAAGATTAATCGAGACCCATCTGTCCCATTCTCAATTTACCCTCAGAAATGATCAAATCAAAGAATCTAAATCAAGAAGATTTGAAAAGAGATCTTTCACAAGAACATTCTACAATTTATTCATACAGTGCTGCGTTAGTGAACATGGATTTTGTTTCACTTGTCGATTCGTACTTCCTTGGAATTTTAAACGACAACCCCTGAAGAAAATGTTTTTTTCGTGCTGTGAAGGACATGTTGGGGCTAAGTAAATTTTTGAAGTGCGAAAGCTCTAAATTTGTTATCTTAGCATTTCGCCAACTGAAAATTGATTGTATTAAGTCCGGCAACGTTGTTTTTGAGATATAAACATTCAAAGGTATAAAAAAAATCTACTAGTGCACCCCTCATTTTACTGATACCCTTAATTTTATTGACAAGATTTATGTAATACTATTATAATAACTAAATAGTACAGAATGTTCTTAACAGTCGCAAACCAACTGGGTGCAATAACGGAACACAGCGCAGTTTTTTACTTTCTCGCCTTGCATGATACGAAGACCAAGTATTGTAATCGTGCGCCGGAAATCGGTCATTTTTCGACAAGAAAGCTCTTACTACAGGGCCCTGGTAACGAAAAGTGGATTAATCCAGTTGCTAAATTTATAAAAAAAAACTCCAGACGTGGTATAGCCAGAATTCATATCTTCTGGGTCCTTGATACCTAAAAACGTCCGTACGTCCCTCTATGAACAACGCTAGCGGCTAAACCGTTCAGCCGATTTTCTCCAAAGTTGATTTTCCCCTATCGATCTGGCTGATGTCGCAGTCCTTTGAATTTGAAACCGATATTTTAAATCTAGGGCGTACTTTACATGAAACCTCTGGGACATTTCCAAAATTTTCTAAAAATTTAAAATTCTTATATTTTTGAAAAATGAAAAAATTCGAACTTTTTTCGGAGTCTTCCTACAACTACAATTATGAAGATACACTTTCTTAAAATAAACTGTGTTCATGAAACACAGATCTAATAATAATTTCATGTTCAATTTTTCAAAAGCTTGAGTATTTTTTTCGCCATTTTGTATCAAATCCTGACAATTTTTATTTTCTTTAAACCATTTTTTCTTAAAAACGGCACTATTTTGTTTTACTGAATTGGGGCCATAGATAGCGTAAAGGACGCTTAAAAGATTAGATTGGTGCAAGTCTCATGTTCGTTAAAATGTCTGATTTTTGGAAAATTTAAAAATTTTAATTTTTTTCGGCGCCTTCCTACTAGTACAATTGTGAAGATACACTTGTTTCTTAATGAAATGTGTTAATCAAACATAGATATTCAAATAAGGTCATGTGGAATGTTTTGAAAATATTAGTATTTGTTGAGTAATTTGGCTACAAACATAGTCGCACGCTCCGAATTTTCAGCGATTCGTGAACATAATTCCAGGCAGTTAAATGCTTCGTAAGTTGAAATTTGTATATTATTTCATATTTTTTGATCGTTTCTTGCATTCGAGCTTTTGTTATAAGTTTACAATTTAATCTTTTAGAAACTTTAAAATCTATTTTAAAATGCAGTCTTTAATTGAGTTAAATGTGAAAACGTATAGATGATTTCGCTTTGCATAATAAGATGTGGGTATGAAGAGTAATGCGTGTAAAACAGAGTAGTTTTGATGAATATAATATTATATATAATTATTATATTTTTCTGTCCATTTTCTTTTTTTTGCCAGCGGTATTAACAATCCTTATTTGCAAAAAGTGTATCCCATACGAATTAGGGGTCATTGTTGTTTGTTGTAACGCCGCATTGTTATCAGAATGCGACAATGACGGCCACCGTTCGTTTGCATTAATATGAGCTAATCATTTTATTTACGGCTAATTCGCGCATCGTTGGTACATTTACGTAGAACGTTACACTCAATTCAATGGCAGAAAGCTGTTTTAATTAATCCATTTGAATTTAAAAAATATACGTATTATTAAAGATTCGTTTGTTTAAGAATTTTATAAATGGTAGTTGAAGTGTAAGTCAGGAATTGTAATATTATAATATTAAATAGCCATTAGCAAGATCTCGAGAAAATACGTGCTGTTTTAGCACCACTAGTTCTTTAATTAAAATCTGTTGTTGAAAGACAAATCTTAAAATACGTTCATGTACGATTTTTCGAAAATGCGAGCAGTTATTGCGTAATGTGAAAAATTTAGGCAACAATAAAAACAATTTCTCTTAAAAACAGCTCCATTTTTTCAAATTTGTCCTCAAATGTATCAAAGAACAGTTCAACAATTAGTGCTAGTCTCAACTTCCAGAGAAATTCTCTGTATTTTTTAAAAAATTTTAAAAAGGTAATATTTCAAAACTACACGATTGAAGATATGAGATTTTTGCCTTAAACAAAATCCATTCTAAAAAATCAGATCTTTAAAAAAATCATGTTCACCTTTCTGCAAGAGAATAGTTTTTGCATAATTTCTGCTTGAAGCGAATGTAATTTATAAAAAACATTTTTCTCAATACCGCCTCCAATGTTTTTTTTAAATATTTCCCACGGATATAGAAATGAATGCTTAAAAAGGCGCAAGCCTCATTTTCATTGAAATCTTTGAAATTTCGAAATTGCAAAAAATAGAAATAATGCGAGAAATTATGTACCGTGAGCCGGCGCGCCGAGGAGCATTCTGAACATTTCATTTATTTGTTGTTGATGTTTCGGTGAAAATGGAAAGTGTTTCCTTATTTTTCCTTGATCCACGGTAATTAATGAAACCCTTGAAACTTCTCACATGGCCATAGGCCTCTTAATTTTATCTCAACTTCTGCTCGCATACGAAATATGTAATAGAGTTTCTAATAGGTGGTATGAGCTGCAACCCGCGAGCCGCAGATGCGTATTTAATTGCCGCGCAGTTTCACCACGATATTTTGTGCATTTGAATTTCTCTGAAAAAAGGAGAAGAAAGAATACAAAAAACAAACAATTTCTTTGTTTTTGTAGTTTTCCGAGGTCCTCAATACCTAAGGAAATCTTCAGCATGTCCATTGGCTACTTAGTTTTCACTCAATTTCTGGGCGCATACAAAATTAGTAATATAGGTATTTGTAATGGGAGTGCCCATTAACTGAGGAACGTTTGTTGCAACATGCTACTACTTTGCTACTAGTCCAATGTGACACTTTTTCCCGCCTAGTAACAATACGTACAATATACTACTAGTATGTCGATGTATAACGATGTATAACGTATATATAACGTATAGAATAACGATGTATAATTTCTTCCAATTGTTATCCCTTATGAAGAAGTAGTTTTGTGTTCTGATCGTAAAAGTGATGGGAATAAAATCTGATTGAGCATATTTATTAAATATATTTCTTCTTTTTTTTTGTATTTGAATTTCCAATATGTTTTGTATTTAATGATACAATATAGTATTTTATTAATTAATTAATTTATTATTATAAAATTGTGCCTAAAAATCGGGTGGGTCTTGTATCCCGGCAAATAAGGTATTTTTTGGTGAACATTAACAAGTTCTTGTGAGGGGTACATTGAGAAATTTACCGTTATGCTTTCAAAGAAAAAAAATATAATTAAAAATATTTATTGATTTTGGATCTGGTATTAACACAGTTTTAGAAATTTAATTATTTCAATAAAATATTTGAAATTCAGCGAGTATCTTCATTTCCAAAAGAGCTAATCAGAAATCGAAGGGAGTCGAACGCAAAATATAAAATGCAATGAACAAAGACTAAATAACAGCTTAGGAAATGCAAAGACGTTGAAAGAATTGTGTGTTCGGGATTTTCAGAAGTGGTTGGTGTACATTTAGGTATGTAACATATCTTTCTGTTGCAATTGTATAGGTATTTCATTCGGCAGGTTGAATGTGGAACAACCGGCTGCCCGATTGAACTGTCGGCTGCTCGCAATCAGCAGCTACCGCATAATTTCTCAGCAAAGCGAACGTGAACGGGAACGAGAATGGTAAGCACGATGGCTTGAGCAACCATCTGCACACCCCAACAAGAGTTGCACAAAACCTCTCACAAAACAGGATCGTGTCGAAAATATTTGTTTCTTTCTCTTATTTTACCCTCAGAAAAAAAATCAATTCCCATTGAACTCTGCATAGTTAGTGCCTTGGCCGATAACGAATAACAAGAATGAGGAATATCTAAATTTAATTTATGGAATAAACATATTTTGGAGTTCTTAAATTAGAAACGATTGCTCTCCCCTTAACAAACTTTATCGTGCCACTCTTGTTCATGTTGCTTCTTATTCCCGTTGACGTTCCAAACTACTAGCCTTTCCGATGACGCCATCAATGCACAAGGGGTTTCGTGGTACATCTGACATATACATAAAGATGAATTCAGAAAGTATAATTCCATTCTCTGTTAGTACCGCCTCTTCAATCACAGATGACAAAACATTGAATACTGTATACATTAACAGCAAAAGTATTTACACTATATTTTCGAACATATTCATTCATTACTCAAATATCTAAATATTGTTTCATAAGAAACTCTTATTTGCTGGAAGTCATATGTACGCGTCTTATTTTTCAGATGTGACGTGGATTGTAATACTATTGAAAGTGATGAAGAAAACCCTAGGAGTCCAATACAGAGATGTTGGAGATTTATTGTAGAGTTTTTTGACCTCGATCTTTTGAAAGATCCAGGATATGTTATTTTAATGGTGGGAATGTCTCTGGCAATTTGTGCTGAACTGAATTTTTCGCTCTTCACGCCACTCATTTTAGGCGATTTTGGATTTTCAATCCAACAGATTGCCACTCTTATGTCAATTATAGCCTTTGTTGATATCATATTCAGATTTCTGGCTCCATTTATTGGAGATAAATTACAGTTTACCGCTCAAAACATGTATCTACTTAGCCTCATCATGTTAATTACGTCTAGAACAAGTAAGTCTATGAATTACTAATTTGTTTGAAAAATAAGTGATATTTAAAGAATTGTAGATACTAAAGCAAGGGCAAGTTTTGTAATTACGGTGTCTAATTTGTGTTAAAAGTGTTGTACTACGCCCACAGTCAGAAGTAGATATACCCATGAGCCTTAAGCAGTACAGCTTCTTCAGATAATTCATACAAGAATTTAAAATTAATAAATAATGCAATTCCTAGTTATTCAACGGAATTGAATGCTAGACTTATTGAATCAAACAAATTTACTTCGATAATCTACCTGTTTATTATTTTCTATAAATAACTTAACTGTCTTGAAAAAAATAGCAAAAATTAGCATAAATTTCCATTCCGTAAATTAATTAAATGAATAACGGTTAATGAAACAAGCGACTCCCAGAGCAATGAAACTAAAATTAGATGTGCACGTCTGTTTCAGGTTTAATGATATTTCACGATTACGTCTCAGCAATAATTGTTGCGTGTGGACTTGGAGTTGCTAAAGGATTTCGTACTGTGTACATGGCCCTGGTAATACCAAGTTATGTTCCACTGCATAGATTGGCATCCGCATCTGGAATACAAAGTGTTGTGAACTGCCTATTCATAGTCTTGTCAATTCCACTTATGGGTACGTACAGAACTTATTTTTATGTTATGAATAGACTGGCTATATTACGTGAGATTTTTCTTTCGTGCCAACTATTCGCTAACCCGTACTACACTGTTGCCACGTAGAAGATAGCGAATGACACATTCAAATAACCAGTTCACCTGCCCAAGGCGAAGCTACCCTACCAGATATTTCCATCAAATTAAATCTGCGCTTTACGTGCCTCAGCAAAGTATTCAAAATCCTTTGATGATTTTAAAATGGCGTCACTTCACAGTCCTATTTTTATTCATGCATTGACAGCCCGGAATTCCTCGCCTTTTATCCACAACCTATCCCGTTTCTCCACTCGTAAGCAATTGGCACACTCACCCTTTGGCGAGAACATGCAGTGGCGTCAAGTAACTCTCAGTTTTAATGTCATTTCTCTCAACACAAGCGGGGTCACGCTGAAACGGGGCAACACGACCGTGAGATAACAACATGCAGTATACAAGATTTGAGAAGGGAATGTAGGCCCGGCAGTATTGTGTTAAGTCAAGAAATCAAAAAAACTTCCGTCTCACAGTCTGTATGACTCCAGTTCATAATCATGCTATCATGGACCCCGAAATATTCACACCCTTCACGCACAGATGTTGCCGCTGACGAAACTATTCGGGTACGTCGTTTCCATAACATTCTGCACGATGTATGTCATTTTTCAGTGCATTGTCAGCATCTGTGTTTCTCTTGTAGGTAAGGGGAAAGTGATAGAATGTTGAAAAAATAGATGTCAGAATTTTGACGAAAAATATATGTTTGTGAGTCTAATACCGGAAAAGAGTTTTATTAAAACGTCTGTCAACAACATTAGAACCTAAACCGTACACAGAATTTTCACGAAAATGATAACCCACACCGATCTGAACGAACTTAAAGGTCCTGCAAATTTAGAACGGGTAATTTCAATTTGAGGGTTCTACTTAAGAAGCCATTTTATTTTTATTTATTTTTTTTTCAAAAAGCTTCAATTTCTTTAAAAATGTTTTCTCAAATAGAGCAGTGAGTGCTTATAATATGTCATAGTAGAGCTATCCTTCATGATAGTCCTCGGTCATTTAGAATTAAGGTATAACGTGATACGAAATCTTTCTACGTCAACTGATGATAAACGGAAGCCCAAATGGATTTTAAAACCTCATTAGCAAATTTCACATGCATTCATTTCAATGGCTTAAGTGCATAAATTAATTCACCCTCAATTCTAGTGAAGCTCGCGCACGAGAGCAAGGACAATATGAAGGCGTCTCAAATGTTTCGCACTGTTGTGGTTGCTCTCCAAATCATCGCGTAATGCAAACTCCCCGCGCCCTTCTACTTATATAATACTTCCTCATGCATCAAACTACCACCTGACACACAGGTTGGTTAGATGAACATTGATCCAAGTTAACCATGTTAACGGAGCCACATCACACAGCGACATTCCCACAAATTTTCAGTAGTGGTATTTATTCCAAAGTCACATTAATCAACAAGTGTACTGTTATCGTATGATTAAGAATTACTGCCTAGTGATATAAAATTCATAACATATCGGCATTTTGCTGAATTTTAAAAGTCAACACTTGTTGTACTGCAGACATTGAATCTATGTTTTCAATAATTAAAAATAATTTTTGTTTGTTTATGAATTTTTAATTTTGGCAAAAAATAGTACATAAATGCCCCCAAAACGTAAATAAACATTCAAATCCATCCTTGAAAGGTGGTCTATTTGAACTCGAACACCCCAAAGGAACACCTAAAAATGCGTCAAAAAGTCAGTCAAAATCGGGTGAAAATGGTGAAAAGCGTACGAAACTACTCTGAAAAATGCACCCAGGTCAGATATGATTCCTTCCATAATCACCTGAAAAACCATTTTAAAATTCAAAACCGTGCTGAACATTTTCGTACAAATAAAATGTATGTAAAAATATTGAATGGATAAGGCGGCCCAGAAAAGTTGTTGCCCCCACCCCTCTCTTGTTTTAGGCTGCTCACGTCTGAGGCGGTATCTGGAAGAGTCGAATCCAGTAGCGAAGCGATGCGTAGGTGTCGATTGCAGTTTCCGAATCCCACGATACTCCAACGATAGCTAGCCGCAACTCCAAGTGCTGCTCTTGCAGTCGATTCCCGTTTCTTGCCAGTTTCTTCGATTCATCTCTTGCAGTTATTATAAAGTTCGCACTGGGTTTCCGTGCACTCGACGACCCTCGAAATGCGAGCGTTGCTTGAAATGTGGGTTTGGAGTTGCGAGCATAGATACATCTAGCGAAATCTGATTACAGCGAAAGAAATTCGATTTTTAGTATGCCCCACACACTGTGTAAGATGGGACTTCAGTTATCTGACATGCAATCATAAAGAGCAGTCATTTCAAAATTTGGCAGTATTATTGCACAAATAAAACAGTATTATTTGTACCCATGGGTACAATTCACTCGGAATAAATATAAGGCAATTAAAATCACAGAAGTTACACATAAAAGATATTGTAAAAATAAATTATAAAAATAAAAGTTTTAAAATAATAACTAAAAGGCAAAAATAACAGACATTAAATTACTTTTTATTATTACATTAAATAATACGAGTACTAAAGTTATTCACATTTCGACCCTATTGTTTGGGGTCTTCCTCAGGTACAATCTAAAAATAATAAAATCTACAATGAATATAGTTTAGGAAAAGAATTGATACATTTTATGAACAGAGGAGGCTTACCTCAAGCCTGCATTTTATGAACTGTTCATAAAATGAGATAAAACGAATAAAATCTACAATAAATATAGTATAGGAAAAGAATTGATACATTTTATGAAGACTTATTTTACGAACAGAGGAGGCTTGAGGTAAGCCTCCTGTGTTCATATAAGGTATCAATTATTTTCCTATACTATATTCATTTTAGATTTTATTATTTTTAGATTGTTCCTGAGGTAGACCCAAAACAATAGGGTCGAAACGTTGTGAATAACTTAAGTATTATTTAATGTAATAATAAAAAGTAATTTAATGTCTGTTATTTCGGCCTTTTAGTTATTATAATATATCACAGACCAATATCGTGCTATACATACAACTTTTAAAATAAATAAAAATGTAAAATAAGATTACTTGAAATTTTTTCCCTAATAACGAATCACTATGATCAACATTTATCCAACTTGCATCGTAGTACATTATGTTCCTTTTCTCATTTCTAAACTGTCGCATTTCTCCTAGTTATAAATATCGGCACATTATTGTATCTTTTCTGTCTTTTTTTCGCTTTTCAATTTCAAATCGTATTTCTATTAATGAGATAAAATGTACAATACTTGACATTTGGTACATGTCTATCATTAACATCTTTCATTGCATACACGATTGTTGCAGAAGCATTTGCACAAGCGCATGGAATTTGAGACGTACCATATGTAGAACAACAAAATCGTCGAACTTAATTTCCCTACTGATTTTATAGTCCAGTTCTGTATTTTTCTCGGAATCGGTATTTCTCCATTCTCATTTTCCGTTTTTATTCCAAAGAAGGAATGTCTGCTTATGCCTGCAAAATTCATTCAAACGATTTACTCCGTTTTTGGATGATTTCCTTTTTCAAGTTCTCAAATAATTTGAAAATGATTTTCACCACTTAATTATTTCACCCTTTATCCTACGGTCTATTTAGATATCTTAAAATTGACCCACTGTACGATTCACTAAATTACGTACTACTTTTCTTTACCCCTGCACATCCACCAGCAAAATGCGACAGACCAGAATACCCAGCAGGACAAAATTCTCGAAAGGGCTTCTTGTGATCATTCGAGTATTGATTTGGATGGACCCTTCCTCTGATGACATCATATAACCCAACACTTTCTTTCAGCTCTTTTTTTTTGTAATTTATTTATTGAGTGATTGGAAATTACACAGATCAGTACTAAATTACTATCTCATGTGCATTTGCTGGCTTACATTGTAACTTATACTAAACTTAACACTAAAAACTTAAAACTAAACTACCTTACTATAGGTGTAGGAAACTACAAGAGCCCCTACTATGAACAATTAGTAGAGAAAATGTTCAAGAACGCTTCGGAAGGAAATCTATTCTTAATTCTAGTAGGGAAGTCATTTATAGTGGCCAGGTTGTAGTGGACGGCTCGGTTAATTGTATTTAGGTTGGAGTAAAAATTATTGGAAAGATGGGCAATATGTTTGATGATCGGTGATATATTCAGTTCTTTATGAAGTTGGGCGTTAGAGATGAACCATGGGGCTTGTGTTGCTAATCTGAGGAATCTATTTTGTACAATTCTTTCAGATCTACGGGTTACACATTCTGCATCTGTGCCTTGTCTTTTCGTCGCGTCACCCATCGAGCCTCACGTGGTCGTCGCTCGTCGCTCGCGGCAGAACTTCAAAACGATCATCAAACACACAGACGTAATGCATCAGATGACCTTTGGGCGATGTTAGAAAATGATTTCATCATTTTACCCAAAACTTTGTCGCTGGAAGTTTTCAATTGGACTTCAATAACGAAAAAATCCCAGCGACGATATATTTTAATGCACTAATTAAAAATTCACACATTTCCGTTGACAAATCATTTTTTTAAGAGACACATTTTGACATATTGATAAAATGAAAGTATTTCCCCTAGATGAAGTAACTGAAATATTGTATCGAATTTTTTCAAAATAATTCCGCCAATTTTTGAATATGTTTTTACACGTCTGAATGAAAAGGTGTTTAAAAAATTCGTTCCGCAGAAATCTAGACTTTATTTTATTTAGAAAGCAAGTGAATGACATTTTTCGTGATTACCATCGTGTTTCTCGTAATTTTCTCTACAGAATTATGTTTTTTCTACTTACTTATGCAACAATCGAATTGGCAACAGTGCACGAGATTCTTCCCTAAAAATAACATTGTCCATAAGAACCCATTGTGTCTTCACGACGTGAAAATGTGTATAGAGTAAAGTGTAGATTGAACTGCCTCCATGCATCTCTCAGATTTTAATGTTTTGTGACTACAAATAAGTAATATCAGATGCTAAGTCCTTGTCCGAATGGATCGTGTGAGATTGAACCTCCCATGGTCTCCTCGTGTTTTAGCTACCCATGAAGTTTAAAGATTCTACTCCGGTGGTGAGGTAGAGCCTACGTGTGAAAATCGTCCGATGCTATATTTAGATTTATTTGCAGTGGCGCTGACATAAATCAGCTGTTACTGTGTCATCCAATCCGGAGCTTGAACGTCACCACAGTGACATCACTGTGGTAACGTTCAAGCTCCCGATGGGATGACACCGTCAACAGCTGATTTACGTCAAGAGGCACTAGAAATAAATAGAAGTGTAAAAAGGGATCCTCTACTTTCAGCGGCGTAGGCGGCAAATGAAAGAAGTTCAATAGTCTGCGGCGCGATGACGCTGAAAGTAGTGGCCTGCTTTTTAGCTGCGGACGTTTTCGTACATACCTCCCACACCAGAGTTGTTTCTCCTTACAGTCTTCATGATGCTGCTGTTTTTATGTTAAACCTACTTACTCCGAAGTTGCTGCCTGTCCCGCCGTTATGCCCAACACTGCCGCGGACGCAATCTGGTGCGTGGTGAGAGAACTGAATGACGAAACAGTCGCGAAAAGCGAAATAATTGGCGCGCAATATTATTGGAAAACTGTATTCTCTTCAAAGAGGAATTCTAAAAAGTTCCAGAGGTTTGCAAGTCCACTGGGTGCAAAACAAATGAATTATTAAACAGCTCACTGCTATACTTCAATTTTTTTTAAGTGGCCGATGACATTAGGCCATTGTTACACCTCCTGACTTATAAAATGAATCTTTTTAACAGTGGTAATGAATATTTCTGAGGCCGCGAGCCCCGCTGAGAAAGACGTTTGTGAATTAATTAAAAAGATAAATGATGTAAGGCAGGAGGTGTAACAATGACCTAATGTCATCGGCCAGTTTAAAAAAGGAAGCATACTGTTAATCAATATGTATGTTTTAATATGTGTGAACACTGGCTTCAAAATTTACTTTGAACCACTATTTTTTGATTTGTTTCATTCGTTCCTCTGTTCATTCAACAGTGAATGCAAATAATTATTTTCTTCGCCATCCAGTGCCTCAGCTGCATTTGTATCATTTTCCTATTATATACTTCTAAGTCAGGCTGTGACAGACATATCTCTAACATGTTACTGCTCTATCTCTCGATTTTTTTATAACAAAATTAATCTTTCTAATATCAAAGAATGTTTTTCTCTAAAGGTGCTCAAAAAGTAATACGACTTCAAAGAGACTACTAAAAAACAATCTTTTTTTTATAAAATGCGAAGTCCTCTTGAACGGAAATATTAGATTAATTTATTCAGGTGTAATGTGCATTACAAATACAACGTTGCGTATATGGAACGATTTGGAAGGTTTCATTCGAGTTAAAATTGTAATTCGCAGATGTTAACGACTTGTTTGCGAATAAACAACTTACTTAGGATAAATCAAACTTGTGGGTCTGAGTATTTCATTATGTTAATGAACCATATATTGGTCCTAACTTAAAAGATTGTTTCTAATGTCTCTATCCTTAGAGTTCATGCCAACTTTAAAGTACATCCTATATTTGGTAATCGGATACTAACCTGCGTATGTCCACCCGCCTCTCCGTCGCGCCACGACCGTCGCGACGGTTAGATCCCATGAGTTTCATCAGTTGCGGCAAGCAAGACGACTTCGACGCGTCTCGGTTTGCTGACGAGAAACTGGCCATTTTTTGAAGTCCTTGTAATGTTTTTTAAATCCAATTTATAAATATTAAAATTTTTTACAACTGTTTAAAGAATCGGACACGCCTAGTATGAAGTATTACCAACAATCAAATGTACAGTTCTGCGGACTTAATTTGAAGACACAGTGTAGAAAAGCTATTATCTGGTTACAACATTATACAAACAGGTAAATATTACACTATTTAGTGTTTAATAATTAATGTGACTTCTTTAGAAACACATGCTAAAAAATTGGATAACAACATTAATTTTCCTTTAAAATATATTATTCATAAATAACGACTGATGACAGCATAGTGTCTGGCGATACGAAATGATTCTACAGTTTGATTTTGTGAATATAATCTATGTCAATTGATATGTTATTGATTAAGATCTTTTGCTTCTCTCACGTCACTAACAATAAAAAGTTAAATTCAGTTGAGATATTGATAGTAAGGATATAAGGTGATGCAAAATGAGGTGATACGGAAATGTACGGATTAATTAGGGTAGTGATTTTTTACGACCTAAGAAGATGGAATAATACCATTGTATGCATTTGCAATAACGTATTTTTTTCTTTCTCGAATCTGTCAACATGAATAAAACAATAAAATAAATACACAAATATACAAAAATGTTTCATTAGCCTCTGTATAAATCAGCGAGGAAGTAGTTCTAACCAACAGAAAAAAGGGAAAATAGCTGAAAAATCATTTTGTTCAGGACGCGATATGGCTCATAAACTAAGGACACCTTATCAAAACTTGGAAGCCATATCTGAATTTTTTGTGAAACAATTAACGTTCTTTGCTGGTTAAGCAATGTCAAACCCTGCTCTTATCATTACTTCGGGTAAAATGAGGAAATTTCAGCAGTGTCGCAGGCTAAAGTCAGGAAATATTATTTAAAAAAATACCCCAGAAATGCACTTATTCAAACGAGAATATCTCAGAGATCACGTATACACATTTCATTGAAATAATATCGAAATTTTCAATCGTTTATAAAATATAATATATATTATGAAATATTCTGCGCGTTCTTTTTTCTATTAAAAGTAATCCTACAAGTATGTATTGCTGCTGTCAAAGTGAATGGCAGCCTTGCCCCTAGACATGAAATAAATGAATCTGGTCATTTATCACCTGTGTACACGTATCTTATCAGGTGACGCATGGTGCAGATGCCTTTGAGCTCATAAAGCGAAAAAACCCTTTTACCTAGCTAGCGTCACAAATAAGGCGCTTCATCAATTTATCGATCATAATGACGATCAAACAGATTGTACAATACATATCACTGCTTTGATATCAATCTCCTTTGATTGACCGCAAAGATAGTTTCACGTAAGATTTCTCACATACACTCAGCTATCACGATATACTACGTCATTATTGATATTGTCCGAATATTGCCATTATCAAACATTTGTGTCACGTTGATAACCTGCCATCTGAACTTATGGTAACGAAGTTATGAAGAACGTTCTGTCGCTGAACTTCACTGCTCTATCATGAAAAGTTCTTTAGAATTAGTTTCTACAAATACTTGTAATTGAATTATGTCATGGAATTGATCTCCAAAGAGCAACATTTTCTTAATAAGGACCATAAGGTTATTATCGTGATTAACAATATAATTATTACACAGTGCCTACTAAGTGTAACCGATATTCCTTCGAAGGAAGTAAAATACGATGAGAAGCTGTGCGCATTACGAAGAACTATGTACATTAATATTATATTTGTAGGAAGGCGCAAAATCAGTTTTGAACTATTGCCATTTTCAAAAATTCCCAAATTTTAACGAAAATAAATGTACGCCATTTTTTAAGCGTCCTGTACTCTATTCAAGGTAACCTAATAATAAATGAACAGATTTTTTTTTAGAAAGTTTCGGAAATGTAGCGACTTAATGTGAAGTATCCTCTAAACTCAAAATATCCGTTTCAAACTCGTAGGCTCTTGTATTCGTTCAGATCGATCGGGGAATATCAATTTTGAAGAAAATCGTGTCAACGGTTTGAGACGCTAGACGTTTGACCATAGACGGGCAGATGGACGGACAGACAGGAGTTTTGCCGTCATTCGATTTTTCGGTACGAAGGACCCACAAAACGTGGATTCTGACTTCACAGCGTGTTAGCGGAAATAATTTACTACGTAAATGAACAAGATTTATCCACTTTTTCGTATCTAAGATCTGACAATAAGATTTGTGTGTGTTCGTGTTGTCCTTACGTGTTCTTCCTACTGTTCTCCCTCGTTAAAACAATCACAATGGTCGCTATGTGACCAAATTGTTAAAAA
This sequence comes from Teleogryllus oceanicus, assembly GCA_964035755.1. Lineage (NCBI taxonomy): Eukaryota > Metazoa > Arthropoda > Insecta > Orthoptera > Gryllidae > Teleogryllus > Teleogryllus oceanicus. Next base: position 207,873,333 of record CAXIVR010000001.1, on the reverse strand, counting down.
GCAACAGAAAAACAAAGAAAGAAAGAAAGAAAGAAAGAAAGAAGAGAGAGAGAGAGAGAGAGAGAGAGAGAGAGAGGAAGGAAAGAGAGAAAGAGAGAAAGTAAGAAAGAATGAATGACCTTCTCAAGTATTCGACCGCTATTTCTCGGAAAACTCGTTTCACTTAACAAAGCTCGGAGTTCTATAAAAATACATATATTTAATCATTGCAAATTCCAAGTTGATAATGAAAAGGCATCATTTCTGCCATGGATTTCAGCGTTTTCTGCTCGGTCCTTCAAGTAATTAAAGAAACATTTTCCCCAATTGAGATTTTAACTGAACTCGGACGCTTACTCCGAAGGTTACTACTACGTTTAGGCGATTATTTCATACAGACTGTTACAATGATTTCCGGTGGATCCAGCACACAAGATGCAAAAGTGTCATGACGTGACAAAATAATGCCATTTTCTCTAGCATTTTGAGATAAGTTTACATGATATTACTTAAAGGTCTAATATTTAAGAAAATATTGCATTAAGAAAGAAATCTTTTGTTTCAATGTTCATGAGGCAGGACACGTTCGAAAAAATTCAACTTTTGAAATTATCGAAATTTTATTGGTTTTAAATAAAATTGGATCTTTGCCGTATTTTTAAGCAAAATTTGTCCTATTTGAATAAAGAATTTAGAGAAAATGTTTGAAGCCGTTATGGAATTGTTTTTCTCGCGAGTATCTGGGGTACTGATTATATTTAATTAGTGGCGGCTGATCCTAATGGACCACGGGAGCCGGGCCCCACTAATATTTAATGAACACTGCTCAGATGAGAATTATAATCTAATAGAGGAATTATTTATTTGTACAGAAGGGCATTGCATCTGCACAACTTATTCCGTCAACATTGTGAGTGAATTGTATGTGTGGTTGGAGATCAATAAAGCTTCATTCAGGTAGAGTAAATTTTACTCTAAGTGAACGTAATTTCAGTGGAGTAGAAATATAATCTCATTAAAATTTAAAGCCAATATCAATAAGATGATCTTGGTAATCTAGGTGGGAAATGAGCATGAAGAAAAACAATTTTTATGATTTCCGCAATTATAATTTCGAATTATGAAATTATAAACAACTCGCGAATATCCTTAGACACACATATTCCCTTGAACGGGTCCCACCCGCTCTTTGCAACTTCGGAATGAATTCTCACTTTCATGTTGCATTGTCTAGGAATTCAAACCTTATATAGTATGACGTGGTATATAATATACATAGTATTTCGTGGTTACATCAGGAAATATATTTTAACATATATTTTAACTGTCAAGGAAAAAAACTTTCTTCAAAAAGTTATTTGTGTTAAAAGAGCGGAACATCAGAAATAAAATAAATTGCCTTAAAATATATATTTTAATGTTGTTTTTTGTGTGTGTTTTTTTTTCATGTACGTAGCTGCTGTGCGTGACAAAACTGGAAGCTTCAACTGGTGTATTGGAGCTCTGAACTGTATTACATTCATGACAGTATTAATGTGGACAATACAACTTATCTACAAAAAAATTATAAAAAAACAGAAATCAGTGACAAACAATCCAAGAAGCTAATTACAGCACCAAATGGATTAATTATCACAAGAAATATAAAGTTTCATCTTTACCTAATTCACATAGAAGATGAAGCTGGCTTTAAATTGTGTAAGAGTATCATTACGAGGAACAGTGATATTTATTGTTCATCTATGAGTAATATGACTCATATTCTCTGTAGCTTTCCCAGATTAGCTACATCATTTAAAGCTGATATCTAGCTCTCAAATAGTAAACATCGTTTGAATTGGTTGGGGATGATTGTAGTGTGTGTGTGTGTGTGTGTGTGTGTGTGTGTGCGTGCGTGCATGCGTGTGAACGGTAAATAGAAAATCAAAGATTTTTTTGTCTACAAGTATTCCATATTTTATAATTTTTTTGCGAAGTAAGATATTGTGCAATGTTAGATCTTACAAGAATCATAGTTGACAATAGTAGTCCCACTGAGTGAAAATGGATGTGTGTCCAGAAAATTCATTTTGTATGTACTTTGACATATTTAATTTGTTTGTAGATACATTTTGTACATAAATTAATTTATTAGTATGTATTGAATTATTTGATCTCAAATGTCTCCCCTTCCGAATTTCCATATTTTTTTTAATTATGGTTTTTATTATTTTCCGACTCATCACAAGGTGTTAAAAGCCATGAAAATGTATCTTTAAAAAATAAAAATTTATTAAATTAGTGTAGGAAAAACTCTTGTTTCCTTCATTTTCCATATCCAACCACAATTAAAATTTGGTGTAATGTGGATGTATCGAACATCCTATAAAAGTGTTGTTCCCATTACAATTCGTAACTGATAGTGTTATCTAATCAACGTTTGAGTACATCATTCTACGTGCCCATTATGTAAAACTCTATCATTTTCATGATTCTTTCATTCTTGGAGCGCATTTTTTACAACTGGCTAAATACGTGGTGATATGAATCAAACGTATTGTTTCATTACCAAAATTCGTAGTCATTTATGCCCCGGAACTTAGGAACCGGACATGCATTGCAGGTGCGGCGCGGTGGCGAGTCAGTGCAATTTACTTAAATAGATGATGCAAAGAACTGTCCAAAGAGTTAAGAATTTTATGAATTAATAATATCACTGTTTAAGTATTCAAGTTACCTGGAGTAGTAACGTAGTGGAATTAACGTAGTAGTAACGTCGGGGAAAATTAACGAATTTACATGGAGTATTAACGTTGGCTAGATTTTCATGGATAGCTCGTTAAATTTTGTTTAGATGAATACGTATAAGCTCGTACATTTGTCTATTAAGCTTATAAAAGCGTATGTTAATTGGAAGCCAAAACTGTGAGAAATTGAAGACCAGTTACCAAAGAGGACAATCAGTTTATTGTTCTTGAAATAAGGAAGAATACAGATTAAATGTTTAGAACCCAACGCATGAAAATTAAAACAAAACAAATTTTTACATTGAAAAATAATTTGTTGTATTATTAAAGATTCTACGAAAGTAATAAATCAATTTTAAAACAACCATATTCAAACACATACGAGTATTTAACAAATTTCGACGAACATTTAAACATTTCGTACTAATGATTTATAAAATCCTATAATGCATGCCTTAATCCGTAATATAAGAGCATGCACAAGATTATCGAAAAAATAACAGATGTAATTGTCAAAAATCCAAACTTTTAAGTGAAAATGGGATTTTGCAAAGAAGAAAAAATCCTTTAGTAGTGGAGATACTACACTAGAAAAAAGTTAAACAAAGCCACCGCCACCTCCCGAGCAAAACACGCTCACTGCAGTTGCAGGACTAATGACACGCCCGAAATCACTAACAATCAATCAGCCAAAACCCAAAGATGCAATATCAGCAAGGAAACCGTGAAGAATGCTTTACATTGCTTTCAGAACTCTTTATAATAAAATAATATTGTGTTAGAGTATATTAAAAATACTCACCGAACAAAAAAAAACGTTTTTGTGTGTGTCCTCTTTAGCCCCACCCGTTGCCCACAATAGCCTCCAAGTGGACAAATGTATGTTTTAAAAACAGTGTATTTAAAATGTATTTAGAAGAAAAACATTCAAACTTCTTATATAGACAAGTAAAGTTGAAATACGAAGGTATTCAGCAGGCACTGGATGTACTTTAAATTAAAGAAAGCATTATAGTTATAGCATTCTGAAAGGAAAATGTCCTCTCTAGTCTCTTGTTACGGCTGGCTACCACTTTGAATTCGCGCGCAAGTGACCAGCACGGCGCAAGCGTCAGCGGCGCGAGCTGGACTTGCACCACCAGACCTGCAGGCGAAGAGCGAGTCTTCGCCGGAGGCGGCACCGTGTTCGGGCCCGCAATGGCTGCAAGGGAGGAGTCAACCGCCAGGAGAGTTCCTGGGAGAATCATACTTCACAGGATTATTTTTGTGCGAGTACCGTTTTTATGAGTTGTATTTGTGATTTGTAATTGTGCTATCGATCTGGACGTTCTCTTTGGATTTTGGACTTCTTGGCGCCCGGCTCGTCTCTGGCTTCTCTTCGGACACTACGACCCGGCACCAACGCACATCCGGACTTCCGCTTCGTGGCTGGATTTTCACCCGGCATCAGAACACTTCGACGCTTCTGGGATTAATGGACAACTGGAACGTGCTCGACAATGGCACCTCTGGCCTGACCCGGGCTACCTGAGAACCTCCAACTGGCTACGGGTGAGAGTCACGAAACCTACTAGTTTAAGTGACTGCACTTCTGCTGAAGGACAAACACCGCGCGGCTGCAACAGCAGCTGGCAAAAAGGTACCATCAGACAAAGGTCACTTGCCGATATGTCCCGCCATCACCAGGAAACAAACAATGCACGACGAGTAACGAAAGAATGATCTCACCAACATGACGGATCAAAAGAGGATAAAACTACACGATGCCCGCAGTATGTCAGACAGACATGGGAGTAGTGGACGTGTACTCAGCGGAGCCGCGAGACAAAGGCCAGGGCAAGGGCAAAAACACGCCCATGGCTAGACAACCAGGCAACAAGATTGTAGGAGAGGATGGTGAAACCTGCGAATTCCGTGCAAAATTTGCGCGCACCCCTCTTCCATCACTACCTACTATCATTTCCATGAATAATCGCTTCACAATGCTTCAGGACCAACGACAGGCAGCAGGACCAGGACCTTCCAGTACAGCAAACAACCATGATGACAATACAGATGACGCATATGACACGAGAGAACCCATCAGACTGACTTCAGGATCGGAGCCTATCACTTGGACATCAACAAGATCATAGACTGTAAGATCCTTGTGAAAAACCTAAATGACTGGACAAAAAACAGTGTCGACGCACCTTGCAACAAGACCCATTTGATTATACAACCGAAGACAATGACTGCCCACCATAAAGTGGGACAAATGCTCGAGTTTATTAAACAGAACAGCAACATAAGAAAACTTTACTTCTTTGACCAGCCAGCTTACTTCTATCACCGTGCAATAGCTACTCCTAGAGAAATGTTCGTTATTAAAGAATTACCCCCGAACCTAAATACACAGGACCTACTGACTGGCATACGCGACACATACAGCTTCCCTATATATCATCTGCCAGGAATACAGAAAATGGAGCAAGACAAAACTATAAGACACCTAGGACTATACGTATGTGAGAGAGACAAGGACTTGATACCGACAATAAAAGAAACTATCAAATACATGTCGTACTATAGTATTATCCCTTTGCATTCGTACGGCATGTCTAAGATGGCAATGTGAGTTGATTTCTCAGCTCGTGTGCCTGCAGGAAGCGTGTTGTTCTACAGGTCAGAGGGCATCTCTGAGATGACACAAGAAAATGGCGCGTTGACTCAGAGGGTTTGCGAAACGAAAAGACGAAAAGACGCGTAACATTTGATTGAAGTGGCATTACATTTTAAGCAGAATTTTACTCGTTCATTATTGGTTTTGCTATAACTTCACATTGAACTAGATATTTGGAAAATAAATTCAAAAAATGGCAATATATTTTCTTACATTTTGAAAAAATGCTCCAAATACTTTAGAAGTTAAATTTATTGACTGTATAATTTCGTAAAAAAACAAGTTGATAGAATTCAAGAAAACGATTGTTTTATTTTTAACTCGAAGATTAATGTATACAGAAATTATTTTTACATTTTCTGTATACCTTCATCCTCCAAAATAGTCAATTTTACACTTAGATACAGCTACAAAATAGTGGTACCATCCTTTAGTGAAACATATGCAACTCTCTAAGAGGCAGACAAGAATGAGTGTGGAAAAACATTTGATCAGATAGCGTTCGTATGTATTTCAAATGATCATCTATTTTCGATTTGCAACGCTGTCTCATTGTTGGCTGGAGATATTATCTAGAAATGTAAAGATAAGCAGGTGTCATCTCTGAGATGCCCTGCGACTGGATCAAGGAATGAACGCTGTCCTCTGACTGTAAATTACTTTACATCCATCATAGTAACAAAGCCCTACCCCCGGCACGAGTTAATTTCAGATCATTTGCCATTAATATTCACCGTACATATAACGCCTTACTCTCTAACCCAGCCCACTCACCCATCTCACACCATAGACTGGAAAGACTTCAAACATCTCATATCAAAAAAAAACTCCTTCATCCCTCAGTACCTGCCAACAAGTAGATAGAGCCGTAGACCACTTCAACCATTAGATCAAATCCACCATCTGCAAATCTATTTTCCACATCTACCTTTATATTGCACGCTGCAACACTTCCAATACCCTCCGAATGAACTCCTAGACGTCATTAGATAAAAAAGACGAGCACAAAGACGTTACTACCGAACTGGACGAAGGGACGACAAGACCATTTACCAAAAATTTAAACGTGCACTTCATGACAAACTGACTCAAAACCACGGAAATACTAGGGACAAGACTATACGGGGCGCAAACTTAAAACACCCTGAAATACTATGGAAAATAATTAAAAATGGATTTTCTGGTCGAATCTTGCGAGAAAGAAAAGTTTCTCAATTTAATTAATTCCTTCAATTTAGACATTACAATTAATGTACCTACACGGATCACACAACATTCGATGAAAGTAATTGATCAAATTATAATTAACAAAACTACTACTCGATATGAAGTTGAAACAAAAGATTTAGGATACAGTGACCACGATGCACAAATTCTTACCATTATAAGAAATGCGATCACTGACACAATAAATAATACACGTATGACTAGATTGTTTACTAAAAGTAAAATTAAATTATTCATTGATTACTTGATGCAGGAGTCATGGGAAACGGTTTATAATACTGCTGATACAAACGACAAATATAATTTTTTTTTCAACTCTTTCATTTCATTTTAACACTTGCTTTCCTCTTCAAAAACGAAAATTAAATATTTCACGGAAAAGCAATTCTTGGATAACACAAGGGATTAGGACATCTTGTAAAAACAAGCGAATTCTTTCTTTCATTTCTAAACGTCATGACGTATCTCAAGATTTCCTTATCTACTTTAAAAAATACAAAACATTGTTACGAAAATATAAGGGAAAACATGAAAAACGACAGGAATTTTAAAAAATGTAGAATATAATAAAAAAACTACCAAATCAACTAGAAAACCCGTAGAGAATGTTGTTTTAAAATATAACGATATAAATGTGAACGATCCGGCAACAGTGGCTAGTCTCTTTAACCAAAAGCTATGAAGACAGCCCCACAACCCATCTCTCCCATAATGCTACCAGATAACAATCTCACATACGATCCATAGATCATAGCTGAAGCCTTCGCCCAATTCCACTCCTCCAAATTCCCAGCAACCAACCGCCCACTCACTGCATCCGCTATCCTTAACTTCCTCAAAACCCCGCCACGTCCAACTGCTCAGCAAGAGCTGTGGACTTTCACTGACAACTAAATATGAGACGAAATTCGACTTCTTGACCCGACAAAAGGCGCAGGTCCTGATGGAGTTCAGACGGCGGCACTAAAATATCTGACTCATAATGCGACTCACCATTTGACTGCCTACTTCAATGCATGCATGCGATTAACTCTCTACCCATCTATCTGGAAACATGCTACCGACTTCGTGATCCAAAAACCAAACAAAGACCATAAAGGAGCTAGCAGCTACAGACCAATCAATCTTCTTACACACTCCCAGAAAATTATTTGAACGACTCTTACTCAGATGAATGACACCATTTCTGACTAACGTATTACGAAAAACACAGTTTGGTTTCAGAGACAAGAGGTCAGCGGTACTACAGACTTTACGGCTTGTCCTAGACGTTTCAACATCCCTACAATATCCACGTGACGCCCCTGCTCTATTTACAGATGTCAGCGGTGATTCTGTCAACCACGAGATCCTCTTTCTCAAAATAAAACCATACATCCCAGAATTCCTTCAGTCCTTTTTGAGAAACTATATCTCCCAACGTTCCTTCCGCGTAAGACACCTTTCATGCTATTCCTCTCCCTATCCCGTCCAAGCCGGCGTCCCTCAAGACGCTGTGCTATCTCCTACCCTATTCAACATCTTCATCAATGACATACCAGTACCTAACGATGTAAATGACTATATTTACGCAGACGACCTAGCATATACTGTGACCACCCACACGACTAAAATGGCACTATGGAAAATACGTCAAGCCGCTTACATGATCACAGCGTGGGCCAAAGAAAACCAATTGACAATCAATGCATCCAAATGTCAATCGATGATATTTCAGTGGAAAAGAGCGAATCCAGCCAAACCTCCAATTTAGGTCAACGACGTGGACATCCCAACGAAACGAGAAGTGACGTACCTTGGACTGACAAGCAACCGAAAACTACTGTGGACCCGACACATCAAGGACAAGACTCAAAAAGCACATCGAACAATCAACGCCTTACAGCCCATCATCACAACCAAGAACGTGAAATACAAGACTAAACTTTACATATACCATACGTATATTAGGCCAATAGCCACATATGGCGCTGAAACATGGACCTCGACTTTCCAATCAAACTATAACTTGCTGACCAGCCTGGAAAACCGAATAATCAGACTGATCTGCATACCCGCACCTGACGACTGCTACCTTGACACTAAAACTCAGCACGACATTAAACCTCTTGCGACAGAAACTTACGAAACTGCACGGAAACGACTGATAGACGCAATGAGCAATCTTTCCTTCTCTGCTTTTCTCGAAACTCATCGCCATATCATCAGAAGTACCATCCTACACAAGAGGAAGCGCCACCCGCTTGACATATTCACCCTACCTCCACGTATCTACTACGTAGATCATACGACCAGGCACTCGGACAACCAGCACTTACATTCATACCGTTTTAATACAATAACCTGTCTCTATCCTAGACCTAACAAATTAACCCGTCTTCTCATGTCCAAAGCATCACAAATCCATTTACGCTTCCCATAAGCCATTCTCTCCTATCACCAGTTCATCTGGGGGATGGAGATGTAGTAAAGATTGTTTTCTCCACCATGTTTATATTACACATATGCTGAGTGTTATGTACGAAGCAAAACAACAACAGTTCTTTCACCATAAGTTTATTTCAGTAAAGCCACAATCCAAATCAAGTCCGAAATACAAGCCAAGCTCCAGTCCGCCAGAAGAATACACTCACCGTAACACACGCACTTCAAAACCAACCTCACTACTATTGCTAGGCACTTGCTTGCTGCTCCAGAAATGTCCTACCGACTACCATCCCGGGTGAAGCCCTATAAATACGCTCCCAGGCATCGGGGCGAGTCTCTTACTCCCCGCCTCCGTGGCGGGGCATCGAGGGGAAATGCCCCTCCTGTCAGCCTTGCCGACGCGGTCCAGTGGCCACGGAAAAGCGCCGCCGCTTGCTCAGCTCCGGGTGGCGTCTTCCCGTACTCCTCATTTCCCGACTGGCGGCGCTCCCCGGCGCAACCCTGCAGTGGCCACAATGGGCCGCAACTATGTTGGCCGGTGCAGTCTGCCCACCACGTGGGCACAAATGCTGTTATACACAGCACTGAGGAGTACAGATTTTGTACATGTAGCACTACTAAAATCACACATACGATGTTCCAGGGGGCGGGCGTGGCCCTGGTTGAGACTGCAAGAAAGATCAGCGGCTGAAACCCACAATCCGCATTTTCGGCGGGGATGCCGGGAACGTGATGAGTAGGGGGCGGATTTTGATGACTTAAAACATTGTCCGAAATTTTATCCCGAAATCGGCTGAATCGCCAATTGGCGCTGACAGGCGTGACATGTACCTTAAGTGTAATATATGTAATAACACATTTGTATATGTAATAACGTATATGTAATAATGTATATGTAATAACATATGGCTGATTTTACAACTTCTTACGGAAGAAATCGAATAGGCTACCAGGTTTAGGTACTCAGGAATTCTGTGAAGAACATTTGTTGCATCTTGTAAATATTATTTGAAGCAAGTTCCATTAAAATGATGAAATCCGCGAATAATGCACCAAAAGTAACGGAAAAATGTAAAAGATGAATTATTAGCTGATATCGACGAAAAATGCAAAAAAAAAACCAAAAAGGGTTTTTTAAAAATTTCTATACTACGCGGCATTTTTCTAAACTGAAAAGAAAAAAATGACATTTCTTTAAAATCCGCCCCCTCGTGATGAGAGTTCTATCTCGCGGAGAAATTGTTGAGACGTTTTGTTGAGCTGTATTTACCTTTGTTTTGAATAAACCATTGTTGAAGTGCAAAATAACTTTCATTTCCAAGACATGTCTCCCTCCCCTAAATACACAAATTCTATTTTGTGTATATTTACCTCTATTAGTATAAAAGCGCCATATCAATAAATATCGTAAATTTAATGAACAATGATTTCATTATGTTAAATACAGTGAAATGCGAATTCACTTTCCTTAATAAAACAATTGTCCATATACATATTTGAATTAAAAATATGTAGGCTACATAAAAATTATTTTTTTAAACATTTTCTTCACGACAGACATGATTTTTTAAATGAAACAAAATACTCGAACGTTTTCATAGACACCAGGGAAATGTGCTCTGTGTGATGACACACATTTTGCCTGGGCAGCAGAATATACTGAGAATTAGATTGCCGCACTTATCAACTCTAGCCAAAGGAATGCAACAATAACGTGACCACGTCCCGTTTTTAACGGGATTGTGCTTTTTTATATTATGTGTGCCGTTGTCCCGACAAAATATTAACGGGACGCGAAATGTCCCGTTTTTCGTACTTGGCTATAACCTCACTAACCTCATTCTCTCTAGACGCACTCTGGTTTTCGCAAATTGCAGATGTACAGATTGATAAAAAATCGTATGATGTCTTTCATAGACTTAAAAGTAGGGGCAATTCGTATAAAAATATAAAGGTGGTTATGAGTTTTGATCTGGCTGTACCAGGCACCAATCCTATGGTGGAAAGAGTTTTCAATAGTGAACTCCCTTTGGATTGATGAAAAAAACAACATTTTACTACCAAAATTATTCAAGCAATTGTAATTTTAAAAACTCATTTTAAGACTTGAGCTGTAAGGAATTCTGCAATCAGCTATTAAGTAATTAAAACTCTTGCTAGATATCAAATCTTCTGATAAATAGAAAGTTCATAAAGATGTTCCTTATTCAGAAGGCACAAGTTCATGTCCAAGTAGGTTGTTCATAAGTTGGTTATTGAAATATGTTTTCGTATGTATAATAAGAATTTGTAATTCTCTCACTGCAGCAGTGCACTCGCATTTGAAACAAATTTTCTTTGTAAGCTCATGTCCTGTTTTGTTCCGTTTTTTCTTCCATATTACAGAAATGTCCTGTTTTATGTCATAAAAAAATCTGGCCACTCTATGCTACAAATTACAGTGCGACAGCCAATTACACTCCATCCCCAGAAATATTTTAAATATTCCCTTAGAAGACACAATCGCTTGCCCTCACGCATCTGTAACAGCCCACCCAAAAAGCTCCCCATCTTATTTACATGCCACTAACAACCAGACTGCAGATCCCTGCACAAATTGTGCAGGGATCATTTTCTAAATTTGTTGTGACTGTCCGCGCGCATTCGCAAGTCCCGCCACCGAGCCACGTAATGGCAGGAGGCGCGCGGGCCGTCACGCCAGAATGGGCGGGCAGAGACTCGCCGCCGTCCTCGGCGGCGGGCCCAGCCAGCGAGCCGCGGCCCCAAGGGGGTATTTAGCAGGCCCCCTCACAGCAAGCAGAGTCGGGATCCAGTCAGCAAGGAGGCAAACAGGAGGAGCGCGCACGGGAGCAGCGAGAGGCAGTGGCGGTAGACCTACCGCCCCTCTCTTTTTCTACGCCGTAGGGAGACGGCGTGACGCCCGGCCTAGTGGAGGCGCGGGCCCGGAGTCTGTGGCGCATGGATCGCCGCAGCGGTTGTACCCAAGACGGGACGTCAGCCGGGAAGGCAAACATGGGGGAATATTGTATCAAGAGAATCTGCCTTGTATAAAAAGGATAAATAAATAATCTTTTACAAACACCGTGTATTGTGGATATAACAAAATTTGAAAGCATTGTTAAACAAGAAGCGGAACACTTATGTTCCATTCTCAATGTACTTACGATTGTCATTTCCAAACTCACACTAACGTATTCAAGATTTCATCGTATTACAAAATAGCACAGTGTAATGCAAAAGACATCGTATAACACCACCGAGAACTAATTATATTACTATAAGCTCATCAGATATTCACTAGGTTAATTAGTGAACCCCATTTCACAGAGAAATCTTACTTATCTGTTCCAGACTATTTGAAGTACAATTCGCACCATCAGGTGGCACGGTTCATGGAGGACACCCTAATATTAAATGTAACAATATAAAACATGATCAACTATAAAAATACAATCACGATTATTTACAATCCACCAGCGTTACACTTAACGATATATTCTACTATATCTAATTATATATCAACTAAATCTAATTGTCCACTCAATCACTTCATAACAGCAGTGGCGTATACTGCTTTCATGCCCTGGGCTACCGCTGGCCTTAGAAATAAACTTTGACTATCTTACTATACATGATCTTCGATTATGTAGATTGTCTAGTTTGTAGTAATTTTATTATACAATTATATAACATTCAGTTTTTGCAATTTCTCGTTATACGAACGACAATTAAAAGGCTTCTCTAATAAACACCGTTCAATACACTCATTGTCAAGAGACAAACTTCTCGAAGTGTGCAGTGACATTTTTCAAAATATCTTACCAAATATCTGACAATAGTTAAGTTTGACACTATCACATACTTAATATGCTGCAATTTTAAAACGTAAATTACGCTTAATATACTCCATTATGTATTTGTACACTTACCACCAATCGTGTGTGTCGTGCAGAAAAGCCCACATCTAATTTACTCTGACCGTTTACTGCCCACTACCTCCGAACCTCCGAACTGCTCCGGGCGTGTCAAAAAACGGCTTGGGAAATCAGCTACCGGATCCCTTGACTGGCCCTTTCTGACCAGTAGAAGTGGGGAGTGAGTCATGCAACGAACACACGCTGTGTGGGTGCCGCTATGCTAGCGGTTTCTTCGGTGTTGCCGCCTCTTAAGAGGACTGACACACCGACTAGCGAGCGATTTAATACACATCTCAACAGAACAATTATATAGAATTTTGAAAAATTAAAGTCACTGTAAAAGAACGTGGCCTATAATTATTTTTAATATAATATATCTTGTCAGATATTTGTTCTCGTAATTTTCTCGGGCTACCGCCGGTAGCCTAGGTAGCCCTATGTATACGGCACTTCATAACATAACTAATGTTTGATTCCTTCTTCAACACCTTGGGAACAATATTTATCGCCGGCGGCAACTACTACGCGAAGCACGGGCACTGGGGTTCCCGACTTGGTGCCACAGAAGGACGCCAACTTTATAAAAGTATCCTACGCAACAGTGGCGGCTCGTGGTCATACTATTAGGGTGTGCAACGCCTCTTTTCTCTCTCCCTTCCTCCACCTCTCCCCCTCTCTCTCCGTCTCCCTCGCTCTCTCTCTCTCTCTCTCTCTCTCTCACACACACACACACACACACACACACACACAAACACATGCCCATACATACAGGCATACATTACAAGTATACACATATATTCATTAACATAGATAATGACAATTAGAAACAAGGCATCTTATGAAATTTGATAACATTTTGAATAGTTTCTTTTATCACCTACGAGGGTTGACCGCATTTCTTTTCACAGCATTCGTTTCGACTTCGCTCGGCAAGGACCCCTCCGAAATATTAACTACACTTACTACACTACTTGTGTCGTGTTACCGTATGATTCGGCACTTCCAGTTTTTCAAAGGGTGACAAGAAACACATTGATTCGAAACTTTTTTACTTGCACTTTTGCTATGGAGTATTTTCCATAAACTCTCTGTACAAATTTAAGCTTAAAAGTACAAGTTTCTATACCCAATACTAAAAAAATGTGGATAGTTTGACGTCTACACTGACTGACGAAACACAAAGTCTGTGTCGCTTCAGTAAATGCTGTTTCTTTTCAGCAATTTTGTCTGTGACTTTTCCATTGATGTTATTTTAATATTTTCGACGCCATTCATTGTCAGTTGTACAAACACACTTTACAAAACAACGAACACACTAACTTCGGTTTTTCAAAATGCATTAAAAAGTAAACTCCTACATACGTTTACACAATACATTTTGGTTTTCACATGCCTAGGAATGGATTTGTAATTGCAACTCCCTTTAAAATGTGCAAATAACATTCGATTAACACAATACTTATGAATGCAACACTGCACAGCAAATCGTTTGCGTTTCGCGCACTACCCAAGAATTGTTTTGGAAGGGGTGAGAGCTCATTTAAGTGGAGAGATATCTCATACTTTCTTCCATCAATGCCACACTTACTTCTCTTAAAAACATGTGCTAGCCGAGTGTTGTATCTTCACGACATGTCAAGGCATTTCCAGAGGTCGCGCCTGCGCAGTAATATCCTCACGGTCCGGAGTATGCTCCCACCGCCCGTAAGCAACCATGTTCCCCCTCTTTCCCCTTCAGCCCCGCGGGAGCCACGGCCCCGGCTGTTCGCTCGCATTTCCCGAGTGTGCTCTAGCCTGCTGTCACGAAGGTCATTGGCGGCGGACTGTCAATCGCAGCTTCCGAACGGCGCGTGTTTTGAAATACCATGTATTGGAAACGCTCTGAGAGGTCTTGTATTCTCTTCATGTTAAAAAATGTTTAAGAAACATTGCATCGCAGTTATTTGGGTGTGCACATGCGAACGTGCGAATACCCACGAGCCGCCACTGCTACGCAACAATCTTACTGCAGTATCTGCTGGTGAACCGACGTATTGGCCACCGGACGTTAATAAAATTCCTGATTTCCTAGATTTCTTCTTCACAAAAGGTAAAAAAATAATAACATAAAATTCAGATAAAAAGATAGATAAATTCACTCAGATAAAATGCAAATAGAATCAAACTACGATCAATCTTCGGATCCCTGTAATTTTAATAATCAATTCCAGGGCACTGCAACGCCCTTCGCGATCAAAACTGTATAACAAGTTCACAGACTGGAATAACTTTCGTGAAATCATAGACAGTAGACTTTTAGCAAACGCTCCATTATGAAATGCTGACGACATAGATGGGGGAATCGAACTTCTAACAAGATGCATACAAGTTGGAAGACAACACCTTCCCTGCCCTCCTGCGGACAATTTTCATATCTTTCAAGTGTATTAGAAGCAGTGAAAGAGAAGCGAAGAGTTACGACAAATCCGGATGTACTCACTCTTGGCAACACTCTCTCGAATCCCTCCACCTCTCCACCCAGGAGAGCAGGTCCCGCAACGGTCCACTGTGGAGCATTTCTGGCGAGCTCACGAGACAAAAACGTCATTCAAATCACGTTGCCTGCAACACGCGGGAGCTGTGAACGATTCCCAATTAGTGTATTCGCAAGTGAATATTATCACGTTGCCCGCAGCACGCTGCAGTTCTAAACTATTACTAATAAATGTATTTGCGAGTGAATGTTATCATATTGCCCGTTATACGCGGCTGTTCAAAACTATTGCTAATTTGCTCACTCACGTGTGAATGTTATACTGCTTGCAAAACGCAGTAGCTCAAAATCATTGCCAGTCACTGCAGTCGCGAATGAACGTAAGAATTCACCGAACTCACATCCAACTGAAACTATACCAGTATGAACAAGGTGAAATATTAATCAATAAACTGCTGTTGGAATCTTGTCGAAGCATCGTGTCCTATTGCGTGGCGCTGCCATCTTGCGATCTCGCGCCGACCCAGCCAATAGCAGATGGGGTTCCCACGCATCTTCCCGTTACGTCACACTGCCCGTCTTCATGCAGCTGCGAGACGGCCCGCAACGCTCGCTTCCAGAGCTAGGTACACGATCGCCACATCAAATCCATCGAAACTTCGGATTCAACTAACGTTAAATATGCCAAGCCAGTTGACAGCACCATTCACTTTTGATTATCAAAAGTTAAATCTAAAGTTGTATCCATATTAACAATTTGTGTAAACTTCATTGTGTCTACTAGTGCCATATGAGCATTAAAACATCAATCTAATGAACAATATTAACATCAAATATACAAAATTAAGCGAAACAAAAGGCATTCTAACTAGTAAATCCAATTCAAATTGTAATGCTTCAATGCAAACTATGTTAACCAATCAAAAATTTTCAATTAGTTCTTAGAATCATCTCATCCCATTAATATTAAATTAATATAAGTTTATCATCCAAGTAAATTCAAGGGTTATATTTCATGTGTTTTCCAGTTCATACAAATTTTATCATCCAAGCGCATCCAACGGTTGTGATAAATATATTTTTTGTTAATGTAAGTTTTGTCATTCAAGTGCTTCAGAATTATACTAATTTATGTTCTTTCTCACTGCAACTTCAGTGTGCCGCACATTAAATCTCAAGATCCTAAGTATAAAAAATTCTTCTCATTTTTTGCATCCACCACCCAAATTTCAGAGTTACTTAATGAAGCTGTAATAAAGTTGCTTCCATTCGTCAGTTCTCTGCAACGCAGAGCCCAAAATTGTGGGGAATTGAAGAGCGTTGCTGGTTGCGAGGTCCCGTCCAGAGCCCTTATACGAGGCCCAAGTTCTTGTCTTGTGGTTGATCTCTCTGCTTCGCTCTCACAATGGCCAATGAAAGTCACCACATCACACAGATAAAACTAATTTTAATTGAGCATCTAGCCACCTAAAGCAATCACTACAACGGTTCAGAAATGATTCATTCCACTAGTATTTTCAATACTTAACAGTTTTGCAGAACACTTGGCTATGGTTTTGAGCCAGCGCCGTTACATAATAACGCAAACGAAGAAGAAATAATCCATTATCTATTCCTCCTTCCAAATATCATCTCCAATAAAACCATTTCCTTTTAATGAAATAGAAAAATCGATTAAAAATGAATTAACCCGAATAAAAGCGCTCGCTATGTTCTCATCACATGTAAAATACTTCAAGAACAACCGCGAAAGAGATTTACCTTCATTTTCCCCTCTCCCTCTCCCTCTCCCTCTCTCTCTCTATCTCTCTCTCTCTCTCTCTCTCACACACACACACACACACACACACACACACCAACGCTACCCTTCAATGCAACCATTTCCATAGTCAATGGAAGCCAGCTCAGATTGTTGCCATATTAAAACCTGAGATATCGGGAAATGACACCGCATCTTGCCACCCAATAAGCCAGTCTTGTCAAAAGCCTTTGAAAAGCTCCTGCTACGACAACAGCCTCTTCTAAAGGAAGTTATTGCATATTCGGATACAGAGGAAATCATTCAATTGTTGAACAGGTCCATTGACTAGTTTAAATAATTACCCAAAACTTCGAATCAAAACGCTTGACTTCAACTTTTTTTTTTTTTTTTCAGAAGTACCGTAAGCAAGAAAAACCTGGTCTGCTGCACAACTGTTTCTAAAGAATTAGAGACTATAATGATTATCAAAAAGAAAAATAATGTTTATTTTAACAAAAAAGGTATCTGTATAATTAATTAGTTTACATTTGAATTTTATAATTTTTAAAAAGGACTTAATAAGGCTGTAACACGTAATGTACCACAGTTTCTGGGTCAAATACACTCATCTCGATCAGGCTTTTGTCCAGTTTCCTTGATCCATTAGGCAAATGCTGAGATGGTTCCTCGATTTGCTTCTGGACATAAATGTAACTTCATTATGTGCACGTTTGGTTGAGCTCTCCTATTGCCTGTAGTGGTAGTAGAGCGGGAGTTCCTATTTTGTTCGCAATGCAGAAAAATAATATCTGCAATTCGTTTGCCGTCAGTTTACCGTTAGAAACGGCCAGTGTTTCAAATATTGCTCGCTTCAAATATCGCGCTATTTTAAAATATTATTATTATTATTATTATTATTATTATTACCTTTTTAATCTTTCAAATATGTATAGTTAAAATTTTGGAAATGGATTCTGGAACTCAAGAAAGCGTGTCCTTTCCACCTCGAAACTCAGTGATTTTGTATTTTTATAATTATATCACGATCTTCTAAAAATAAATAGACTTCCATACAAATAAATGACTTCTAAAAAATAAAATACATTTTATCCCTTAAAAAATATCTTCTATTGAAATAATTCTTCTCTGATGGCGGCAGGATTTTCGACACTAGCTTTTCAGCTATGTCGAATTCAGTCGCTGTCTGGAGGACAATTCTAGCTTCCGGCTTCTCTGATCGGTATTTTTCCGTGGTTTCTCAGATCAACACCAGGCGAATGCCGGAGCAGTACCCTAACAAACGGGCCACGGACCGCGCGCCATCTTTCCTTCCTCTTACTTGTCCTATCGTCTCTCTCCTTACACACACATACACTAACATGCACTACACTACTACATATTCCTGGAGACCGGTCGGGAGCTTAGAGCTTGTCCCGGCTGGGGCGGTGCCCCGCTGATGGGAGAGTCCTGGTTGGGGGAAACCCCAGTAGCCGACGGTTGATCGGCACCGAATCTCGCCATCCAGCGGGGGAAGATCACCGCCATCTCTCGAGAAAAAGCATGCACTACACTTACAGAACTAATGACTAAAGCTGTTGACGCACTCGGAATCACGAAAAAATCAATCAATCATAAGGATCGGCGATGTGTCGCGGTTGTAAGGCATATTAGCGGGCAATATCTTCGTTAATCAATCGCCGATCACATTTGTCTCTGCAAAACAAATACTGCTCTACAAAGTAACAATCCGACCAGCTACGGAATCCAGCTATGAATTTCTACAAGTAAATCCAATATCGCGATTCTCCGCACATTTGAATCAAAATATCTCTGTCAGAACATCCTTGTATGTATTCAATAACACCTTGCGACAAGATCTACAAATTCCCATCTGTATGCAAAGAAACAATACAACGCATCAAATAGTGAGCGCCTCAATAAACACTGAACACTCAGGCCATCAATATTTTGGATAGTAGTGAAAACATTGATCGACTCGAGAAGCATCACATCCTACACTTGCCTTTCCGATTCAAGTAATTATGTAAGAGATACTCTGGACGTCTTTAATGCCCTTATGTTCATCAAGAACCAGTTTACTGAATGTTTAATACAAAAAACACATTGTAAATTAGCACTAATTAAAACGTAAACTAGAGGTGCTGCCAACACACATACTTTCTCGTATTTGTTGTAAATGCTCCGCAATATTATACTTCTACATAAACCAGCAAAAGTGATTTCAACCAGCAAATTATTTTCCGCTTCGAGACCAGATCTCAGTTCCTCAGAGTTAACTTGTCGTCACTCATACCACCTCTCCATACAAGAGGTCTATGGATCGGTGTCGGGCAGAGGCATCAAAAGATAAATGCCTGATTCATGTAAAAAACCATCAATAATCAATATATCCGTTAGAAACTC
Source organism: Teleogryllus oceanicus (assembly GCA_964035755.1). Taxonomy (NCBI): domain Eukaryota; kingdom Metazoa; phylum Arthropoda; class Insecta; order Orthoptera; family Gryllidae; genus Teleogryllus; species Teleogryllus oceanicus. The sequence goes on along the minus strand of CAXIVR010000001.1, from coordinate 207,853,757 downwards.
CAAACACGTCCAGTCCGTTCAGCTCTATCAGGAAATATCAATTTTGGAGAAACTCGGCTCAATGGTTTACGAGATACGGTTAGTTACGGTTAGTCCACAGACGGACTAACAACTGTTTGGTTAATAGGTTGATTGATAGATGGATTGACAGTGATTCCGGGCGCGCCAACTCCTAAGGTCATTAGTTCTGAATGTATAGTACATGTTTGTACATGGAGGTAGCTGGGATTTTCTCGCCCGGGATAGCTAAATCAAGCCCCGACCTACCGTCGGCTAGCGGGATTTTCCCTAACCAGGTGTCTCCCACCAGAGGGTATCCTCCTAACCGGGAAAAACTGTAAGCCCCCGACCAGTCTCCAAGCATGTTGTGATGGTGTGGTGCATGTAAGTGTGTGTAAGTAAAGGGTAGATAGGACAAGGAATGGGAAGTAAAGATCGAATGCGGTCTGTTTGGTAGGATACTGCCCCGGTATTCGTCTGATGTTGATCAGAGAAAGTACGGAAAGAAACGAATCAAAGCAGCCAGCACGTAGAACTCGTTTCCGCCCAACACGTGGACTCGACCTAGGTATCCAGCAAGTGTGGAAAAATACTGCCATCGTCATGACTGGAACATAGCACCTCCCGGTCAGTGGCACTACAATGACATTAGTTCATACCCTGAGCCACCTCTCCCGACCCGCCGTTAAGAATATATAAATCGGTTTGTACAAATGTTCAGAAAGACAATTAATTTGATGTGACATAAGCTTTACAAATAATAATAATAGTAAAATAATAATAATAATAATAATAATAATAATAATAATAATAATAATAATAATAATAATACAAATGTCTTTATTATTGGCGAGGCTCAGGTCGTAAGGCCTGCTCTTCCTCCTAACCATTTAAATATTTACTTTTACATAATTACAATTGAGGCGTTCGGTCGGAAATAGTGATAACTGACATTTTACGTTACTTACAAAATTGCAACGATCGTATTAGCTAATGGAAGTGTGCTGCACATAACTAATAAAAAATAAATTGTGAATGTCAATTTTCAGGATTCTAAAGCTAACATGATATAAAGAGACCCCATGGTTCTTAATTATAAGAGAGGAGTGGTAAGTCAATAATTTTACTTTCGTAAAATGTCAGAAATTCTCGTATACCCGAATTCCTCAATTGTGAACAAATTTAAAGAAAAAGGAGGGCATATTTTACATTTATATCTGCGATGCAGAACTAGGGACCATCCCGGCATACGCCTTAAGCGATTGGGTAAACCCAGGAAAATCTCAATCCGGATGGCGGTTTAGAGCTGTAACACGAGTGAAAGAGAAGAAAATAGGAAGATTGAAGGAAAAGTGTAAAGACAGAAGGGAAGTAGAGGGAATTAGAATGAATTAGAAAACTAGGGAAGGTGGGGAGAGGAAAAGATGACAATATGAATATAACATTTTTTATGTACATGGATGCAGTTTTCCTAGTTGAACGCAGGCTGAAGTCTGGAAGATAATCTGTAACAGAAAAAGAAACAGAAACAGAAAGCAGACAGATGAACAAGATGTATACTGCGTTAGATAGGATTAGAGAGGAAGATATGTCGTTAGGGCTTTCAGCGTAGTGTAAAGAGGAGAAAAGTACAAAAGTAGAGCTTGACGTCTTAAAATGTAATCGAATTTGATCAGTGATGATAGCGTACGTGGTGTTTAATTAGTGAGTGTAAACGGGAATAGGAGCTTGAGCTGGAACGCTGGAACTTGATCGTTCCAGCGTCAGCATTTTAAAGTTGTGCAATACGTGTGTTTGATAGGTATTATTCAAAATTTTATGGAGAAAGAGGGGGCAATGTAAAGTTCTCCTGTTTTCGATTGAGAGAATTTTTGTTTGACCGTAAAATGTCGTTAAGAGATTGTATCGCCTAAGATCGAATATGAAACGGATGCATGCATTTTGTGCTTTTTGTAATTTGCGTTGTTGCTTGATCTTTAAGTCCGTAAGCAGGAAATCGCAATAATCGAAATGAGCCATTATGAGTGAATTTACTAGGCTTATGCGGGTGTTAATAGATAGTAGTTCTCTGACGCGTTTTAAGGAATGAGAGCCTGAGATTTTTTTGCAAATCTTACCTACTTGTGTGGTCCAGCGAAGTGTATTGTCTATATGTATTCCTAAGTTATTTACATCGCTACACCAGGGAACAGGAGAGTTACCTATGTTAATTTCCGGAAGGGGAAAGTTCTCCAACTTGTTTAAAGCGTTGCAAGAACCTATCACTAAGCTTTGCGACTTCATTGGGTTTAATATGACGCCAAGGGTTTCTTCATCGTTTTTTTTTTTCTGGACTAATGAGTTTAACTCCGATGGGTATCCACTTATGTAGATCTGAAGGTCGTCGGCGTACATTTTGTGTTCACAATAACTGAGGCATTGTCCTACGACATTTACATGAATTAAAAATGTTAAGGGTCCTAGAACTGTTCCCTGCGCAATACCACGAGATGTTGTAACGGCAGTGGATGGTTTTTCAACCGATTTGTTGTCGATTTGAAAGATATTGAGAGGACCATCGTATTGTGGATTTAGCGAAACCCAATATTTTCATTTTTTCAAGCAGAATTTCGTGATCGACCGAGTCAAATGCTTTACTAAAATCTAGGAGAACAAGTATTGTTAGTTTACTGTTGACAGTGGAGGTTCTAGCTTCCTTAATAATATTTAAGAGAACAGTTCCTGTGTTTCTGCCTGATCGGTAGCCGCATTGTTGATCACTTACCGATTACAAATCGAACAAGAGAGTTGAAAACTTGTTTAAAAGTTCAAAATACGAAAATCATATACAGACACTCCCAGTTTATTTACCTTAATTAATGGTATTTGTGATTAGAATTTCTTCTGATAGTTTTCAATAAAGTTTCTGGAATTCTCAATCGTTTTCTGCGGCAACAGAGAATTGTGACAAATAATTATCTCAGAGAGAGAGAGAGAGAGAGAGAGAGAGAGAGAGAGAGAGAAAGACTCGAACCAGCGACTTTTCGCTCTGAATCGCTGAGTCCGTACCCGACTTCTAGCCAGTTCGGCCACCATGGACATACGGGGAATTAGCATTTCTGTCATAATCGTATAGTTGTTCAGGCATTAGGCAGCCGGAAAAATTGAGAAAATGTGAAAGAATGTCATTTTGACGGCAGAAGATGTCAGCTGGGAAGAGATGAAGACCATCCCGAAGCTAGTTAAAACTAAAGAGATTCGAGAACTAACACTAGCGCGAGAAAGTCTGTACCATTCTTCAGCATCTCTAGTTAATTTATTACCATATTTTCTTTTCTATTATTACCATAATACCTCGCTTATTACCAGTATCGTAGCGTGATCATTTTTCCTGGGTAGTCTCCAAATCAGATTAACGTATTAATTAACACTTTCCTGCCGTCATTCACGAAGAGATGTTATTCGCTCGTTTACCTGAAGGATACTAGAAGAATAGTCACCGAATTTGGCTGTTATTATAACTTTAAGGAGAAAAATAGTTCTTTAGAAATTTGTGCCAATACAATAAACGAAAACAATGTAATATATTACTTATTACGGCGTATTTGCAACAGGAATATGACAAACTTAGCACTATGTGACACAAATGAGTGTTATAAGTTAAATAACATCTTTACAATAATTCCAGAAATTTTGAAAATTCGAAAATCTATAGCTTTAAATATATGCAAAATTAAAATACCTTAAATTTTCTTGTAGCTCGATTTTCCTATCTTTCTTTGAAGCAAAGACATCAATGACACTATCAAAAAATTGTGGACGTTTAGAATTTATTTTAAGGTTCGCTTTTTCGATGGCAAGTGTGGAAAGATTGAACAGTCTTTCGTTACTCACTGAATTTCTCAAGTAAGTCTTCACCTGTTTTGAGTGCATACTTTTTCACAAAGCTGTATTTGCTGGTATACTTAATATCAAGAAGAGTAATTTAACTGTCTCTGATAAAGTGTCTTTCAAACCATTATTATGAATACTTAAACAAATGTTTAGCTGGCAATCGTTTATCCTGGCTCCCATAAATGAACATTAGCTCTCCTTTTAATTTCTCTGTATCAAAGCACGGAAAAACTGCACATAATGCATCGATCTTGCCTTCCGAAAAATGTGATTCTTGGTTATAATGTTCAAATTTAGCTTCATCCATGAGTTCAAAAAATTCTATATTCCCGAAATCCTTAAATCGTGATTCGAAGTTCACGATTAGTGTCCAATACTCCATATGACACTCTTTTCAGTTGATTACAAACATTTTCATTAAATTTATTTTGAATTTCATTTTCTGTCAAATGGTGCTTTAACATGGCTTTTGATTTCAGGAGGCACTCATTCACTATATCTTCATTTCGCAAGTTTTTCAATGATGTCAAACAGTTTTTAATTTCTTTATTGCAGAAGTTTATATCTGAAGTTTTATTTTGCAGGATGTTAAACAGTACATCAGTAAAAGCAAATATTCTTTTATACAAATTAAGAAGGAATAAAAAAAGGAATTGCACAGAATATTAACCAGTCCTTCAAGCCTGTTGGATTGAATCCCATCCATCATTTTCCACAACATCGTTTAGAGCCAGACGTATTTGTTCATAATGGATAAGAATAGTAACTTCACTTCTTGAATGATAGTTCCATCTAGTTTCGCTTGGACTAGGCAATTTGAAACCACGCTCTATCAACAATTCACTCCGTTTGATAGAGCGACTAAAGAGCAGTTAAAGCCTGTAAGTCTGGCAACAAAAAGCTTCACTTGGGTTATTATTTTACAACAATGGGGGAATACTAAATTTAATCTATGCGCATAGCAATGAATGAACATCGCTCGCGGAAAATGTTGTTTTATAATAACATTAACTCCACTGTTTTTTCCTGCAATCACACTACACCCATCATAAGTTTGACATATCAATTTTTCTTTAGAAATCTTCCATGTATCCAACACCTTTAAGAGCACTTGAGCCACACTCTCAGCAGTTTTGGAAGAACTAATGTCGTAAAAGCCTACGAATCTTTCCTCTATGTCTCCAGATAAACTACTCGCATATCTCAAAATTACACTAAGTTGAGATTTTGTTGATATGTCTAATGTCTCGTCAGCTTGTACAGAAACAAATGGGCTATTACTAATTTCATTAACAATTTGTTCATTTATTACTTCCGTAACACAACTCATTAGATCATTTTGTATGTCTGGCGAAGTACCTTTAAACACACTGCTATGAATGAGATGATATTTTAAATGAGGTTCTTGATCAGATAAAAAGTCGAGCATTTCTAGATAGTTTCCTTTATTCCGAGAACTTTCTGATTCATCATGTCCTCGAAAACTTAACTCTTGTTTCGCCAAAAAACGTACTGTGGAAATTAAGTGTTTCAGAATTAATCTATTTTGATCCACTTTCTCATTATGCTTTATAGCAGCAATGCGTGCAGCTTCCGATAAAGCATAGTCAATTCTGTTGTGCCAAATTATTAAATTTTACGTAGCCGTTATATGTTTCATTGAACACTCGTGCTTTTTAGCCTTTGCCAAGAAATTTTTTAAACTTTCGTCCCCTATTCCTGCATCATACAACTCGTTTTCATTTCTTGAAAATAAGAGGCAATGAAAGCAATAGAGTCTATTTCTTTTAACACTACCAGTCAACCACAGCTTCGTGACATACCACTGTTTTTTTTTAAATGGCGAGTATTTTTCCCATCTGCCTTTTTTAAAGAAAGATTTGGTGTAGGTCGTTTTGTCTTAACTTCTAGTTTCTCCTCATAACTTAAATTATTGAAGAATGTTGGAGATTGTAACAAAGTACTATGATATTGTCGTCTGGTAAATCCATATTTCCTATAGTAAACAATAACACTTGTATTATTCATCAGGTATTGATCTGAACTAAACGCGATGAACTAAAATTAATTTCTCATCTGTCAGATACGAAGTAGTGAAATCTTAAATTCTTCATGTGCCTCGTTTCACTATAACATGTAAGGTCGTCTCACAATAATATATACTGAGTACAATATTTCAGTGTGTTCGTCCGTACTGCAAGAACTCAACTGAGGTCTTCTCTGACCGTGCTTGCACACCCAGGGGTGCGGGGGTGGCGAGCGGTTTACCCGCACATCTGGACACCATTACCAGCGCACCCGGGCGAAGGGGGAACGGCGAGGGGCGCCCGGCGACCTCGCCTTACCGCACTTAGGGCCCGGACAGTGGTCCGCATTCGTGTTGGAAAAACATTTTATTTCACTATCCGGAAACATTTATCCAACGTCCACAAAAATAATTTAAAAATGATAGAACCAAATGGGTGGGAAACAGGTTAATTATAATTACCAATTGATTTATTTCGGTGTTTTTTGCCCCTGTCACTTTCAAGAGTCGTTAAAACATTTTAAATTGTATTATTAATAATAGAGTATTTATTTTTGCGTATAAGGAAAATACTAATAATCAATTTGCCACACCATCTACAAGGCATTTCTCTTCAAAAATGTAAATTAAACGAATTGCGTGTGAACAATACCGATTGTCAAAAATCGTATACCGCAAGCAGCGCACTGTCTGTGTCTTGGCGTGAGAGGGCCCGCCACTGCCCACGACTGATCCGAGGATTGCCGAAAGCTCCCTAGGTGGGCCTTCGGAGGAACCATGCAGCCCGTGTGGAACAGAATATCTGCGACTGCGGGCGCACGTTCTGCGCATGCGTTGAAGGCTCCGAACGGCTACAGCCTTCGTTCTCTCTCGCGTACGTTCGCAATTGAGCGGGAGGTACAAGATGCCAAACGTACGAAGCCAGACGAGTCATGTGATTGTTCTTTCGAAAATTATCAATAAAAACATTATACATTTTGTTTGTTTTTTCAAATGAAATGCATTCTTTGCTTTTCATAAAATATTTGGATAGGCTCCGCCTTGCAGCCTTAATGGAAGCTACGCCACTGCTTATTACATATTTAGAGAAACTTTAAAGAAAATAATTGGAATACCTTCATCATTCTCTTAAATGTCCTTTGCACTATTCAACAACAAAATTTAATCAAACAATTTTGAGCCGTTTCCTCGAAAATTTTGAAAATGTCCGATTTGCTTCATGTAAAGTACCTCCCAAAATTAAAATATCGGTTTCAAATCCCAGAAGCCGCGACATCAACCAAAACGATTGGTGAATATCAATTTGGAAAAAAATTGAATGGTTTAGGCGCTAGCATTGACCACAGACGGACAGACAGACTGACATACTTATTGCCGTCAATCGATTTTTCGTTATCAAGAAGCAACAAAATATGGATTTTGGCTACACAACGAGTAATTTTTCCTTCTAAATATAGCAACACGATACTTTTTCGTTACCAGAGCCCAAATCTACGAGTTTTTCTGGCGAAAATTCTCCGTTTTTCGACGCGCGATTACATAACTTTCTCTTCTTTCGAAAAATTTGTAAGGCAAGAAAGTAAAAAGAAAAATCGATAGAGACCGTCTGATCCACTTTAAATGACCGCCACGGTGAAAGTGCTTTTGTACTCTGTAGTTTAATATTTCTTTTAAAATATTAATTATTTTTCTTTATTTAATAGTGAGTCTCCACCTATTGTTTTATATTGAGAGCTACTATTTTTTTGTTTATCATATATTAATTTCCTGCCCTTACTCCGTAAGAAGAGACAGTATTGAAATTGCGCTCCGGAAAACAATACATTTTCAGAACAAAAACTCGTACTGCCGGTCCCTGGTAAAGAAAAAGGGAATAAATTTCCCTATTTACAGTAAATTAATTCCTCTAACACGTAAGTAGTCAGAATGAATGTTTTGTGAGCCCTTGATACCGAAAAATCGATTAACGGCAAAACGTCTGTCCATGTCTCTCTTTCCGTCGTGGTCAACGCTAGCGCCTAAACAGTTCTGCCAATTTTCTACAAAATTGGTATTCTTCAATCGATATAAAGCAACTCGAGGCCCTCTGAGCTTGAAAGGATATTTGCGTTCTGAACGTACTTTACATGAAACTTCATTTCCAAAATTGTTTAAAAATGCCTCTATTTTTTATTTATTAAACTTTAATAAAGTTTATTTTTTTCGGCACAGTGCGAAGGTTGCGGAAGAGAATGGTCCAGGCGCCTTTTTTGTTGAAATCTCTGGGGGTTTTTTTAAATTGCACGGTTAAATTTTTTCGGCATCTTCCTCCAACTACAATATTCAAGATACAATTTTTTTCTTTAATGAAATCTGTTCTCTGATGACAGGTCTTATTTATTTATTTTATTTATTTATTTTACGTCAAAAAAAAGTTAAAAACTGCGTATGACGTGCTATGGGGAAAAGTGAATTGTGTGCACATTTTCAAAATTCTGTGATCCCTACACTAATTGAAATAAGATCTTGAAATAAGATCATGTACAATTTTTAAAAATATGAGGTTTTGCGTAATATACATGCAATTTCTTAATTTTTTAAACACGTTTTCTCAGAAACGGCTCTACATTTTTTTTTTAAATTTTCTCTTCAAATGCATCAAAGGACGGTAAAAATTGGGTGCTAGTCTTATTTCCGGAGAACTGTCTGAGGGCAAAAATATAGTTATTTTTAAGAAAAAATGTTATAAATTGGATTAACTTCAAGCAAAATTTACGCAAAGAATAATTGCTTTTTTTCAAACATTTCTTTTTTTTTAAATCTTAATCATCACAACTGTAACAATGCTATCCTTGACACAAGGGTAAATTCTGAAAGCCAATTATTTAAGGACTATTAGTTTACCTCAGCGTAAGAATTAATGAGTATTGAAGTCAGTATTACCTTGTCTGGACGAAAATAAAATCGTTATCCCTTGTAATGCGTGTGTGATAGCTAAGCTTGCGCGCCAAAAATCCACATGAGGTCGCAGTATCAACCCTACACAATTGGATTGACTGTCGGTTGGATAGATGGTGCGTATTAACACCTTTTTACTAGAGCGAAGCGAGTCGCCGCGAAATTGTTTCGGCGACCTGCTTTTCAAACAATGCGATCCCATCGTTTCATTATTTGGAAAGACGTTTGATTCTCGGATGGTCGACAACATAAAATACTATCTTGCTCTGCTCGCTGTGGTCGTTCCGTTGCGTCCTCTGACTCCATTCCCAGAAAGTAGCTTCAAATTTCAAATCAGCTCAGCCATTCCTAAGAGCTTCTTACGAAAAATGCATTGCTTTCCTCTCTGTATGCCCGCCCGCGGTTTTTACAGAAAAAATACTAAGTCCAAGGCAAAATGTTTGAAAAGTACACCCTTTGCTGATTGGAAAATTTTATATCTTTCAAAAGCATTTGACGGCATTGATCATAACATTTCTTTTAAAATTACCCTAAAATGGAATTAATTTTATTGTTCTTGCTTGGTTATCTTCGTATCTGCAACAACGTTGTCAAGGAACAGAAGTATCCTACTGGAATGAGGGACATTATTTACTCATCTTTCTAATTCATCACCAGTTGCTCATAGCGTCCCACAGGTTTCGATTTTAGGCCCTCCCTACTATACGTAAAAGATACGCCCTCGGCAATATGAAACAGAAGAACAGTTCGCTTTGCTGATGATACGAATATTTTTTGCATTAAAGATTCAGTAACTATTTCAATATTATACGACTAAAATTGGTTTCATAATAACAAACTAATAGTAAACGATAGGAAAATGGTTTCAATGCAGTTTTCCATTTCAAATGAACAAAGGTATACTCTACTGAAACGAACAATATGAAATTGACTAATGTTACGGTATCCAAATTGTTAGGTCTCTCGATGGAGTCAAAACTCAAATGGAATGTCTATTTAAATGAATTAAACACAAAATTAAGGATTCTTTCAAATTAATTTATTGTTCGTACTGCTTGTGTATATTTCGCGAATGTTCATTCCCTGATTGATTGATGGATTAATGATTTCGGGCGCATCAACTGCTAAGGTGATTAGTCCCGTAAGTGTGGTTCATTTCTTCCTTGGGAGGTGGTGGTGATCTTTCTCCGCTGGATGGTAAGATTCGGCCTACCTTCGCCGGGTTCCCCCAACCAGATATCTCCCACCAGCGGGGCACCGGTCCAGACGGAACAAGTTCTAAGCTCCCGAACGGTCTCCCGGCATGTGTGGTAGTGTAGCGAATGTGTAAGTGTAAGTGTGTATAAGTAAGGATAGGATAGGACAAGGAAAGGGAAGGTAAGATCGCACGCGATCCGTGGCCGGTTTGTTAGGGTACGGCTCCGAGCATACGTCTGGTATTGATCGGAGAGATCATGGAAAACTATCTATCAGAGCAGCCGGTCGGAATGTTGTTTTCCACCTGAGATACAGCATAATATTCTGGGGAAACACGTCCTTTAGCTCCCACTTTTAGATTACAGAAAATAATTGTTCGAATGAATGGGAAATCCCACCCACGTGTTTCTTGAAAGCATCTCTGTGTTCATCCAGGAATTCTACCATTGCGTTGCTTCTTGGTTCAGTAATCAGTGCTTTTTGTCAAAAATGACAAAAGAACTGACTCAAGAATGGGAACATATTTTCAGCCAATACAGATATCTATATTTTAATATCCTCCATTGTTAATAACTGTCTTATATTTGTTTGATTTCTTTTTCACATCCTTTTGCTTTTAGACAATTTCGACAGCAATTACACAACGTTTCCGGAATGCATTTGTCCCCTTCCTCAGGTGTTTTTTCCTTCATATTAGTATATGCATTGCATGACAGCACGAACAACTTGTTAGGTGTCGGTTGACTTCGTATCACCTCGTGTTTGCTGAAAAGTCATGCTCTCTCAGCGCTTTGTCCTCGTACATGGGGAAAAGAAAGAAGGAAAAGACATCTAAAGAAAATAACAAAACATTTTCCCGAAACAATGTGTAACTGCAAAGGTTTTGAACTTATATATTTATATGTACTATTGTATATATTTATAAAATATTATTTATTTTAACAATAATATGCAATTCAGTAGTTAACATTTGTACTATATACGTTTAAAAGGACTAAATTAAAGTACTATCATCTATAAGTAATAGCAACTACAGTCAGATGTAGCAGAGAGACATCCGTGTAGGTACTACATGCAAAAGATTCGAAATATGTATTATAATTTGCTATCTCTTTCAAATAAAATTGATTTTATCGAGGCAGCATTACAATGTGATCTGAGTCAAATAGATGTTTTTTGCTTTACAGAACATTGGTTGTCTTATAATGCCCTAAACTCACTCCAAATTTCTAATTTTTACTTTGCAGGATCGTATTGTAGGGCGAGAGAATCAAATGAGGGCCCTCCTTACGGAGGTTCGATTATTTACGTAAGAAATAATATTGATTCTACCTTCTTGTCAGAATTCAATTTATATGCTGTTGAAAAAGTTTTTGAAGCCACAGTAAAATTATTTACGGACTACTTGCTGAAGGAATCATGGCACGCACCTTATAACACTGTTGACACAAATGAAAAATATAATTTATTTTTCTCAAAGCTCTCATTTCACTTTAACGTATCTTTTTCCCTTAAAAAGAGAAAATTAAACTTTCATGAAAAAGTAACACTTGGATCACCAAGGAATTAAAACATCGTGTAAAAACAAACGTACTCTTAACTTTATTTCTAAACATCATAATGCATCACCCAGTTTCCATGTCTGCTTCCGAGAATACAAAAGAATTTTAAGGAAATTCAGGCAAAAAGAATGAAAAATAATCGGGATATTTTGAACGCTAGTAACAAAACTAAAGCAATGTCCAATATCGTAAAAAATACGACCACGACATCTCGATACTTCCTAGAGAACGTTTTTTTAAAGGATAATGAAAGAGAAGAATCTAATCTAGAACAAGTTGCGATTCTCTTTAACCAACACTTCTAGAATTGAGGCTGATCTCATGAAGGGACTAAAACTACAAATCTCAACATCATGCGCTTTCCAATCGACTTCCGACACGATGCTTATTTCTGAATCTTCTTCCAACGAAATCTTCAGAATAGTCAGTAAACTAAAAAATAAATATTCATCTGGTTTAGATGAATTTCCGGATTGTTTATTAAAAACGTGTGCACCTGCCATTACACACCCATTAACTCATATTTTCAATGCTTCCTTATGCACAGGAATATCTCCAGATAATTTCAAAACAGCAAAAATTAAGCCACTTTTTAAAAAAGGGAGCAATAATGAAATTCAAAATTACCGGCCAATTTCTCTGTTCTCAGTTTTCTCAAAAACATTAGAGAGGCTTTTCTATACGCGAATGGAAACTTTTCTCAAGGAAAACGAAGCGATTTCAGACTCAAGTATTGTGCTTCTGGGACAATGACCATCTCGAGCAGATTTTTTCGTCCAGAGTTCCCTATCTTTTGAGTCCCTTGTTTTGCTTTCGGACATAAATGTCGCTACAGGTTCTGAGCACGTTTTCTTGAGCTCAGTGGTTGGTTGGTTGCTTAGTGATTCCGGGCGCGTCACCAGCTGAAGTCATTAGTCCCGTAAGTGTAATGCTTGTTTTTCCTAGGGAGATGGCAGTGAATTTCCCCCCTCTGGATGGCGAGATCTGGCGCCGACCTACCGTCGTCTAACGGGGTTTCCCCCTAACTGAACGGGGCACCGCCCCAGCCGGGACAAGCTCTAAGCACCCGACCGGTCTCCAGGAATATGTGGTAATGTAGTGCATGTCAATATAAGTGTGTGTGTGTGTGTGTGTGTGTGGAACGGGAGAGGATAGGACAAGGAAGAGGAAGGAAAGATCGTGGCGGTCCGTGGCCCATTTGTTAGGGTACTGCTCCGGCATTCGCCTGGTTTGATCGAAGAAATCACGGAAAACTACCGATCAGAGCAGCCGGCCGCTATTTCTCCCCCAGACAGGGACTGAATTCGATCTAGTTCATAAGCTAGTGTTGAAAATCCTGCCGTCGTGAGGGCTGGAACCTAGGACCTCCCGGTCAGAAGCGCTGCAGTGACATCAGTTGATGCACTGAGCCACCGCTCAAATAATCGTTCTGTTTTCGCAGCAGTAAGTCATTTCCTTCACGAAGGGCAGTATTAAGAAAAATAGTCAAATCTGTAGCAGATCTACCGTTTCAAACAGAGTTTATTACACAGGAGCGAAAATTCTCTCATTAATTCTCGCAAGAAAATCTCTTGCTATCCGTATTAAAAATTCAGCTAAATATGCATACGTGTTAGGATGATCCGAGAGCGCAAGGAAATGTTCACAGACTGCACTTCTCCCCATAACATGCCAAACACAGTATTCAACCTTTTTGACGTTAAATAAATGAATAAACTTTTTTGAACTCTTCTAATTAACTTAAACCCACAAAGAATAAATAAAATAAATTAAATACGGGTATATTTTATTGAATTACTATTTTAAAAATAGTTCTTTTAGGTAGTCCATCCCAAAATGATAGTTGAAAGCGTATTGTATTCAGACGTCCTGGCTGATGAAAAGAACTCCTTATGATGAAAAGAACTCCTGGCTGATGAAAAGACGTCCTGGCTGATGAAGATTTTAGAAAATTCGCTGTCGATCCATTGTCATATCAATGTCAACAGAAAAATATAAAACTATTCCCAGGTTGAGGAGGTAAAAATTTGAAATCATTTTACTACGAGTCATGTTATTTACACAATTTATTAAGTTTTAAAAAATAATACATGTCCCCCCACGATCGTCCCCTAAGCTTAAGGCTAAATGCACCGAAAAATACTTATAGGAAAAATCAATAGATCGCAGCACTATCACACGGAATTTACTAGATCGATAACGTCTGAACAAATTGTCCTATTTGCAATCTGCAAACGGCATTGGACTCCTTTTTAAAATAGAATTCACGCTACGATGCCGTTTTTTCAAAAAAGATTTCCAAAAAAATTTTGAAAACGTTTTCCAGATTTCCCGGGGAAGAAATTAAAAATGGGCTTATAGCGCGATGGCGACGTGCTTCCTGAATCCAACGCCGTGTCAATCATGCAAACGGATGAATAGGAGCGGCGTAAAGTGAAATTTCGAAAAACTACCTGATCCTCCCCTTTTACCCCGCGTCACCCGAGCCGCCTGAGCCCTCCATCGAGCCGCCGAACGACCAAACCGCCTGCGGCACGGGAGGCCGAACTTTCAGACAGGCAAGCTGGGCAGTCAGTCCCTTTCAGTCTCAATATATTTTTCTCCACGTGTCAAACTAGTGATGCTGTAACACAGCCAAACGGTCTCGTATCATCTGTAATAGTCGTATAAAACTATATATCTTGTTCACATATTTCCGTCTTACTTGGAATACCATCAAACAATTATTTGAGGCACTACTCAAAATATCAATTCCGATTTGGAAACTGATTTCAAAAAGAAAATTGAACTAATTGTGTAGATATCACCAATATTCCATGTCCTAACATCTTATTTTACTTACATTTTATTTCTAAGATCTTCCGTTATCATTCCACTACCACAAAGAATGAGCCGAAATTACGTACGAGCTCTTTTATCTTGCGACTCGATTTTTGATCTCAAAACGGCGTTTGTCTCCTTGATAGACTTCACCTGATAAATCTGTTTTCCCAAGTAAAATATTAAAACAGTTTTCATACTTTCGGACAAAATTGAAGAAGTGGTAAAATAACGCGCAGGCGAGATGCATCCTGAATCCAACACTGTAACAAACATTAAAATATAATATTAAGAATCGTGACATGTCCCAGCTTACTTAGTAAGTTATATTGATATAAAATGATTCTGTTATATTTGTATAAACTTGAAGATTGGGAATAAATAATTCCCGGCGCGTCATTTTGATACAAACTACGTAAATGATAATGTAAAAGGATGTGGTGTAAATGATTGTATTGTGACACATATATATGTATTTTTTAAAGCATTAAATTGTCACGAAAGCAATACAACTTTAACCCTTAGACAGGAACACCACACTAGAAGAGGAATATCCGTCTATGAGGGGGATAAACTGTGTTTTGTTATACAGTTATTAATTTGGCAACTTTACATTTTCTACATTAAGATACCATTTTTCTAAACATCGTACACGCTTATCAGTAACATTTAATCGGGTTGGAATTCAATTTATAAGATTTATATACTACTAGTAAAACGTAGCATACCAATCACTGAATAACCTCATATTAGGGAATCAGAATGCAAACGTATTAAATCGGCGATCCTTATCTAGGTGTCGAGAATAGGGATGCAACATTGATGTTCAAAACATTGATTTTGTATAGACACATGAACATATTTCGTAAAAAAATGAAACATTTATGAAACCTGATGTTTATTATCGATGTGCTTGATGAGTTGTTGTGAATGAAAAGAACCTGATAATCACAATTTTATAAAAAGTTAAAATATGAAATAATATTGCATTATACCACTGTCAATACATGTGTTCGAATAAAGCGAACGGTGATTGTAACATCCTCATCCAGTAGACTATCTTCAGCCCAAGAAATGACCCCATTTTTCTGACATTTCCTACGTATGTCCTACCTGCAGAGAGGCGGCCAACGCAAGCACTCTAGGTGTAGGTCTCTGCCCACCTTCCTGTACCCATTTCAGGAAGTTGTGACTCCATAAGACCCTCGGCGATAGTTTTCAGGCTTAGTTTGCTGTTATTCTTTTACTTTCTTTGCCGTTTTGTCTAAATCGTAATTATAAATTAACAATCACGGCCATTGAAAAAAATCTTCCGCACGAACTTGATCGATGTTTCTAAACCAGGTTTTGTAAGATGTTTTAATTTTGAACATTGATATTTGCTTTCTGTTTTACTTGAGCATCATTCCTTCGCTTTTCTTGCTATCCGAAACTGGGAGGGGACGCGCCGATAATTCAGCGAGTTCTTCCCTAATAATGGCAGAATGTACGCATGAAAGACTGAGGGTATCAAACACAGCTATGATGTATATTTGTCGGCTCCAGCCCCGGTCAAGCAGCGGCTGTGAGCATCTCTCCTTTTATCTGCAGGTCCCAATTCTTCGGGGTCTCAACGCGCAGAGAAATAGTACTAGAACATAGATCCCAAGCCATCTCTTGTTATACCTATCTGGATATACACAGCAATAGGATGCTAGCAATTTGTTCATTGCTCACTCAGTCTCGAACTGCCTTTTTCCTTTTCTTTGTGATATTGCGTATTAGTTATTCAATTGTGTCACCTTTTTCTTCCGCTTCATTCTATCATTCCAAGCATTTTTTCTAGAGAATTTGTTCGACTCATAGTATGTCCAAAATATTTTATTTTCCATTTTTTGGATTTGGCTTTTAGAGAAAGTTCTGTTTTCTTTTCAAAATTTCGGCATTTATCTTTTTGCCCTCCCATTGTACGTTTAATACTTTCTTCCGTGTCCATACTTCAAAAGCATTTTCTTTTTTTCGGCCTATCTCAGTGTTCAGCTTTTACACCCACACAACAGGATTAGAAATACCATTTTCTCGATTATTTGGATTTTGGTCTTACGCAAGGCTTGATTTCTGACGGAACACGACGGAACGGCGTTCCTGTATCTCGCTGATAAGTATTACATTATGTTATAAATATATAATTATTTCTATTAAATTAATAAATCATTTTGAGCGCGTTCCGGGACTTAAAATTTTAGAAATCGTGATATGCCTGCATATTTTATGAATTTGTGTAATTTTCTTTCCGCTGCGTTTTCTAAAATTATTCCTCTCTTTAGTTTTTCTGTACAGTATCCAGAATTTGTTATTGTAATTCGTAAGTATTTAACTTCGCCTGCCATGTATATCACTTCTCCGTTGATGTTTAGGCTTCCTTTTTTACCAGTTGACATAAATGTTTTCTTTAAATGTAAGTTCATAGAATATTTAAATTTTATATTAATAATATATTTAGCTATCCTTATTACATAATTCAGAATTAAGTACAAATAAAACATCTGCATAATTTTGATGAGATAAAATGTTTGCGTTTTCTCGAAAAGAAAGTAAAGTGGACATGTCACGTTTTGAATGTTTGCTCCTCATTTCGCGCTCCTTTGTATCCAAGCCCAGCGCCGCCAGGGCACGCTCTCAAGTCACCCTTCTGACTTTTCTGACCTCTGCAGACATCTCGCCGCGTTCTTCGGCGGGCTGCGTGCTACACTAGGGCAATTCGATATGCCCAAGCGTAGGAAGAGGGCGGTGAGTAGTTTTCAGTGGGCGAGAACATTGTGCAATGACGAAGTGGAGATTATATTTACTCTATAAGAATTAGTGGAATCATTCGCGTTTCCTTAATTATTAGCAATCGTGTGTGTGTGTGTGTGTGTGTGTGTGCGTGCGTGTATATAAACAAAATTATAAATTAAACAATTAATAACAATTATGAAAGTATATTTGATTAATAAAAATTTTGTGAGATATTATTAACTAAAGTAACTTATTTTGTGAAGATGTATGAATGGGAAGCTATTGTTTTTCATTGAAAATACCGGTATAACTTTTATTGACGTCCATACCGGTAAAGACGTCCAATAGAGGTATTTTACTAGTATATAACAATAAAAGTATTTGAGAAAGGTATGAAAAAATACCGGTATTTTTACCGGTATTCAATACCTTTTCGGTCGCTGTTCACTAGCAGAATCAGAGAAAAACAAACTATCCTTGTTATCTTCTTTCATTTGTATTTACAGTATTTGAAGCATTTCTTTTTAAAAAAATCTATTTTATGTATTTAAATATATCTTCAAAAGACATGCTCAAAAAACTCAAAATAGAGTTTTAAATTGAAAATATATATTTCCCAAAAACAAGTATTTAAACATTGCTCAACCCTCTCTATAAACTAGTATGTGGATCAGCAGTACTAACTCAGTTCCCAGCTTGAGCGTAGTACTAATACATATGCCACGAGTAAGTCCAGAAAAATTTGTAGAATGAAATTGCAAAATATGGACATAAATGTATGAGGAAAACGCTAAATAAACGAATATGCAAAATCAGATTTTCCTGCAATATGTAACATCAAATTTCATTAGAAATAATTTAGTACATTACACTGTAAGTATCCTACAATACAATTTCAAATAAAAACTAGCAATGATACATCACACACTTTCTGGCATTATTTCTAAATTTGCAATTTCGAAAATTGATAGAGTTCAACGAAAATGGTAATTCTTTTAAGCGTCCCTTCTATCCGTGGAAAAAAATTGTTGTGATTTTCGAGATTTTTTTAATATATACATCAATTTCATTCTTAAATTACTCTAAAACTTCGCGGTTTTCCAATAAACTTACATGACCTTTGCAATCTTCGAAAATACGGCGGGGTGGGCGAAAATGAGACCACCATCATATTTTGTATGGTCTTTAAACAAAAAAATTGGAGCTATTTTTGAGAAAAAGTTACAATTGTTTTTAATTGCCTATATTTCGCCCCAAATTAACGAAAACTACTCAAATGTTTCAAAAATTAAACTTGATCTTATTTTCAGATCTGTCAGAACAGATTTCTGTAAGGAAAAAAATATATCATCAATATTATAGTTGAAGGAAGACGCCCCCAAAAATTGCACGTTAGCAATTTTCTAAACATAAGTGATGCCAACAAACACCATAAATCACATTTCTCTTGCGTTCTGTACGTAACACGAGGACAAAATTTAATCAAATAATTTGGTGACGGTTTGAGAAGATTACGAAAATGATTTTGAGGCTTAATGTAAAGTAGCCTCAAAAATCAAAATATCCGTTTGAAACTCCCAAAGGATCGAGTTCTTTCAGGTAGATTCGGGAAAATCAATTTTGGAGAAATTGGCAGAGAGGTTTTGGGCAGCGTTGACCATAAACGGACAGACATGTTTTGGTGTCAATCGATTTTAGGTATCAAGGACATGTATTGTATTTTTCGCTAGACCACGAGTTAGAAGAAGTAATGTAATATTTAGCAAGACGATTTATCCACTTTTACTTTACCAGGGCCCGACAATAAGAGTTTTCCGGTACCCGATTACATAATTAGTCGGAAAGTAGTTTTAAAATTAACAACAAAGAAAACAATTTTAAAATTTAGTTTCCGCGATTTTACTTGGGAAAACAGATTCATCAGGTGAAATCTATCAAGGAGACAAACGCCATTTTGAGATCAAAAATCGAGTCGCAAGATAAAAGAGCTCGTACGTAATCACGGCTCATACTTTCTGGTAGAAGAATGATAACGGAAGATCTTAGAAGTAAAATGTATGTAAAATAAGATGTTATGGCATAGAATATTGGTGATATCTACACAATTAATTCCATTTTCTTTTTGAAGTCAGTTTCCAAATCGGAATCGATATTTTGAGTACCGCCTCAAATAATTGTTTGATGGTATTCCAAGTAAGACGGAAATATGTGAACAAGATATATAGTTTTATACGGCTATTACAGATGATACGAGACCGTTTGGCTGTGTTACAGCATCACTAGTTTGACACGCGGAGAAAAATATATTGAGACTGAAAGGGACTGACTGCCCAGCTTGCCTGTCTGAAAGTTCGGCCTCCCGTGCCGCAGGCGGTTTGGTCGTTCGGCGGCTCGATGGAGGGCTCAGGCGGCTCGGGTGACGCGGGGAAAAAGGGGGAGGGGGATCAGGTAGTTTTTTCGAAATTTCACTTTACGCCGCTCCTATTCATCCGATTTGCATGATTGACACGGCGTTGGATTCAGGAAGCACGTCGCCATCGCGCTATAAGCCCACATTTTTAATTTCTTCCCCCGGGAAATCTGAGAAAACGTTTTCAAAATTTTTTTGGAAATCTTTTTTGAAAACGGCATCGTAGCGTGAATTCTATTTTAAAAAGGAGTTCAATGCCGTTTACATATCGAAAATCGGACAATTTGTTTAGACGTTATCGGCCTAGTAAATTTTGCTTATTTTGGTGCTGCCACGTGGTGGCGACAAATGGAACTAGTGTCGGTACATTTAGCCTTAAGACCAATAACTTCCCGTATTGTCGCGTTTGAAAAGTTCCGTACATGTGGCAACAATGATCGAGCTCACATGCATTAGACATCATTGCAAGCTGGCGATAATTCAAACAAGTGGCGCTAGAATAGCCCATACTTTCCCGCATGATTTGTAACTGCTCCCCAATATTATTCTACTACATGAACCTGCAAAAATGTTTTCAACCAGCAAATTTTTTTTCCGCGCCGAGGCACGAAAAGAGAAAGTTATGTAATGCTGCGCCAAAAAACGGCGAAGTATCGTCAGAAAAAATCTAACTACAGGGCCTAGGTAACGAAAGAGTAGATATATCCAGTTGCTAAATTTAGAAAAAAATGTCTCACGCGCGGTGTGGGCACAGTTCATGTTTTGTGGGTCCTTGATACCGAAAAATCGAATAGCACCAACACGTCTCTGTCCCTCTGTCTGTGAACAACGCTAGCGGCTAAACCGTTCAGCCGATTTTCTCTAAAATTGATATTCCCCTATCGATCTGGATTCCCCTTGAATTTGAAACCGATATTTTAATTTTGGGGATACTTTACATGAAGCCCCTGGGACATTTCCCAAATTTAAACAAAATGGCTCCACCGTTATGATTAAATTTTGTTGTTGGGTAGTGTGAAGAATGTTTAAGAAGATTGTGCAGATCTCATATTCGTTGAAAACCCTGATTTTTCAAAAATTACGAAAGTTCAAACTTTTTCGGAGTCTTCCTACAGCCAAAATATTAAAGATAGAGACTTTGCCTTTAATGAAGTATGTTGTTTAAAGACAGATTTGGAAATAAGATTTCATTTCAAACAAAAATCTCTATCTTCAATTTGGCAGTTTTGAAATGTGAACTGTTTGCAATTTTGGTAAATACGGAGAATTCGCCGAAAATTGGACTAGCACCCTATTTTTTACCGTCCTTTGATATATACGACGAGAAAATTTAACGAAAAAATCTGAAATGGTCTGAGATTTTTTTTATTTGTTTAAATTTCATACAATTGCTATGCAACAACTACTGTCTTGTTTTGCAAAAAATTGTACATGACCTTTTTTTAAAGAACTGAAATTTTAGAACAGATTTTCTTTAAGGGTAAAAGCTCTATCTTCAATTTTGTAGTTTTGAAATGTTAACTTTAAAATTTTCGAAAATAGGGAGAGTTTGCCGACAATGGAATTCGCACCAATTTTTACTGCCTTTTGATACATACGAGATTTTTTTATTGTTTGTGATAAAAGCTTTTTGTATAAATTGCACAAACTTCAAACACAAATTGCGCAAAACTACTCGTTTTTTATCAAAAAATTATACATCAGATGTTTAAATAGCTATTTTCGAAAATGTAGACTGCTTGCCGGAAATGAGAAATTTATTTACCATGTTTTGATACATGCGAGGAGAAAATTTAAAGAAAAACTTAGGTCTTTTTGAGAAAAAAAATGTTTAAAAAAATAACTTACCTACATTTCACGCAAAAGTGCATGACAACAACTTATATTTTAGAAAAATTGTACACGATCTTATTTCAAGATCTATCTTTCAATAACAGATTTTAATAAGGAAAAAATATCTGTATTAATTATTGTAGTTGTAGGATGACGCGAAAAAATTGAACTTTTGCAATTTTCGAAAAATCAGGGATTTCAACGAACATGAGATCTGCACTAATCTCTTAAGCGTGTCCTTTACGCTATCCGAGGACAAAGTTTAATAAAAAATTTGGAGCCACTTTTAAAAAAAATTAAAAATGTTTTTGAGGCTACATGTATTATTAGCCATGATGCCCTGAAAAATCAAAGTATCCGTTTCAAACACAGAGGGCATCGAGTTCTTTTATATCGATCGAGGAATATCAATTTTTGAGAAGATCGTCTGAACGGTTTAGCCCCTAGCGTTGACCACATACGGGCGGACGGATGGACGGCCGTTTGGGTGCCAATCAATTTTTCGGTATCTAGGAGCTACAAAACTTGATTCTCACTACACAAAGTGTTAGAGGGGGTAATTTACTATTATTGTAAATACTACACAGGATGAGTCATGTAACTTTAGCATCTCCTGCAATTTTTGAACGGTTGAAGTTATTGCAACCCAATTTTCATGGAGGTGCATGAGGAAATGGGGCTAATTGATACATGTATTCATTTCTATTTCATCATTTGTATTTTACGAGATATTGAGGTAACTTGTTTTTCAAGTGGAACTATACAATTTTTTTAGTCTATCATGACGAGCGTAAAAAGACAAACCCAATAAACATATTGTCATATATTAGATAAACATTTTCTTGAGTAATCTTTTTTTTCGAATCATATTTGACGGATATTTTGAATGTAACAGACCACAAGTCTAGGCAGCGCTCTTCCTGCTAACACGCGCTCGGGTGTTACAATATCCGTTAAAAAAGAGTCCAAAAAACAAAATTACTCAAAAAATTCTTATCTATCATACGATAGTATGTATATAATTAGATTCGTCTTTTTACGCTTGTCATGGAGTCTAAAAAATATGTATTGTTCGATTTAAAAAAAAAAAAAAACCAAAGTTACCTCGATATCTTGTATCTGTTACCTTACCATCAATTTTCATTATTACGATTTAATTTTTGTTATATTTGAGAAGAACTTCAAATACTTAGCTAAAAATGCATACCTAAAAAGTGAATAATAATGTCTTGCAAAAGTGTCACGCAAAAGTGCATGACAACAACTTATATTTTAGAAAAATTGTACACGATCTTATTTCAAGATCTATCTTTCAATAACAGATTTTAATAAGGAAAAAATATCTGTATTAATTATTGTAGTTGTAGGATGACGCGAAAAAATTGAACTTTTGCAATTTTCGAAAAATCAGGGATTTCAACGAACATGAGATCTGCACTAATCTCTTAAGCGTGTCCTTTACGCTATCCGAGGACAAAGTTTAATAAAAAATTTGGAGCCACTTTTAAAAAAAATTAAAAATGTTTTTGAGGCTACATGTATTATTAGCCATGATGCCCTGAAAAATCAAAGTATCCGTTTCAAACACAGAGGGCATCGAGTTCTTTTATATCGATCGAGGAATATCAATTTTTGAGAAGATCGTCTGAACGGTTTAGCCCCTAGCGTTGACCACATACGGGCGGACGGATGGACGGCCGTTTGGGTGCCAATCAATTTTTCGGTATCTGGGAGCTAAAAAACTTGATTCTCACTCACAAAGTGTTAGAGGTATTACTATTATTGTAAATACTACACAGGATGAGTCAGTAACTTAGCATCTCCTGCAATTTTTGAACGGTTGAAGTTATTAAAACCCAATTTCATGGAGGTGCATGAGGAAATGGGCTAATTGATACATGTATTCATTTCATTTCATCATTTGTATTTACGAGATATTGAGTAACTTGTTTTTAAAGTGAACTATACATTTTTTTAGTCTATCATGACGAGCGAAAAAAGACAAACCAATAAACATATTGTCATATATTAGATAAACATTTTTTTGAGTAATCTTTTTTCGAATCATATTTGATGGATATTTGGGAATCGTAACAGACCACAAGTCTAGGCACGCTTTTCCCCTAAAAACGCGCTCGGGGCGTTACAATATCCGTTAAAAAAGAGTCGCAAAAATCAAAATTACTCAAAAAATTCTTATCTATCATACGATAGTATGTATATAATTAGATTCGTCTTTTTACGCTTGTCATGGCAGTCTAAAAAATATGTATTGTTCGATTTAAAAAAAAAAAAAAACCAAAGTTACCTCGATATCTTGTATCTGTTACCCTTTCCATCAATTTTCATTATTACGATTTAATTTTGTTATATTTGAGAAGAACTTTAAATACTTAGCTAAAAAAGCATACCTAAAAAGTGAATAATAATGTCTTATTTAGAAACGTATTATTACAAAGTGTAATTTCTCTACCTATATGCCCTCATCTTTCATTTTGTGATTCAATTTGTTTATAAATTAATGCAGTCATAATAAACGTATTGATGGCAGAAAATCAATTTGTCACCTGTGTTACTTTTCCCCTTACACTGTCGGTTCGAAGTAGTCTATTAATATTTTTTTAATTTATATTTTGGAACCTGAAAACAATCTTAAAATGATAATCGCATAAAAAATAGCCAAGACGATAACCTAAAAGTGCGATGTGATGAATCTAATAATCATAATCATAACATTATCTCAGGTAATACCATGAGGGCATTGGAAATTGTCGCTAAATTCCCGTCTCGCGAAGCGAGGAGGGGATTTATGTCAAAATTTCCAAAGCACGAGTGGTATTTAATAGGACGATTCCACGAATGAAATTACGTCCAACAGAATTCCAAAATGCGCCAAATATTGAAAATAACTGAAAGCATGTTAAAACCAAAGAGTTATGTTATAATACATACGCGGGTTATTGCACATCAACACAGAAATAGATACATACGTACTATTCCAAACGATATAAAGGACTCGTTTGAGAGCTTTTGAGATGTGGTTGTGGCGAAAAAAATTAAAGGTTTCCTGGATAAAAAGAATTTCTAATATTGTAATTTTAGAAAAAATGCAGGAGAAGAGATCCCTACTAACAACTATTTGGAACAGAAAAGCAAAAAAGTTTGAACACCTTTTAAGACATAACAAATTGTTAAGTCTTAACAGTTTGTTGAGACTTAGTAATTTATTGTGTCTTAAAATGCGTCCAAACACTTTGGACAAAGTTGGAAAAAGAAGAAGAGGGAAAACCTAGAATGAAAATCCTAGAAAACCAAAAAAAAATATCCTAATTTCACTAATTAGTATTCAGTGATGAAGAGGTCAGTGAAGATTAGCATGTTTTTGCGGCAAGGCACTTTTTGCCCTTAAGGATGACGATTGCTACATACAAGGGGAAAAATCAATGAACAAATTAAGCCGTTTTTGAGAAAATAATTATTTAAAAATTCCCTAGATTCCAGTAAAACTACTTACGAGTATATTTTCGAAAAATTGTACGTGACCTTATATCAAGATCTGCCTCTGAATAACAGATTTTATTAAGGGAAAAATCTTTATATTCAATATTATAGTTGTAGAAAGCCGCTGAAAAATGTTGAGCTTTTGCATTTTGCGAAAATGTTATTGAGACTTCATTGAAAGTAAAGAACGGACGGACACACTGACGTTTTGCCATTATTCGCTTTTTCCGTATCAAGGACCCACAAAATATGGATTCTAGCTACACCACGTGTTAGAAGACCCCCCCCCTAAATTTAGCAAATGGATTTATCTACATTTTCGTTACCAGGGCCCTGTGATAGTTTTTTTCTGCCGAAAATTCGCCGTTTTTCCGCGCAGCATTCCATAACTTTCTCTCTACTCCGTAGGGAGAAATTAAAAAGCGAACCTGCTATCTCAACTGAATATTTTCTGTTACTTTAATTTTATGACAGTAATTTTACTTTTCTTTTATTATGAAAGCGAATCTGTTGTTTTTAATAAATATTCCATTAATTTTTTTTTTTTTTTGACAACAAGAATTTTATTAAAATTGGCATTTTCATTTTTCTTCGTTTATATCAGAAAATGCATGTTGCAGCCATTTTCAAATTATTTAGAGTGAATGTAATTTAAAGACGGGGAAATAGTAAAAATGTTTTTTTAACTACAACTCAGCAATAAAAAAAACTAAAAAAATGCACACGATTTGTGCCTTAAGAGGAACTTTTGGGATTTTTTCAAGCATTTCTAGGGTTCTAAGACTATAAAATATAATTTTTAAAAATTGCGTTTGAATTTGGGACTGAGAACATACCAAAATATGTTTCTCTGATAGTATAAATTATTTTTTTAACTTTCATATTTTTTTCTAAGAGATAAAATGGTGTTAAGTTACTGAAAAAATTAAAATAAAATACACGTTTATGGTTTTAGAGGGGTGGGGTGGGGCGGGTGCTAAGAAATCTTTCAAAAATGTTATTTATATTTCAAAATTATAGTATAACTACTCATGTCATTTTGGTTTAGGGTAACTTTTTACCATCCAATGTGGGGGGGGGAGCTTTGCCGTCCCTCCTAAAAGATCCGAAATCCCGCCTCTCATCTTGACAATCTGGTAGCCTTTGCTCAAGTCCTCTCCCCTAGCTATGTGCCTGACGTATCCCGTAAGCTATCTATCTAAATTATCATTCCAGAATTACCCAGGAGAGCCAAGTATCCGTTCTTAGTCGCCTAAGATAAGGTTCACGACAGAGAAGAATGCAAGATGTGTCATCTCTGGAATATTGCAGGAATGTTTGTGCAATAGCATGGTTTGCCAAAGATCAACACGAACAACAATGATTCGTTCTGTGCGGTCTCCCTGATCGACGCTCAGAAAGACGGAAATGACCGATCGTTCGCGACCGAGAAGATCTTGACCGGCCGTGTTTCCATCAGTGGTGTGTGTGCTGTTTTTGAAACGTGCATATTAGGGCGGTGGTGCTAGATGCTTATGTCAGAGCCGATTTTGTAACTTAATATTACAGTATGTCAGTTTATACTTGACCCAGTTCTCACGAGTGTCGCCAGAGTATTGTCGCGGCAATTGTCGATGTCTGTGCTTATGTCTCTTAAACGGGAGGTAGTTGCACCGATACCTGTTACTGCGTTCGAACGGCAAGCACGATAGTAAAATTCTGAAGTGAGTGTACTCTTGCGACGTTCCTCTTACGAGAAATTTTGAACATCTTTCGAGAAAGTGCTTTTCAGAAACTGAAATGTTTTGAGAACTTCATCTGTTTTAAGTTTCTTATACTGACCCAAATGATGTGGGAAGTAATTGAGTATCTCAAAGACCCTCATTTAGTTGCCCTCGTTCAAGAATATTATGGTGTTAAAGTTACCACTGTACCTCCAAACACCAGTGGGTATAGCAAAAACACAGATGTGGAATCTGATAGTGGAAATGGTACATGCCACCTCAAAGGTGAAATAAAAAAACGCAAAATCAATCAATCATTTCAACATAGATTAGAAGATAAAGGAGAATATATAGTTAATAAAGCTGATGAAAACATTAAACCTAACGGTTACCTCTTGAATCATGACGATTATGAAACTGTATCATCTGAATCAGAAACCGAATCCAAAGATTATATTGTAACAAATTGGCTGTGGTATTATGTATTTGTACTTGGAACTGCATTAGGTGATGAAATATTTTATGCTTCATTCATTCCATTTTGGTTTTGGAATATTGATGGTGCTGTAGGTCGGCGTGTTGTGCTCGTGTGGACTATTGTAATGTATATTGGTAAGCAATCTAATATTTACTTTTCTCAAAGACAACATTCTATAGACCTATATAAGAAAGTATCAATACTGTTGGGTTCTGTTTTATATTGTAGGTCAAGGAATAAAAGATATAGTTCGATGGCCACGCCCTGCATGTCCACCAGTAGTTCGTTTACAGAAGAAATGGGCCTTGGAATATGGAATGCCATCAACTCATGCCATGGTTGGCGTCTCCATTCCATTTTCTGTTATTCTTTATACTATGAACAGATATCAGGTATTGTCATTTTCATTCTTATTTTCAACCTTCTTGAGCATATGGAAATGGATTTTGCATAAAATAACTAAATTAATATACAGTCAATATCATCAAAAATCAAAGTTTATGGAAGGTGTTTTATTGAATGTGCAGCCTTCAATTATTTCTTGTATGTATAGAATTTTTTTTTTTTTTTTGGAGTTGAGGTGCCAATATTAATTGGGATATTTTGTGGTCCATGTTTTCGTACTTCAAGTTAATTTCAAATTTTACCTTTTACTTTTTAGAAATAATTATTTTTATTATTTATTAATTTACAATCTACGTTGATTAAATGTCCCCTAAATGTATCTCTTTGCTGAATTATAAATACCTCTCATAAACATTACACAAAATTATCTGAAATAGAATCAGCTATATTAAAAATGCAATTCCGAATAAACGGTGCTTCTTTAGCTGTTGAAGGTCTTCACTGTTGCTCAGCTGGTTGTTAGCTAAGGTGTTTGAGCGACTGTTGAAATCTGCTAGATAGATCTCAAGTGTAAGAAATTATAAGTGTCTCAAAATTTTGTGGGTTAGGGTGCTATTGCACTGGACTCTTCAAATATAGAGTATCTTTATTTTTTTTAATTAAATTACAATAATTTTATGATAAATTTAAAAAGATTTGAAGTAAAAACATCTAAAATTTTAAAATTTGATTTTTTTCCATACCTAATAAATTACATATTTGCTCCTTTTCATCCTTAGAAATTAGGACGTTTAGGAAACTCAAGAAATTGTAACTATGCATTGAAAATGATACTCTTATCACCCAAGGAAGTACTCTCAGCAATACAGCATGGAGAAATGTTAAGGACAGTTCTTAAAAAACGCTTAACATTTTGTAACCATAGCAGTTCAGTGAAGATTATAAACTAAGCTACTCAACAGCATTTGAATGTTCGATAATTGAAAAATTGAGATATGTTTGAAAATATTGGGATAGGAAATTGTTGTCTTTAAAGCATTTATTTGCAATCCTTTGTCATGATTATGGATGCTGTATATTATAGAGAAAATATAAAGGGGTTTATGAAGCAAACTTTCTATTAAAAGGGGTTGATGAAAGAAAAAGGTTGGAAATCCCTGATGTAAATGGATCCTCAAGTGTTAAAGAGAAATTACTTGTTGACTTTAGAGCATTCTTACTTGCAGAGCATGAATGTAATTTGTTTGTAATTACTTCCTTCAGGATCCATATCAGGATCATTATCCTTAATAGCACAGAAGTGTGTGACAGACTGTTTTTCAAAATTATTAAAATATAGAACCACATTTATTTCTGTTTTAAATTACTCAGTGTATTGTATCACAATGTCTTATGTTCAAAATTACCTTGCCTAAAACAATTTGCCCTTCTTTTACTTCTGTGAAAGTATTTTCACATTCTGTACAAAATAGTATTTATTTTAAAATACTTTTCAAAATGCAAAATGGAAACAATAGCAATTCAGGTGTTTCATGGTGTATTTCTCAAAAATTTTCTTATGGTTTTAAATTGAAGTCATGATTTCTGTGATGAGCCAAATTCGTGATTCCTCTCTTTATAATTTTAAGTGGGTTGTACCCAGCCCAAGAAATTTCAGAAACGTCAATGGGCTAAGAAAATCTATGTTAGTACCAAGAAGTTTACAACCATGGGGTTTCACAGAGAAATCTAATATCAAAATTACAGAAACATTCAGCAATAAACATTTTCCAATGTGTTGAATCTGAGGACCTCCATCAAGATTAGGGAATAGAAACTGTGCACCAAAAATTTGAGCAACAAGCCAGAAACCCAAAGAACACCTCCTGCACACAGAACTATTGAAATGCTCTTTTATTCCTGTCAAAACCATCTACACACGGCAGTTAGAAAGGTGATTCAGTGTTGTGAAAGGCCATGAAAGTGCCTCAATAATCATATGAACATTGCAACTTCGTATGGATGAGTCTGTGGATAAATTATAAGTACAAATGATTTTATTTTGTTGAAGATAAGCTTTTAGATGAATGTATGTTTAGTAATAATTTATAGAAAAAGTACTTGCTAATAAATTCCATGAGTTATCCTTGGAATCCATCTCCAGCAGCTCATTCATTAGCTTTTCTTTTTTTTCCACAAGCTTAGTACTTATCGCTTGTAGCATTCTGAAATTTATCTCTGCAAGTGGGCATGTTTCCCTTCAATACTAAAACTTTTCTAAACATAACATTATTTAATATTTCTTCTCTATGAACTATTTATTGATTCAGCAAGTCAAGATATAATGCTTGTATTATGCCTGAGATACTTTTGTCAAACATCATGATAGGAATTTAACGTACTGATTTTTTTAATCTGCCTTGCAAACCTCAATATTTTCAGATTTGTTGTGCTCTCTTCTGTATTTTGTTAAGTTCCTTTATTGAAATTTCAAGACATAAACATTTATCATTTGTAGTAGATTCACAGTGCACTTGTTAGAATTTATTCTCATAGTAGTGTTTACAAGATCTTGAGTGTTTTCTCTAGCCATTTCATTTTAAAAATAGGTGAGTATGTGGCTGTTGGTGCTTGATTTAGATCTGAAGTAAAAACAAAATACTTCTCACACCTCCTGTTCGAATCACAGATTTAAGATCAAAGTAACAAATCAAAGAGAAAAGAATATTTGCATTTTAAAAATACAAAGTACTCATAGACAGTATTTTCAATGCAAATTGATGTTCCTAACTGTATTTTCAAAACAAATTGTAGAAGTATCTAAAATGCATATTTTATATGACATACATATTTTAAATGACATTACCAACCCTGAGCATTGCACACTTCCATATAAGGTTAAAGGTTTGAACGAACTGAAATTTGCATAGAATGTAACTTGCAAATAAATAGATATTGGGACGAGCTGTATACATAGTGTGTGCTCTTAATGTTCTTATTATTATAGAGATATTTTAGTGTTGATTCGAAATTGTTACTATGTATGTAGTAGTGATAAGAAAATAGCCAGAAAAGATTAATGGAATCAAAATTGGAAGCTTGGAGAAAGAAGTAAATTAATTTTGGAAAACTTAATTGATAATTAACAGTGTTTTGTTTTTTAATGAAGGAAGATTCATGCTGAAAGTAAAAATAAGTTTGGATTTTGTAAATACAACATATTAGTTTTCATTGTGCCAAAGAAAAAACATGCTGTAATTTTCTATGATACTCTGAATCATATCAATAAAGATAAATAGGGGAAAAACTTAATCTACGATATACACCTTATACAATGCTACTAAAGCAATGTTAACCCGCTTGGCCAAGTGCTGCATATAAATATAATTTAAAAAAAATTAAAAAACGCCTACAGCATTTGTTAAAAATATTATTTATATTAGTCCTTGAACTATGAAATGGGGGGGGGAGTGTTAAACATACATGTATTGATTTTGCTCATTCACTCAAAATATTTTTGTAGAATTTATTCCTTTTGAATTATTGTCAACTGAGCGTAGTATGGCATTTTGCTGTTTTCACTGTTATTGAAAGTTAAGCAACCTCGAAATGAAAATGGGTCCCCCCCACTTCTGAGTTACCAAATACTATGAAGTGTTGTGTACCCTTGCAAGAGGGGAATGAAAAGATGGCCTTTGTCACTATTTTATTCTCTAATTGAAAACTGTGGTATAAATGCTTATACAATATTCATCAAACATTGCCCTAAGCGGAATGAAAAGAAACAGAAGCAAAAACAAAAATACAATCATCGGAGCCAACCAAAGCAGTATTGTTTTTCTGTATAATAAGAATGTTTGTAATAGGCATTCAGAAAGAATAGTAAAGTGTGGCCAATGCTCTGAAGCTGTTCGCTGAATATTTTTTGTCTAATGCATTCAAAATATTGTTCACATTAAATGTTCTTAAACCTTTGTTTGAGTTTTTCTTTTTACTAATGTTATTAAAATTACTAGCTTCAGTTTTAATTGATAAGGAATTAATAAAATTACACAGGCCACCGACAAAAAAAGTTTTGATTGTGTTCATGTAGTTCTTGTTTTAAGTGTGCCGATTCCAAAAATAACATTAAAAATGCCTTATCACCCACCATTTGCTCACATTTTAACATTTTCTCTGTATAGGATGACCAAGAGGGTAGTATACGATTTGGTAAAATATTTTTGCATTGTGATCCCTTCAACAGGCATGACAGTTTGTCAGAGTTGCATTTGACAATCACTACCAAGTTTGTTTTATTCGAGGTGCATGTCTTTGCATTGTTGCTATCATGATAAGAAATTAGCAGTTAGTGTTCCCTCATGGCTAGTTGTGATTGTAATAACAGTCCTGACATTTTTCGTTATATTTCTGGTGAATTTGTGATTAAGAAACATCAACAGAACATTTAGAACTTTGTTAGAAATGTGTATTTTTCATATTTCGAAATTAAACTTTGTGATCATGACAAATCTTGGGTGACACAGAAAGTATGTCATATTTGTGTAGAAGACCTTAGAAAATGGCCAAAAAAGGAGAAAGCATCCTTTAGATTTGTCATTTCAATGGTTTGGAGGGAACCAAGGAATCCTTCAAATGATTGCTACTTTTGTTGCATTGATGTTACTGGTTGCAAGTCAAAAAACAAAAAAGTAATTCAGTATCCTAACCTACCATCTGTAATTCAGCCAATAAGCCATTGACCAGATCTGCCTGTTCCTGAACCAACAGTGGCTATTGCAACTGTTAATGTGAATAACATGTCAAGTGATGAATCTCCCTATGATAAAGATGAACCCGCTGATGAAGAGTTGGTGTCCTGTAAACAGTGTAGAACCTCAGTTGTTTACTCAAACTGAGTTAAACGATTTGGTCAGAGATTTGAGCTTAAAAAGGATAAAGCTTAACTGCTTGGCTCCAGACTCTAGGAAAAAAACTTGTTAGCAGCTGGAACTTCAATTTATGTGTACAGGAGAAGAGAATAGCAATTTGCACATTCTTTCAAACAAGAATATAATTTGGTATATTGCTCGAATATTGCCAATCTGGTGAATGAGTTTAGAATTGAATTCAAAAAAGAAGAACGGAGGCTGTTTATTGATGCCACTAAAACTGATTTAAAAGCAGTTCTATTAAAGTATGGTAACACCTATGCATCATTACATGTTGCTATTCTATACACATGAAGGAAAACTTCGAAATCCTCAGTGTGGTTTTAGAGAAAATAAACTAGTCTACTCATGGAAGTGTGGTGATTTAAAAATAACATGCATGTTTCTTGGCCAGCGTAGTGGTTTTACTTAATTCCCATGTTTCCTATGTGTGTGGAATAGTAGGGCAAGAGATCAACATTGGTTTAGAAAGAATTGCATGTTAGAAAATCTTTTAAGTCAGGTGAAAAGAATATTCTACAGGAACATCTGGTAGATCAACACAAGATTCTGCTGCCTCCATTGCACATAAAATTAGGCCTCATGAAACAATTTGTGAAGACCCTACCTAAAGATGGGCAGTGTTTCAAGTACCTGTGTGAAAAGTTTTTGCAATTGTCTGAAAGAAAATTAAGAATGTATCTTCGTTGTTCCTGAGATTAGAAACATAATGTTCAATCCCCAATTTGAACTACATAAGACAGTAGCTGGAAAGAGAAGTGTGGATTGCATTTAAGCACGTTGTAAATAAGTTCCTAGACAACAAAAAAGGCTCCGATTATTGAGCAATTGTTGGCAATATACTGGATGCTTTCAAAAAATTTGGATGTTTAATGAACCTCAAGGTTCACTTTCTAAGCAGTCATTTACAATTGTTTTGGGACAATTTTGGTGATGTAAGTAAAGAACAAGGTCAGTGTTTTCATCGAGATCTAAATGTATTGGGAAAATGTTATGAGGGATACTGGAACACCACGACTAACAGGAGATACTGTTGGTCACTTCACCGAGAGAAAGCAAATGGTGCACAGGTGAAAAGTCTACATCAGAAGCTTTATAGAAAAGAGGCGAAGAAAATGTGTATCAATGGACACGTAAAGCCTGTAGAATGTAATGTTAAGAATATAAAGCCATCATCTACGTTTAAATAAAGTTCTGTTGGTATTTCAAAAGTCATTAACTTTTCATTTTTATTGCATATTTAGCATATTTTCCCGTATCTTACTATATTAAATTGTGACTAAACTGTGGGTGATTGAAATGAAGAGAGTTCACATGCGGATTCAGCACCCAAAAACTATAAAAATCAGCTATCATGATTTAAAAAGATTTTTGAAACTTTTTTTATTTTATTTTATTTTTGTCTGTGTTATCATTTTGCATAATAAGGATTGTTTTATTGTAATGGGTTACTTTTGTATTCAAGAATGAATTTTATATCTAGTTACTAATGAATGGAGCAGAAAGCATCCAAACCTCAAGAATCAATATGGCTTAAAAAATGTCTTTAGAAGTTGGAACATATCTTAAAATTTCGAGCAGCAAGGCGCAGCTTGCTTAAAATGACATACATGTGTGATAGTACATTTACATCCAATTCACATTAGTTATTCATAATTTAATGAAATAACATAAATCATTGGTTACTTTCTGCAATTAAGAATATGAAAGCAATAATAGGTGATTTAGCTTTTGTATATACTATAATATTTTGGTCTTTATTTTTTTAGACAGAACTTTTTTCACATCAATATGTATTATATAATATATCATGCAACGTTTCAGAAGTTATTTGTTTCCATCATCAGGCATAATTAAAATCAATAATATTTAAACAATGGACAGTTATAAACATGAGAATATGTTGGTTATGCACACAAGTCACACTAAACCGCATCATGATAAATACTCCTATGAAAGGGGAAGTAGTCAGGAAGAGGTTGAATTATGTACATAAACAACATATTATTATGTTTGTAACTGGCCATTGTTTAAATATAATATTTATTTTTTTCAATTATGCCTGGTGATGGAAATAAATAATTTCCGAAACATTACGCTATGTATTATATAATAAATATTGATATGAAAAATGTTCTGTCTCTAGAAACTCAAAGACCAAAAATATTAGAGTATATTGAGGAAACGCAGACAGAAAAAAAAATTAATATTTAGCTTTTGTGCCTGCTGTGAGGAGCACAAAGCAAAGCATCGCTTGGATGCATTGTGAAAATCAAAGGAATGTCGCTCCTTTCTACAAAACACCATCTAATTTGTAGTTTTTTTTTAAATTTGTTGCATTATTGACGCAACGCGTCAGAGACTAGAGGCAAACTTCTTGAAGGCCTTCTTCAAAGACTTCAGAAACATTTCGAGGAAATAAGAGGACTTTCAGGGAGACAGTATAGATTCCGGAAAGGGCGCTCGAGGATCGACGCCATCACGATGGTTGTAAAACTAGCGGGAAAAGGAAAAGTGACTGTGCGGGGCAAAAACGGCTTCTGTGTCCTTGTCGCAATAGATGACAGAAATTCATTCAATTCGACGAGATGGGAACACATTCTGGAAGCACACAAAAGAAAAAAAGACACTCCAGATTACCTTCTGAGAACGATTGACAATTGTCTAAACGAAAGAGTAATTAAATATTACTGTAAAGAAAAGACAGAGAAAGAAATGACATGCGGCGTTCCACAAGATTCTAAAATCGGCCCACTTCTGTGGAACGTTTTCTACGATGACTTTCTTGAAATGCATCTACCGGAGGGAACGCTGCTAGTAGGTTTCGCAGATGATGCAATCATCATCAGTCGGGCAGACACCGCAGAAGAACTGCAGGTTGCAGTAAATGATAGCGTGGAGAGGGTGAGGAATTGGCTGGACAGAAGTGGGCTACAGATGGCAATAGAAGAAACAAGCCATACTAGTCACAGATAAGAGGAACTACGAGAAACAGAGGATCATAGACGCAGGCACGGAAATCACGTGGAAGACCAGCCTCGAGTACCTGGGAGTAGACGTAGACTCGAAACTCAATTTTCGAGTACACGCCAAAAAATGTAGCACAAAAAGCAGCAGGAATTGCAAGCGGCCTCTCACGATTGATGCTGAATATAGGAGGACCGAGGCACTTTAAAAGAGGACGTAACGTCCACGCTAAAATACTTTACGTGGCACCGGTGTGGGCCGACAGACTAGGGATTAAAAACTGGGAAAGATAATGTCTTCCATTCAGAGGGCCAGCGCAATACGAGTAACCTCAGCATATA
Source organism: Teleogryllus oceanicus (assembly GCA_964035755.1). Classification (NCBI taxonomy): domain Eukaryota; kingdom Metazoa; phylum Arthropoda; class Insecta; order Orthoptera; family Gryllidae; genus Teleogryllus; species Teleogryllus oceanicus. The sequence continues at coordinate 207,818,097 of CAXIVR010000001.1, read as the reverse complement.
GGACGATTTCGCAGAGCGTAGTATTGGTCTTGGCGGGAATCCCCCCCGTTTCACCTCTTAGCGCTCGAAAGGGTCGAAGTGTACAATATTTTGAAAGAAGCTACCGCGGAACAAAAAGGAACGGAGGAAGTGAAAAAGAGAGCCAGAGAAAGACTCATGAAGAGCTGACAAAGACGCTCAAGAAACGAAGAAACAGGAAGGTGGATTTACAAGTTAATTCCAGAACTGACCAAATGGACAGAGGACATTCTGACAGCTGAACTACTACCTAACCCAGGTATTGAGTGGACATGACTTCAATATCTACACCGCTTCAGTCACCGACAGGATGCGATGTGTAGATACTGCCGCTATCAGACAGATGACGCAAAGCATACCGTTTTTTAGTGCGAAATCTGGCGAACAGAAAGAAAAGCACTGGAGGACCAGCTGGGTGACCAATTAACGCCAAGCAATTTAACACACTTTGGAAAATGAAAAAAAGTGGTCACAAATTGAAGAATTCATAACCATTCTAATGACAAAAAAGGAGACGACATAAATATCAAACAAAGACCAACATAAATTGGTGTAAGAGCTGCAGCTAAAACCATACTCTGCTAAGCAATGCCTAACGGCGGTACCACAGGGGGAGCAATGTCTGTAGAAGGGTGGCGGGTTTAGTGGGTAAACCTTTGAGGGTGTCCCACACTGCCATAAAGGAATGTCGTGGTGCTTATAAAAGATTTCCGCATTCCCATAAGCAAAAAGAAGATAGATTTATTGTACAATTGGGCAGATGTTGCCCGATGGCAGAATGCAGAAACATGAAAGTACAATTGCAAATAAAAAATCAGTATAAAAACAAATTATCTTTGTCATTACCTAGACATGCAGATGGCATTTGCATTCATATACTCCGCATGAAAATACGTATACACAAACATTTAGATAAATAAACTTACATATTACACAAATATACACGCGTACATACATACACAGACCAAAAACCTCGCATACACACCACCTGCACCTATTCACTGTATTCAGAAAACATGGATAAACTTTTTACCTAACACCACAGTATACAATATATACAATACTTATAATTATTAACTCCTAATACGTAAAACTCGTTACTATTTTTAAATAAATACCAACGTTTGTCAGAATAGCGTATGGAAAGACGTTTTCGACTCGCGAAACAAACAGAAATGAAATCACTTCACCGCACCGCATATCACTTTACCTAAATATTAATTGTTCAGTACTTTTTAATGGTAGATTACCCATAATCGCACTTTTCACTTCACGTTTTCACCGAATTGAGTAATTTCCTATATTTTTTCTAAAACCTCGCGCTGAGCAAGGAGAGGGAATCTCCTTTACTTTTTGTCAAGTTTCGTCACGTCGCAGTCAGTGCCACTTTATTCATTCGGCCAGGGGCTCGACACCGTTAGATCTCGGTGTTCCTGGCCGGTCACCCAACCAGGAATCCACGAGTGTCGAATTTCCTTAACCTCCGTTACTTCACGGAGCGTAGTATACGAATTCGGCTAACGACGTTGCCGACGAAGCCGATTCTACTAAACACTGTTTACAATTACTTCAATTGATGTAAAATAATTTATTAGTAACAGGGGGTTAATGTAACATGAGAGAGTAAAAATAGTACTTTTTGCGTTCACTTTCAATGGTCTCCTTGGAAAATAGAAGAATGTACTACATTATGAAATAATTTATAAATCATGTATTTATTGAAAGTACTGAAGAGAAATAAGATATTAATTTGCTATAAACTAATTTTTGTTGAGTGTTTTCTCTAGGGAACACATATTTCAGCTCAAATCGTGTTATCAGGGAATGCTGAGAGTGATAGATGGGACTTCTGAAAAGAACTTGCAGAAGACTATTGATCCACTTAATATTGAATGATGAAGACATATCAATGTATCAGGAAGCTTCATTAGCTCAGAATTGGATTTTTCAGCTTGCAAAAATGCTTAATGTTAGAATCTATCATTTAAACCATGCATGTTTTGATTACTGGAGATTGTTTCACCTGTTATCAGTAAGATCAGTGAATTTGAGCTGCTACTGTAGGCACCTCGTAAAGATAATGGTATTGATGCACCCTTTGTGGGGTTTTGCTTTCTTTAGCAAAATCATTCCAGGTCTGCCTACATAATTCCAAATCTGTTTATTCATTTTAATATTGTCATCAATATTTCCTTTCTATCTGGAATGCAATCTTTGCACAGGATACAATGTAATGAGGTTCCGTTCTAATACTTTTAGTCACATTTGCTGTGTGACCAATTTCTGGAAAATGTGGAAAAACATAGAGAAATGAAAATGTAGAAATTATACAGGGAAAATGCAGGGAAACGTCTGAACATTAAAAAATGTGCATTTGACCCAAGACTGAACCCTGGAGGAAGGAAAAAATGTACTGTTGTGACTCAACGATTAGTAGCCAAAACAATTGACAGGCCTTTAAAATACCATGTGTAGTTATCAGAAAATTTTTATCAGGAATCTTTGTAAACACAGTATGAAATAACTGCCCCGGTAAGACTGTAAAGGTGCCACCAAACAAAATAAATTAATAGATTCTGAAATCAAATTTGTTTCATTGAAATTAGTTCACTAACCTCATACAGTTGAACTGCTTTTACACAAAAAAGAGTTTACAGTTAAATACTTCATGCATTTTTGTTTGGAATGTTTTAAACTAAACATCATTTGGTGTTCAAAAATATTTTCCGTTTAAAAGCGATATTTAAAAAAATATTCTCAATTTGTTGAAGTAGGCTAATTTCTATTGCCATTGTATTTACTATATTTTCCCCATAAGTAGAAAATTGAGGCGGAACAAGTCGAAAATTACAGATTAGTACCTGAAAGCATACGTGTTATCTGGTAGAAAGAATAATTTAAAATATCGATTTCTTGTAACAGATTTGAAGTGAGAGTCAAAATTGAAAACGGGAATGGTGGGACATCGAAGAGCTCCTAAAATATTGCGTTTAGGAGCCCAGGAAAACAAAGCACATTCGCGAAGTACTCCATACTGCCCACGACAATTTTCCCTCTCCGGTAACCCTGGAGAGGCGGGAGTTTATTCATTTGCTGGGGTACATAAATATTACTACAGCCTATTTGACTTATGTAGTTTTGTGAGGGCTGTTACTTGAAATACTAACTATATCTACTTAAAACTATCTACAAAATGCCACTTTGGGCCTATTATAGTTTAACAGCAAGAAATCATTCCGAGTAACTTAGCCATGCCACCCTAGACGTCGCTGTGTGCATGTGCGCATTCGCTAAAACTTTCGAATACTACGTAAAGTGTCCGTTAGGCAAGTAAAGGCGGCCAGTTCCGTAAATAAGATCTGAAAGATTTAGGACCGCACGTTCATGTGAACACTTACCGATAGAGCCATACGAGCGTCAAATGACGGACGTTAAAGTGCGTCTGTCGTAACGCAGCTAGAACGCATACGAGCCGGGGCACACTTGCGCGCACTGCTGTTACATCCGTCGCGTAGCAGCCAACGGACGTTAATTGCTAAAATGCATGCGTTGACGGAACGTTGCAGCAGGCATGCGTTTCTCCGTTCATTAAATAAGTAGATTGGACATTAAATTAATTAATGTAGTGCACATGCATTTCTTCTGGTAATGTAGCACACCTCACATTGGTATCTTGCCGGTTAATACGATCATGTAATTTCTAGTCTCTGAACGACGCGTCGCGACGGCCCGTAAATTCGGAAATAATTTTAAAATATCTCACTGTTTCTGAAAGGATTTCAAATGTTCCTTTCCAAAGCTGCTCGCAATTAATGGGATGAACCCACCATCCCGTCCTCCAAATTTAATTCTAATGTAACAAACATTCGCTAACTTCGCGGAAACCATATTTGCTAGTACAAGGCCACGGGGTAAATGACGCCCGTTGCACGGCGGTGATCGTACCCGTGTGGCCTGCCAACCAGCGGACGTCAACGACGTACGTTTTGGGACGCTCATGCGTCCCTCGCCGAAAATAACTGATAACATATATTTTTGGAGAACTGTATTGAGGTCATCACTAATGTACTAATTTCTCTATCTGCTTAGATGCTCTTGTTTGACACATTCCTGTCCCAGGGGTGCCTGTGAATCCGACATTTCCAATGTTCACTTTTTTCCTTCAGATCTGGCGTCAGAAACAGAAATATTTTAAAAAATGTAGATACCTCCCCCTACTTTCGCGCCCTTCGTAAGAAAATGATTGTAAGCGCGCACCGAAAAATGGCGAATTTTCGACAGACAGACCTTATTGCCGGCGTGTGGTAACGAAAAAGTGAATAATGAATAAATAATAATCTTCTTTCTGTGTATAGTAAATTACTTTCTCTAACACGTTGCGTAGTCCATGTTGAATGGGTCCTTGATACCGAAAAATTGATCGACAGCAAAATGTCTGTGGTCAACGCCAGCGCCAAAACCGTTCAGCCGATTTTCTCCAACATTTATATTCCTCGATCGATTTACTGGAACTCGAGGCCCTCTTGAGTTTGAAAAGAATATTTTGATTTTTTTGTGGGGGGGATACTTTACATGACGCCGCAGAACAATAAAAAAAATTTAAATGGCTCTGAATTGTTGGATTAAAAGTTGTACTTGAATAACGTAAAGCACGCTTGAAAGAATGTCCCAGGTCTCGTTTTCGTTGAAATCCCTGATTTTTCGAAAATACCAAATGTTTATCAATTTTTCGGTGTTTTATTACAAGTACAATATTGAAGATTGTGTTTTTTTACCTTAATGTCTGTTTGTCTTTAAAGAAGAGGTCTTGAACAGGTCATGGCCTTATGGCCATGCACTGGTTTTCGAAAATGAGTAGTTTGCGCGTAATTTGGCGTGAAATTTAGGGAATTTGTAAACTATTTTCTCGAAAAGCGGGCTTTTTAAATTTATTTTCTCCTCGTATGTACCAAAGGACGGTAAAAGGTGGTGCTAGTCTTATTTCCATTTCTCTGTATTTTCGGATATTGCAAAAAGTTGAGATTTCAAAACTACAAAAATTGAAGTTTGCCGAGATTTTTTCCTCAAACAAAATCTGTTCTGAAAAAATCTCCGAAAAATCGATTGACGATCACGTTTTTCTGTCTGTTGGGACAGAAGACTTCGTTGGGTCATCGCCAGTCGGAACAAACTTTATTCTCCCGTCTTGTGTGGTAGTACTGTACTGCGCGCGCGCGTGTGTGTAAGTGTGTAAGAATAGGACAAGGAAGAAGAGGGAAAGATCGCGCGCGTGCCCATGGCCCGTTTGTTATGGTACTTCCCCGGCAATCGCCGGGTGTTGATCAGTGAAACAACTGAAAACTACTAAGCAGAGGCGGCTGCTAGAGATCTCCACACTGCGGCTGAATTCGACTTAGCTAGCTAGTGTTGAAAATGCACCACCTCGGGACATGAACTTAGGACCTCCGGGTCAGAGTCGCTGCAGAGGCAGCAGCAGGCTTTGTTAGTCAGTCGGTGGGTGGGAGTTGTACTGGCAGGCTAACGCATTCGTATTTTGATTCTGATTTGATATTTTTTTCGTAAAAATAAAGAAAAAACTGTATGAGGTGTACTAAGCTCCAAAATTCCTACCCACCCATACTATAAATAGTTTAATGATGAATAAAAGTGCCAGAAAAAGCGGGATTGGTAACATCTGAAAACTAGAAATTTTCGCTCTCGCGTAATGGTAACCTTGTTTGCATGCGTAAGTGAACTTCACATTTGTTATTATAGTATTGCTAACAAAATATTATTTCACCCCGGCTCTATTTTTGCCACACATAGCAGGAGAGCTCAACAAAACGTGCGCATAGTGAATCTACATTTATATTCAGAAGCAAATTTAGGGGCCATCTGATCATTCGCTCAAAGTGTCAGGGAAATTGGACGAGAAACCAGACTAGTCAGTCTGTATTTTTTCAGAAATGCATCCCAATATTTTTGAAGGGAACATATTACTGCCCTCTCATGTGTTCAATGAGCCCCATTGTCAAATTCAAATGAAATTTACGTCCGGAGGTGCCTGCTGATGGATTGCACTGAAAATCAACTGTGAATTAGTTACCACTGTGTCAATCATTCGAAAAAATAGGGAAAAAGGCCATCTCGTTTTTCTTGTATAAGACGCAAATTTTGGTCAACATACTCCTTTTGTAATCAAGAATATTTGTTGACTTGCCTGTTTCCTCATCAATTTCTCCATTGTCGTGCATTGTTGACAATAATATGACGTTTCTTTGGCATGGGAACATATACTAGAGTGAAGTCATCTTGAAAACCAAACGGAGAGAATCCAATCTGTATGTCCAATTTGACTTGTTGGTAGGGAATTTTTATCTCTTTATTTTTTTTATTTTACGCGTTTCCCAAAAATGTGATTCCTTGTGACGAATATTCATCCAAAGGATAACTAGTCGATTAGTTGTGAGGTTGCGCGAGTTTCTATTAGGTTGCACTACCCTTTTGACCACATCAGACGGTATATTTGACGTCAAGAAGGGTCCTTCCTTTATACGCCACGGTAGATTTAAAAATTGTGAACATAAAAAGTTTCACTGTGCGTATCGCGTGCAGTTTCAGCCCATACTTCGCAGTCTTTGTTTTCTTAATATATTATAAAAAAACACCATAAAGCAAATAACGTAATTAATGTGAACATTCAGAACACTTCAGTGTTATTTGAAGAGAAAAAGTGTGCACACCGATAATACCGCGAAATCCTTTGGCATTTCATCCGCTTTTATCGACGCTTAAACATCGAACGAAAAACGCCACTACCGAAATATAAAGATTTAATATATAAATTAATATTGGAAGCTGCTTTTGGCATACGGAGGGTAACCAAAACTTTCCAGAAATGCCTTACAATGAACGGATGCCATGACCTGAGCCAAGGAATGTTACCGCAGAAGGTTGTGTGTGGTATCTGTGAAATTGTGTTAGCTGGTTTCGCCTCTTCCTTGTTTTTTGGTGGTTTAGATTTACGTGAAGAGCGTGGGCCGTGAACTTTTGCTTCCTTCTCGAGAGTACAGTGGTAGAAACTGTTGCGACGATGTTACAAGCTTATGGAAATGCTGGTATTGGGTAAAAGTGCTGGCATTGGGTAAAACTGCTGGCATTGGGTAAAAGTGCATGAGAAGTTTCGTTTTAAAAAAAGTGAAACTTCGATTGACGGTCAACGACGCTGTGGACGTACTTCAACTTTCCATACATACGAAAATATCGGAACAATTCCCGGAATTATGCTTAGAAGTCGACGATGTGTGCTAGAAGAAATCCAGGAAACCTGGAAGAGCTAGGGCGCAGTACAGCAAAATTTAAGAGATGGATTGTTAATTGAGATGAAGGGTCAATGCAATATTTCGTCTCTTCACTACCATAAAGTCTTGCTCGGAAACACGCCATGGTTTGAAAAGACAAGTTTCCTGACGTCCCACGAACGAAGGGACTGAAACGAATGCGTTTTGCCAACGTGGTTGAGGTAAAAGCAAAAACGAAAGAGGCTCGATTTTGGTTCACTTTTTTTAAGGTTTGAACAATGGAAGATAAGACTGGACAAGTGCATTAGTTGTAATAGAGGGGACGTCGAAGTGAATGAAAGTATTTTTGTTGAAAAAATTGAATAAACTAATTGTAAACATAATTTCCTGTTTCTTTCGAGTATTTCCTCGTAAAAACTCGTTTCTAAACGTAGAATAAAATTGTAACCAAGTAAGATCTGAAACTAAATTTTGGAGTTATTTCAAGTTAGATTTGTGCTGGCTAAGCGTTCAGTGATCCCGTTCACCTTCTGAATCATGGAACGAAATCCCAGTGAACGAAATACGTGTGTCGCTGTACAATTCTTTTCACAAAAAGAAATAATTACAATTGCGATAGTAAGTGTATAAGATATCTTTATTTTGACACTTTTTTCACACAGTTGTTTTAGACTGAAAAAAACATACCAGCATGTTCATTATAAAATTAGAAATAATTTCTTTACAGTTTCGATCTCAGAAATATAGATACACATAGAATGTGTTTTCTGTAATTTTTCGATTTCGTCGCTGCCTGTGTATTACCACAACCTTTGCGCATTTCCAAGACTGGAATCACTGTTGTAGACTCGAGAGATCAATGGCATAATTTGTGAACGGAGTGTGCACTGCATTTCTGGTGGCCATTTCCAATTAGCTACATATCTTAAGAAATTGTTGACAGAGAGGGATGGCTTGTAATTGCCAACAAAATAAGTGCATCGCGATTTCCACGAACTGTGTGTAATACTCTAAGGAAGACGATATGTTGGTTGATGACCTAAAAGATGGAAATTTTAGGAACTGCATCACACAAATCTATTTACTAAGCATGGTGCATAAGATGTGATTTGTTATTAGAGATCACCTTTCAGATCAGAATGAAAGGGATTTTGCAGAAATGCCGAAGAAAGGAGTGTGCATTTGTTGTTCTGCAAAATTGACTACTGTTATGTTTATAGAAAAGTGAAATGATATTTTAGTCTTGGAAATAAATATTTGTGATGTACTCTGCAGATGGTCTTCTACAATCTGATGCAAATAACATGTATGAAAATACCAGAAATGCTCAATACCAAGTGCTGTAGCGCACTACTACAAAGCTGAAAGTGCAGAAAAGTTTGCATAGTATGTTGATGATGATGATGATGATGATGATGTTGAATTGTATGTCCACTTTTCTTCTGATAACTCCCTATTGCTGTGTGCACATGCTACGCAAGAAAAGGCAAAGGGTGCAGATTCCAGGCACGGGTGCCCCCGGCATATCCTCCCGGGCAGTAGAAGGGCAATCCTGGAGCTCACTAGCTTTCATGAAGAGGGAAAAACAGCAAAACTGAGAACAATGCTGGAAGGCGATGTTATCGTTCAGTGTGCTGCGTCTGTTCGTCTGTGGTTACATGAAAACGGTGGAAGCACTCTGAACCATACTCGCGGGATAGATTGCCATATAACGTAGTCAACCTTTTGTGAATTAACTAACTTTTAATTCAGAAGATTTAGTGGTTAATTGTACATTAACGAATCAACAAAAATATTTATTTTGAACAATAATCTTAAGTTAAATAAAATAAAAACATTTCACCATCTTAGAAACATAACAGTTATACGTTATTTACTTCTTTCAGATAAGACAAGATAAATTCTCATTATACCAGACAGTTGGCCTAGGAAAGCCAATACTTTCTGTACACCAAGGGCAACAAAGGCATTGTTTTGTTTATAATAATGCCTGCTTCCGTGAAGCCAAAATGATGAGCGTCTGGCTTAATGAATTTGGCTGAGAAGATATTCAACTCCGTGCTTACAGCACTGACCTTCGCCTTTGTGATTTTCATCATTTCAACCCGTTCAGAAACACCCAAGGGCATCCCAATTCAGCTGATGAGGACGACCTAATGACTGCAGTGAGGATTTTTTCATTTTCAGAATAACTCCTACAATGGCATTCATTGCCTCATTTTCAGTGGCATATGTTCTTTAAAAATATGGCGCATGTGTGTCAAAATCAATTATAGCCGCTTTTTTATTTAATTGCGCGTCTGTGCTAGTTTTCAAGCTCTTTAAAGTGATTACTTTGGTAGCAATTTATGGAGTTCATGATTATAGTCGTCAATAGAATTTTCTTTCAGATATTAATCACATTGTATCTGTAACGCCTATAGCATTTCCCCCGCATGCTGGTTTCGCTTTCTGTCTTCTCTAGTGCCGGAGGTAGTGATCCATTTGTGCCACTTGATTCACTGTTGTCATTGTGTGAGGAAAGTACTTTCCTGGGTCGCCTTTCCATTCAGGGCAGCTTTGTGTATTCGCATTTAACTTAATTACACATTTTATTTTAACATGTCCACCTGTCAGTGATTTGTCACCTCTTTTCTGGTTGCAGCCTTGTTTCTTTGGTCAAAGGTTGTCGCCTGTTTCTCTCTGACACATGGCGTCGTGCTAAATTCTAGCCTCGTTTTATTCTTCCTCGAGGACACCAAAGATATTCTGAGGCCACAATATGGTAGGGATTTTACTTTCTAATGTGTCCATAATTTGTTGCATCCACTCTTGAATCTCTACATTACGAATTGTCTGCGTTCAAGAAACTGGGCAATTTCTCCTTGATTCGTCAATTTCTATTGCACATTGTTTCTGCCTCTGACATTCCGTAAAGCCCCAACTCCACCTACTTTCAATAATAATTCTTACAATAACTTTTTGTTCACGACTCCATAACGCCCCCATTGAACCAATTCAATCCAATTATTTATAGCTCTTGTCTGTGAAATGCAATCATCGACATCTTTTTCACAATTTCTTGTCCCAATTAAGATAACCCAAGTATTTAAACTAAGAACTAATTTAATAGTTCCGGCCCCTTAAACTTCCAAATCAGTACTTTCACCTATTAGATTTTTTCAAAGTCCATCCTTTATCTAGGGTTTACTATATTTCGAGACTTATAGGGAAAGTCATTTCAAGCGAAAAAAACATCAGCGTGTCCTTTGAAATATTAACAATAAAATACATTTACGGTTTTGGTCTCAGAAGTATGTCTTTCTTAGGGGTTTTTGTAATTTTCCAATTTTGTCGCAGTCTGTCTCTCGCCGAATCTTATCACGTTGGCTGCCATGCGAGGCCGTATGGTTTCGTAGGGAGATTTAATTTCTTTTTATTACGAGACCATATGATCTCGTGATTTGGCTTGTCGCATTAGTGTGTACAGATGAGTAGCTGCGTTCCCGTGAGTCCATATGGACTCGTACATTTTTGTTAATATAATTCTATATAATATATAAATATTGGTGCAAGTTTGTATGTTCTAGCATATACTGTAGAAGTGCGTCAATACCGATGGCTTGGAGACGTACGCGAAAAACCTGTACGGTACCTAGGCATAGTATAGCGAGAACTTGGCAGTGAACGTGTTAATGAACTTTTTCAGAATTCGAACGGCTGTTGCAAATTCGGGACGTCATTGACAACATTTGTAATCAGCGACTGTACCGCTGTTCAGACGACCGGCTGGCGGGCTAATATTGTGACCGCCTGACGTCGGGCATGATCTCAGGTTCGCGCTCGAAACAGAGTTGTCGGGACATGCGCCCCAATTCCTTCAATTCATAACTTTTCGCTTCTCGTGGTATGTTTCCGAAAAAAGTAGATTTTTTTCTTCTGTAATACTTGGAAATATCCTCAGCGTTTCGACTCACTTTAAGCACAACTTTGTGGACATTTTTGAACTAGTGGTGCTAAAACAGCTCGTACTTCCTTGCCCCTATTTTCTCGCAAAATTACGTGAAAAGTACTAACATTTTCGAAAAATGATACCTGACCTTATTTCAATATTTATCTTTAAGGAATAAATTTCATTATGGAAAGAATCTTTATCTTTAATATTTTAGTTGTTGGAAGACTCCGGAAAAAATCGTAACTTTTGCGATTTTTGAAAAATGAGGATTTTTAAGCATGAGACCTGTGCCATTCTCATAATCGTCAACAACAAAATTTAATAAAAATCGATGGAGCCATTTTGTAAAACTTAATGTAAAGTACCCCATCCCAAATTTAAATATCGGTTTCAAATTCAAGGGGCCGCGATATCAGCCAGATCGATACGGGAATATCAATTTTAGAGAAAATCGGCTGAACGGTTTAGCCGCTAGCGTTGTTCACAGCCGAACGGACAGAAACGTTTTGCCGCCATTCTATTTTTCCGTATCAAGAACCCAGAGAACATGAATTCTGGCTACCCTACGGATTTTTTCTTCTAAATTTAGCGACTGGATTTATCCACTTTCGCGTTACCAGGGCCTGTAATAAGGGTTTTTCTGGCGAAAATTCATGGTTGCTTCGCGCAGCATTACATAACTTTCTCTCTACTCCGTAGCGAGAGAGTAAGAAAAGAAATCAAGTAGTATATGGCTTAGTGTAGGGATCACAGAATTTTGAAAACGTACACAGTATTCACTTCTCCCCATAGCACGTCATACACAGTTTTTAACCGTTTTTGACTAAATAAATAAATAAATCGTCGAGAAACAGCTCTGCACCAACGAAGCATTTCTCAGGAAAATGACATAAGAAGTATTGTTCATCTGATAGAGGAGAATACTGTGGTGTTTTTCCCGCATGAGATGACTCATCCTGTGTATTTCACAGCTTCCTTTTTTTGTGCCTCTATTATTTGATTATCCGCAAATAGCGAAAGTATTTATCCTTTCACTAAAACACCCATTCCTTGACGTGAAGATTTCAATCCTTCAAGGGGGTGTCCAAATACATTTTGAAGAGTAACTGACTTTACACATTTTTGTTTTAAACCTCCTTCTGTTTTAAATTCCAGCTTTCTTTCTTTTCTTGGGATGCTTCTCTGGGATGCTTTCTTTTCTGACAGCATCCCAGAAAAATATTTCTGATATGTGATCGTATTGATGCTTAATTTATTCACATTGGACACAATTACGTGCTATTGGAAACATTCAGCTCCTTCTCCATCTAGTGATGACTTCACTCACCTCTAATCTCCTGCTTTGCCCATGTGCAGTGTTAATTTTCCTTGGGGGAGGAGGGTGACAGCAGTTGTACACACAATAAAGTCTTGATTTAGACATCTTTAGAGGACCCATTGAAATACAAATAAAATTGTATTTTATTTTTAACTCTAATAGTATCAGCAAAATAATAAAATAGCAGGCCTGGATAGCAGAGATCGCTAAGGCTGAAGGTATGTAGCTGCCTCGGCTGGATGGGTCGCGGGTTCAAATCCCGCCTCGGCCATAGATGTTTGTGTGTGTTCGTGTTCTTCCTACAGTTCCCCATACAGTTAAAAAATCACAGTGGTCGCTATATGACCGAGTTGTTAAAAAGCCTTGAGTATATAGTAAGTAAAAAGTAGTAAAACTGTAATTGTGAATTTGTCATTGGCATGTAAGGGGGCAGGCTGAAGCTCCATCCCCCTCTCATTGTGAACGCCCCTCCAGTCTTACGTGTAATTCCATCTAAATGTGCTGACTGTGACACGAATCCCAAGAAATCGTGTTTTTTCAGTGACTTAAAAAGTGTCGTATGAGGGGCTTGGTAATAATGTTAAGTCACACCAGGCACGAACAAGCCTATCGCGGTTTGTAAATGTTTATATCTCGATTTTGATGAAAGTGTTGGCTTATATACTATACGTCTTGTTCATATTTATGAAGTGTTTGGAGCAGGAACAAGATGAGACCTACCTCAACCACCACAATCAAGATATTAACATTTATTAATAGCAGAGACCGCGCTGACACTTGTAGATTTTCTACATACTGTCCTCAGCCCTTAGTGTGAAAACATTTAGATATATTAATGATTTATTATTGATGCATACATGATGTGGTATGTTTTCAATGTCATAATTTTTCATACTTTCAATGTGTATTTACATGTTCTGTCTAGTACCCGGTGTTTCTTGGGGTGATATTTGCAGTATTGTGGTGTACAGTAATATGTGTCAGCAGATTATATCTTGGAATGCATACTGTTCTGGTGAGTAAAGTTTTGCATGTTTTAAAATTGTAATTCACGTATTATGTGGATGTTTGAAGACTTAAAAAATCATCATCTTTACAGGATATAGTTGTTGGAGTACTGCTAGCTCTTCTCTTGATGATACCAGTTGTCCCTCTTGTCGATGCTTTGGATTACTATTTGTTGACAAAAGAATGGTCCCCAGTATTCCTTCTTTCAATTGCCATTTTACTAGTGGTCTTCTATCCTAGTAGTGACCGCTGGACACCTACACGGTAAGAAACTCCAACTTTGTGTTAAATTTTTAATCATCCTTGCTATTTTTTCTACACATTTCCGCTTCACTTCCCTTGGCCCCTCTCCTGACCGCCCCTGCCCCTCAACTGTCACGCCCCAGCCGGACCGACGCGTGCGTCGCGACGCACGGTGTAACCAGATGGTGAAAACGTGGTCAAACCACTAATGGGTTAGAATTCATTTACTAAGTTGTACATGGGGGTTTTCGAGGTCGCTGATTCCAAATCTGATATCAAAATTACACAAAACAATATGGCGACCGAAAATGTAATTGAGACATACATAAGAAATAACATATACAAAACATAAGAAATTAATCATAAAACCTCAAACAGCAAATTTTGCAATACGTATTTGCTTTATTTATAACTTATTAAATTAATCTATTCGTTTATGTGAGTTATAAACCGTTATTTGCATTTTTTTTATCAGTACAATATCCTTTGAACTCTCTTTATATTTCACTAGGACACTCTTCCGCGGCGAAATGCATGCGTACATAGAAGAAAGCAAGAAATTAGTCATAAAACCTGAAACTGCAGAAATTTGCGATAAGTATTTGCTTTATACATAACTTATTTAATTACTCTATTTGGTGAATATAGTTATAAATCTTTATGCGCACTCGTTATATTTGAAAAATTTCGTGAACTAAATTCTCGATTAATTTTACTAATCGGGCTACCGCCGGGTACCTTCAAGGAAAATTGAAACATTCTACACGATCACAAAATTAAAATTTCGTTTATTAATTCACGAGTTTTTGGAAGAATTAGTTAATTATCTATACAATCTAAACATTTCGAGGAACTGATAACATTTCATGCGAAATTATTTTACCAGTGCCACGACGCATTCATTCATTACTAACTATTCAGTATACCTTATTTGGCAGCATCCGCGCGATAAATGCATTTTAGATGATGTTTAAGTAATCTGATAGCTGAATGCAATTTAAATGAGTTGTTATAAACTTTTCTTTTACTGAATTTTTTGAACGGATCACTTAATTTATCTAATGCAGCGTGTCGTAGAGATGCATGTGCTCAGAAAAACAATAGTTTATAAAACTTGAATATGCGTCTATACTCGGCCAATCCTTATTAAGTTAAAAGTAATTTAATATTCTAATGACTAAATTCATAATCACGAGCGATTCACAATACTTGCCAGTACAGAACTTGTGAATAGAATGATTGTTAGTTTTAAGTCCCCGCTCAGTAATGCAGATTGCCGCTACGAGATGTACACTGTGATAGAAAATATTTCATAAAACACGAATCTGCAGCGAGACGCAGCCAAATTTTCTTTTAACTGAATGATTAATGTACAAGCGAAATTGTCATTAAAATTTGCAGGTGTTATATTGCGTTAGGTATCACTTTTAGGCAGTTAAATTTTATATCACATTGAATCGAATATAAATAATCGTAATCCATATTAAATTAACGTAATTTTTGTTTTACCACCAACAGGGACATCCATAATTGCAAAATACAGTAATAATAATTTTGTAGCACTTTTTATAACTATTGCAAAGCACAACTTCAACCTTCAAACTTCCACTGCGCGCAGCAGGTACTGGGATTATCCTTCATACTTTCACAACAGATGTGCGAAACATTCCTCTTTCAAGTGGGACGGTGGCAAGTCCCCAAAATAAATTTTAATTTTTGAGGTTTTGGCCACGTTTTTGCCATCTGGTCACACCGTGCGACGCACGGACGGGCAGTCGGATAGACGCACTGGCGGCCGGGCGGGCAGTCGGACCAACGCACGCACTGACGGACGGGCGGGCAGTCGGACCAACGCACGCACTGACGGACGGACGGGCGGTCGGACCGACGCACACGACGGACGGGCGGGCAGTCGGACCGACGCACGCACGGACGGACGGGCGGGCAGTCGGGCCGACGCACGCACGGACGCACGGGCGGGCGGGCAGTCGGACCGACGCACGGGCGGGCGGGCAGTCGGACCGACGCACGGGCGGGCGGGCAGTCGGACCGACGCACGGGCGGGCGGGCAGTCGGACCTACGCACGCACGGACGGGCGGGCAATCGGATCGACGCACGCACGGACGTCGATCCTAACGTCGAAACGGAAGTCGAAAATATGTTCAAATATGTATATTGTATTGATGTAGCACCACTAATTTTGTATAGACGCTCTTTCTAGCCTCGTTTATGTTTGTTGATGTACGACTCGGCTGCTTTCTTTATGGGAAGATCGTTCAATATTCCAGGGAGGGACGAATTTATGAATAAAATAAAAACAATCGACACTTACGCAGAGTAGTCTGAATGAATCCGAAGATTATTCTTAGGTAAGTTTTCTTATCTTCTTGTGGGCATTTCAAGGTGTGTAAATCATAAATGAGGCCCTAGACATGAATTAGTTGTGTTATTACCAGGCAGGCGCGGATCCAGAAATTTGCTGGGAAGGAGCATTATATAGGCACACAACTAAAACAGTTTCTGCCCCAAAGACTTGGGACATGTATGTCGACGCGCTGAACCCGAATCTGAAGCCTGAATTCCACCATCACCCTCCAGTTTTGTTTGAATGGCGAAAAACACCGTGACATTGTTTTTCGGCGAGCAAGCATTTGCTCAATAGATCAGGGAAACTGGACAAAAACCCGATCGAGATGGGGGTCATTGACCCGGAAGCTGAAGTACATTACTTGTTACAGGCATATTGAGTATTTTTATAATTATACAATGCAAATGTAAACTAATTCATTTTACTATATCTTGGTTTTGTTAAAGTAAACATGATTTTTCTTTTTGACGATCAGTATATTCTCTAACTGTATAGAAACAGTTCTGCAGGAGAAAAGATTTTACTTTTAACTTAAATTTGTGTACCAATTTTAATGGTTTAATTTCATCTGGCAATGCGTTGTAAAGTAACTGTTCTGCAGTCGTTAGTAACCACTAACCAGTAATGTGTGTATAAGCACATTAATTGAAGGATACAAATCTTTATCACGCATTTGAACAGTATGTGGCAGATCGGTTTTGCACTTGCATTTAGCCATTCTTAACTTAAACTTCCTTCAAGAATATTGGTTGAAGAAACAGCATTTATAAAATGTTTATACAATTCTGCTTATTTTTGCATTGCATTTATGAAATGTCTTTGTCAGTAAAAGATGTTCAGAGTGAAATAATTCCCAGACTATAAAGAGTCTTTCATTTATTTCAGAAATAATGTTGTCTACCAAGGAAACATAAATGGATCGACAAATATATAAATCAGGAGATTGTGATAGGTCATGGTTGACTCAGTGATTCTGTTTCGATGTATGCAAGTTTGTGTGCTGGAGGTGCTACAACAATACATACTTTCTCGCATTATTTCTAAATTTGCAAGTTTTGGAAATTCAGTGTCTCAACGAAAATGAAGCCTCCACCATTCTTTTAAGCATTTCTTGTTCTATGCATAGAAAATATGTAAAGAAAACATTTGAAGCGTTTTTTGAGGTGTTGAACATTTGAAGTGTTTTTTATAACATTAATTTCAAGCACAAAAATTACGCATGAACTATTCGTTTTTTCCATGACCGTTTGTAAGAGCTTGCATACATCGTACAGATTTTGTTGAAGGCAAAAAGTCTATCTTCAATTTTGTAGTTTTGAAATGATCTTGAAATGAATGAATTTTTCGAAAATTCAGCGAGTTTGACAGAAATGAGATTAACACCACTGTTTTTACCGACCTTGGGTACATACGAGGAGAAAATTCAAAGAAACAATTTAGAGCCTTTCTGAGAAAATAATTGTTAAAAAAATATGATTAAGTGCTATGTTATTATTATAGTTATTTCTCGCAAAATTACGCGATTCGTTTCGAAAAATTGTACGGGACCTTAATTTAAGATGTCTTTGAACTATAAATTTCGTCAAGGAAAAATATTTATCTTCAATATTGTAGTTGTAGCAGGGGCGTTTATTCCATGGAAGCAAGGGAAGCATTGTTTCCCCCTATCATTTCCAAGGATATCTTACATTTTAATACCACTTGACTAGTAATTTAGAATCATTTACTTGTAATCCAAGTCAAAACAGTTTAAATTGGGCGCGCCCAATCTTATCTTTAAAAAATGGGCACGTAATTGTTATTGTCACCAATAGATAGGGTAGAGCTCGCCTGTACAGCTCGTTGGAAGAACTGGGCTGACTGTATCCAGCGTCTCATAGGGAATGCTATGATCAGCAGAAATGCTGGCGCGCACGGGCTCATTCAGTCGAGCTCGCCTTTGGAAATAATCGGCCAGTTGCACGCAGTGTAACTAACTGCGTACGTGTGATAGGCTCCGCATGTGCTTATCGGTTTAGTGTTTAAATTATCCATTTGTCGTCATCCATGTGAATAATTAAAAATCTTCCATCTGAAATGTAACTACTTCCCTAGAAAAAAATTCACCACGCGCCACGGAGTGGTAGGAAGGCGAAAAAAGATCTCACAAAACATGAATTCTGAGTACACAACGTGTTAGAGCAAGTAATCTACTGTATATAGGAACAAGATTTATCCACTTTTTCTTTACCAAGCCAACAAGTTTTTCTGTCGAAAATCGCCGTTTTTCAGCGCATGATTACAATTCTGTACTTTTTATTCTTACAAAAGTTGGGAGAAAATAAATGCCGTCAATGTTGTAGTTGTAAGACAATTTCAATAAAAATTTAAACATATTGAATTATAAAAAATCAGGGGTCTTACTGAAAATCACTCCTTTGTCCATTTTTATATAAATACTTTGTTCTATTTGAATAAAAAAATGTAAAAGAAATAATTTATGGAAATTTTGTCAAAAATTGCTTAATGACTTAGAGCCTTGTGAAAAGAAACCTTTAAAAATTAAAATATCAGTTTCAGAATTGAGGGGCTGTGTGACACCAGCTGGATCGATCAAGGAATGTTAGTTTTTGTGAACATTTTGTGTATGTTTTAGGAGCCATTGCTTAGGAGCATTTACATACAGACACCTGAGAAAATAATACTTTTTCGGTATCAAAGATCCAAAAATGTGTATTTTGACTTAAGAAAGTGATTTACTGCATATAGGAGCAAAAAAAGATCACCTTTTAGAGTTGGGGACCCATAGAACATGTTTTCCTGTCAAAAAATCTGCATTTTGTTCTGTAGCATAACAAATTTTGTCTATGAAAAAGTTATAAGAAAGTAAATATACTAGTTAGAAAAAAGGACAATAAATAAAAGGTTTCTTATTACTCTAAAAAAAAATACTTGCATATTTGAGTTTAGTAACTTATGTTCCTATGTAGTATTACATGTATTTAAATGCCTCAGATTTTTTTCATGAAGAAAAGAGAAAATCTCATCAAAAATGAAATTTTTTAGAGAGCAAATTTTTGAGAGTGTATAGCAGATTCAATCTTATATCTTACTTCCTATTTGAAACAAACCTTACTACTCTTTCACTAGACGAATTTTCTTCCTGCTATGAATTTGATATACCTCATTGCTATGAATTTGATTGAATTTAATGTCAAGTACTAATTTTTAACAAAACTGCAATTCTGCCTTTTATTTCTGTGACTTGTTGATTTTTGCTTCATTTCTTTAATTTATTTGCTTTCTGTTTCAGGGGTGATACAACCATGGTTGTAAGTGTTTGCGTGGGAGTACACGTTGGAGCATGGATGAATTACCAATTAGGTATTCTGCAGGAGTCATCTCTTACTCCACCGTATGCTATTATCTGGCCTTCATATCCTATGATGGGTCTTGGTGCTCTCAGAACAGTCATCGGATTTTGCTGCATAATAGCAACCAGAGCATTGTGTAAATCAGCTTCATATGCTACTATATGTGCTCTACTGAGACTGAATTCACAAGAACTCAAAAAATCACAAAATACTATTGAAAATACACAAAAAATTACTGTGGAATTAAGTTATAAATTTATAACATATGTTTTAATGGGCTTTAACAAGTTCCTAAGTACACAAAACTATAAGTGTGTCAAATGATATGAAATAATTTAAGGCTTTTCAAAATGTTTTTTTCAAAAACAAATAATAGTGATTTAGGTTTGGTAACAAACGAGTACAAAGTATTCTGATTCAGTATTCCAGGTTTTGATTTTTTGACACCTGCAATTTAATAGTATAATATTGTGAGTAAATTATACCAAAGTATTCGAAAACAACATTCACAAGAACAGTCTGTGAATATAAACTTAATGCATTGTAGAAAAACCTTGTGAGAACGCTTAGTAGAGTTAGGTTGCAATATGCTTCAGTAAGCCATACTTCTTTTTCTGCCATTGAAGTTATCTTTATTTATGGACATTTTAGCTATTCACCAAAGAAAATGGTACAGGGCATTCAACCTGTATAAACAAAATTTTGATCTTGTAAAAATTGAAATGGATGTCACTTTTTTTCTTCTTCGTGTACATTAATATTTAGATAGAACATTCTAATTTGCACAGTTGTATATTATTTTATATTGTTGAATTAGCTCTTTAAATGTAAGTAGAGCAAAGATATAAGTTCTTCCAAAGTATCTTGTCTCTTTTCATATGATTGTAATGGAATTTTATGATCAATTTCAGCAAATGGTGAGAATTTAGAAGACTGCATTGTATGTTTCCTTTTTGTGTTTAAATTTTAGTTGAATACATATATTATATTTTGTTCAGTATACTCCCTGTTGCAAATCTCCTCAAATATTTTTGTTAAACATGTGATTTATAAATTATTATTTATTACATCATTAATTTTAGTTTGGTTGTGAAGACTTAAGTTTGGAGAATGAACGTTTTCATTTTTAATGTAAAGGTTGAAAATTCTTTGAAATTGTAATGCCTCAAATTTTTGTTACTGCAAGTTGACTATAACAAGATCTGACTGTATTTTGGATAAATATACTATAAAATGGTATTAATTATAAATTATCTTGTTATTATTGTGGTGATAAATGTTTGCAATGTATTGCTTTATGATATGTTTTACAAAAAATGGCTATAAAATAAATATTTTTGCAGATTTTCATTAATATTTTTTAAAAATTCTTCTTTAAATTATTGTTCTATTTTCTGCCTCTGTTTTTTAACAATAGAATAATATATATGAAGTGATTTATTGCATAAATCTTATAATTTGATACTTGACATTCTTTTATTACATATAGTCTATACAGTTCAGCACATTTTCCATTCAATACATCTGGTAATCTAACACTTCTTTGGTCTGTTAATGAAATTTTCACTTTGAGTGCATTTGAGAGAGAATGATGATTATATCCATGCTGAAGCTCGCTGTACGTTCTTGATTTTCAGGGTGAGTTCAATGTATTTATGTGTGTGTGTATTCGAATACAAACATACATAAATATACAGCACCCTATATTGTATGGTTACTTTTGTGAAATATGTGTATTAATAAACAGTGATTTATTCTGGTAGCTGTGCTTCATTTTCAAAATCCAATTCAGAACTTCTTTCATAAACCAGTATTCTCTGCTTCAAATTACATTGGATTATTGAGACGACTGTTCTTAATTTGGTGTATTCTTAAGGTGATAATTATAAATCAATATATTTATTGCAAAGTACTAGAGCATAAATGATCAGTTTTCATTTTTATTATAAAGCAGGATAAATTCTCACAGTCTAGCTTGAGCTTAAAAACCAGCTATACCCCAAAAATGGGACTAGCACCATATTTCTTACCATCCCTTATGACTTACGTGGAGAAAATTTAAAGGAAAAATTTGGAGCGGTTTTTGAGAAAAAAAAATCCCTAAATTTCAAGTGTATATTATGCAAAATCTACCAGTTTTTTTTTCCAAAGAAATGCACATGACCTCTTTTAATGAGCTAGTGTTGTAACAGACTTAGTCTGAGGCAACAATCTCTAATCTTCAATTTTGTAGTTTTTTATTTATTTTTGTTGCAATTTTAGAAAAATCGGGGATTTCAACGAAAATGTGACCTGCACCATTCTCTTTTACATCCTTTGCACTATTCAACAACAAAATTTAATCAACAAATTTGGAGCCATTTTTTTGAAAATGTGCAGGAGGCGTCATATAAAGTACCCCCCAAAATTAAAATATTGGTTTCAAATTCCAGGGGTTGTGACATCTGCCAGAACCATTGGGGAATATCAATTTTGAAGAAAATCAGCTGAACTGTTTTTGCTCTATCATGCACAGACAGATGTTTTGCCGTTAATCGACATTTGGGTATGGATGGGCAAATCATGGATTCTGTCTACACCACGTGTTAGAGGATTTTTCTTTTTCTATATTTAGTGCGTAACTGGATTTATCCACTTTTTCGTCATCAGAGCCTGGTAATAAGAGTTTTTGTATCGAAAATTCGCAGTTTTCCAGTGCACAATTACAATACTTTCTCTTTTTATGTTAGTAAGTCCTAGAAAGTAAAAAGATTTGTTTTCAACTCAATCTAAACATAGCGTCTCATAACTCTGCAGTAGTCGCATGTGGACTCCCAGGCAGCCCGAATCTGTTTTTCATTTTTCTTTGAATATCTTTGATCTTAAGAATCATGTTATTTTAGTGCCTTTGTACAAACAGTAGTTTTAAACAATTTAGTTTATGTTTGATTAGTGCAATAATATTGGAGTTACTAGTGATTGCAGACTTCCATTCTAGCATGACCATTGGCATATTGTTTGCTCAGAATGTTTACGTAAGCAAAAAAAACAGTATGGAGGAAAGTGAAAGAAATGTGTATACTTATTAGTATGTTGTACTGTTTCCATTTATTTTTGTAATCTAGTTGGCTTTGTTAAAAAATTTATGAATACAATGTGTAATCTTTTGAATACTTCTTCATACATAGAAGTTAAAAAATTGGTTTTCCATGAATACTTTTTATGAAAATATTTTTAACACTCCAGAGCCGTTCCTAAGTAGTTTCCTTCAGGCTTATTTATCTATCTATTTTGCCTTTATTCACTTTTGGTTAAATTACTCTGGCTTACTGCAGACTTACTCTCTGCCACAACTACTGATGTTTCAAAATATGACACAACTTCTGTAAGGTAAATGCAAATTATTATTTGTCCCTTTTATATCATTTCCCTCAAACCCAAATATTTGTGTTGTAAGGTAAGTAGAGGTAGAGATTGTATTAATGAGGCAGCTGTAACATGTTTCGAGGACCAAAAGTCTCTCATATATTAGGGGAATGAGTTGTTGGTTTAAATATTGAATCAGTTTCTGTGATCAGGAATTTTTCTTCATCTCTGCCTCTTCAGTTACGGGTATTGGTACTGGTATTTACAGAACTGTTGGTGAAGGCAAGTGATGTTGATAGTGGTTCCAACACTGACAAAAATGAACTACTTGTTTGAGATACTACCTACCTGTGATTTTGTTGTCAAAAATGGACTGTGCTTATCTGCATAAAATATTAAATACAATTGAAAACTTTCAACTGTTTATTTTAATGAAGATAGTGATTTTCTGAATAGGATACCACTGTGATTGTTAAATCAAAATGAGCAGACCAAGCTCTCTTGAAAAAAAGAATGTTGGCCAAATAAAGAATACATTGAATGTTTGTTGGAGATCTCTAGATTTAAGAGAAAAAATTATATTTCTTTCACCCTGGATTTGCTAGATGCATTAGGCATTGTTAAAGCTAATATTGTTAAATCATTTCTTAATGAGTACTATTGTTATTACTATTATCAATATTATTATTATTACTACTATCATTAGTAGCAAGTATTGTAATTCAGCTGTAAAATCAATGACACCCACTTGATCAGAGTTTTTGTTGTTTCCCTTAATCCTTTAAGCAAATGCTGATATGGCCTGCTTGCTTTGATTTCTGGACAATGTAAATGTAACGTCACTCTGCCCAAGTCTTCTTGAGCTCACTTTTGCTGGACATGAGAGGAGAGGAGGGTTAACTCTCCTCCATTTATTTGTTAGCAGTGTGTTCAAAATCAAAATTAAATGTTGCTTGCAGTTCTTTCACATATAGATGAACATTTCTTATATTCTTCTATTAAAATGCTTTTCTTGCTTTACCTTTATTCATAATAGTGTGTAATAAGAAAAAAGGAAATCTGGAGCTCACTAAGACAGGTGCACCTGCATATATCATATCTGACTCGTCATACATGATTGAAATTGTATATCGTCATGGTGATCGCAATAGGTCGTACATCAAACCTACCAAAGTTTTCAGGAGGAAAGAAAAATATTTTCTTCTGTTCATTCTTGACAGTTGCCTTCTCAAATGTAAAATCATGATAATCGTTTTTTCATTAGTTAATCATCTTATGACACCTATTGCAACTGTTGCAGTTCTCTTGATTGATCACAATGGTGTAATAAACAAAAAAGTGAATTCTTTGACACGCAACCTATTGCGATTACCATGACAATATGTGACTTGATAATAATAATAATAATGTAATAATTATTAATATTATTATAAGGGAGACTTAACATTGGTGAACATATTATTATAACTATCAGAGATAATGTTAGTCTTTGTATTAAATAGGCTAGTATGTATGGGTAGTATTTCCATATTTTGCTGTCTGTCAAAGAAAAATTAAAATTGACTAGCTGGACCTGTGCAAACATTTTGCACTTTGTTAATTGTTTTAAAAGTGAAAATAGCTTCATAGTAGATCCCAACTGAAATGTACATTAAAGCTCATCATTATATGCCTATTAACGTATCAATTTAATTTCCTATAGATTTCTTGTTTCTCACCACCATGCCTCAGAGTAAGATTCACCAGTATAGCTGAATCTTGACCCAATTCTTTGCTTCCCTTGGTCCCTCCATTTTCCTACATAGTCCCTGATATATTTCCCTTGCATGTTTATTTATTTATTTATTTTACGTCAAAAAAACAGTTAAAAACTGCGTATGACGTGCTATGGGGAAAAGTGAATTGTGTGCACATTTTCAAAATTCTGTGATCCCTACACTAAGTCATATACTACTTAAATTTTGAATTTTGAAAGGGAGAAAAAAAACAAAAACTCCCATGTAGTAAAATCTATTTTCAAGGATAAATAAGCAATGAATTTTGAAAGGGAGAAAAAAAAAAAAAAACTCCCATGTAATAAAATCTATTTTCAAGGATAAATAAGCAATAAATTTTGGCTCATTACTTCCTGCCACGACAACATGGAAACGATAATTTGAATAATTGTTTTTCCCACTGAATTCTAGAAGACGTGCACAGAAAATGAAGTTACATTTATGTCCAGAAGCAAAACAAGGGGCCATCTCAGCATTTGCTCAATGGATCAGGGAAACTGGACGAAAAACCTGATCAAGATGATTCATGACATGATCCCTTGATGTCCTCCATATTATTATTATTGTTGTTGTTGTTGTCATGATGTTCTGACATGTCCCTTGATGTCCTCCATTATTATTATTATTATTTTTATTGTTATTATGTAGCATGTACCTCTGCATATTCCCCATATATCTCTCCTCATGTTCATAACATGTTCTCACACATATTGTGCCATGCATTTTCTCACATGTTTGCACATGCACACACTTGTTAATCTGGAAATTGAAAAATTTAATTTAAGGTTGTTTTTTTATTATGAAATTCTTTTATTACGTGTGTATAATAATGCAGTGCCCCCCCCCCTACCGGATGAAAATGGAAATTCTGAATAGCTCAAGGATCCAAAGGAGTGAATCCCCCAAGAAGGTAATAGAGGGTCCCTTTCAGTGTTTCTGGTAATTGGTATTACAGAGTGACTGGACCATGAAAAAATGCAATAGAATGACGAAGAAAGTCTCAATTTGTAGACTCATGAATAGCAAACATTGTTTTTGACAGGAACAAAAGATTGTTTTAAAAGCTCTAGGGTGCATTGTTTCCGAGTTACGCACGGTGCTGAAGGGTGATGCACTGTTGCGGCACATTCTTTTGCGAGTTGCATGTGCGCCGGAATCCAAATATACCATAATGTGTGAACATCTACATTTTTGTCTTAAATCTCTTCGATGCACCTCCTGGAGAACAAGTAGTTTTTTGTTTTTTTTTTATGGATGAATGGTCTTGTCGATCTATTAGGCAAAATTCATCTCAGCGTATTCAATATTTTATTAATCAAATTGCTATTGTTTTAATGCACAAACTGACCTCCTAAGAACTTGTTATAGATGAATATGTCTTCGAAGAAGTGTTGCGACATCATATGGAAATACATTTAGAAAAGTGTTGACTTCACCATTATATTAGGTGTACAACTGATTGTTATGCAAAACGTGAATTGGGGGAGGTTTCAATCCAGAAAATCGGGGAATACTATTGTGCGTAAAGCAATCATGCTCAAATATGTGACTTCTTTTATTCATTGGATGACTATACTTATATAAATTGTATGGGTTTCTCGCTATACCACGTTCTTGCGTAGTAAAGACAAAATATTGTAATGCTTCGGGCGAAAATCGATTTTTCTACAAAAGAAAACAACTGAATTTGTTGTGCCCTGGTATCGAAAATGTGGATAAATCTTGTTCCTTTGTGTAGTAATTTACTCCCTTTAAAACGTTATATAGTCTGAGTCCACATTTTTGTGGGTCTCTGATACCGAGAAATTGGCTCACTGCAAAACGACAGTCAACGATAAGGTCGGTTGATTTTCTAGAAAATTTTGTACTCCCCGATTAATCAGAACGAACTCAAGATTCTGGGAATTTGAAACATCATTTTCGTTGAACTCAGAATTTTCGAAAATTGGGAAAGTTCAAATTTTTCGACGTCTTTCTTCAATTACAATATTCAAAATATTTTTTCTTAATAAAATATGTTCTTCAAAGACATCTTTAAGTGAGGTTGTGTGCAATTTTTAAATAATGAGTGTTTTTGCATGAAATATAGAGAATTTTTAAACAGTTATTTACTAAAAAAAATTGCTCGTAATTTTTTCTTTAATTTTTTTTTCTCAAAGTACACTTATAAAACTGAAACGAGTCCCGGTAGATCGGGAGAATAGCTACCCCCATGCCCCAAAGCCCCCTGTACGTATAAATCTCTGTAGCAACGTACTTTCATTAAGTGAACTTAAATTAAGTGAATTATTCGTACTTTTCACGCTACAAATTTAATTTTGTAACCTACACAATTCTTTAACCAACGCATTTTTTTCACCAAGTGGTCCGCGACGTGCTACCGCACGTCGCTACCCGACGGATTCAACGTGCTACGTTCGCGAGGGCCTTCCGGCCCTCGCTCTCGAGACCTGGTTCGCGCCTCCGCTGTCGCTCCGGCGCTCACGGTGTTTTATATACCTACCTCACTTTTAAGAGAATTTATTTTAAAGGGAACACTCACTTTTAAGAAAATTTCTTTTAGAGGGAATAGTAAATAAATAGACATTAAAAAATATAATTTCCTACTAAGAAAATTTTTAAAAAAAATAAAAAAAAAATTTTTGTGAAGTTCCATAAATTGATACTATAGATGTTAAAAATTTCCACATAATGTCACTAATACTTTTTAACATTTTTTTTCTCCGCATATATTCTAAAAGATAAATCTGAAATTGGTCTTTGATGCCGTGCGGAGTCAATTGGTGCTTAATTGCGCTTCAAGTGCTTTCGATTGTATTGGTGTGCTCATTATTTTCATTTTTTTTGTTTTGATAATTTCATTTCTCTTCCACACTTCGAACATTCATGTCAACTTGCAATAATTCCAACATTCATACACTTCTTAATTATTTCTAATTTTCCTTTCATACGTAACTCACAGAAAAAATTACCATTTAAAATTTCACTCATTCTCACCAATGCAATTGAATTCACTGGAAATGCAATTAAAGAATAATTTCAAACTTACCTTTATCAATATATGTGGAGAAGAATGCATAAAGCAAATGACTTTCATTAAATCAAACAAACGAATGAAAAAAAAAAAAACAATGCATAGAAACGTATGTGACTTAATGTAGCCTTGACGTAGGAGGGGTAGCTATTCTCCTGATCAGCCCGAGTCCCAATTTTAGTGAACTGTGTTTTCAAAAACTGCGAAGGTACAATATTGATAGAAATTGCTTTTCTTGATGAAATTTACTCTGAAAAATTAAACCTTTATAGAAGTTCATGTACAAGCAACAAGTAGTTTTGACGTAATTTATGCTTGAAGTAACTACAATTTATTTTTTAAAAAAATCCAAAAAACCTATTCAAAATATTTTTTTTTAAATTTCCTTGAATAGAGTAAAAAACACTTGAAAAATGTTCATTTTCATTGAACTCTGAATTTTCGAAAATTGCAAAAATTTCAAATAATATGAGAAAATACGTGTTGTTTAGCCCCTAGTTTTGTTATATTTTTTCTTAATACATGGCATTGCAATAACTTATGTGGTTGAATATTGTGTTAAGGCTAGTAAAAAAACTATTTCTGCTCAAGCAACAAATTTGTAACTTACCATGTTAAGGTCAATCCATTTTAACTTAATATAACTCAACTAAGTTTCTTTTGGTTTGTAAAGAAAACATTACATTTCAATGCCTCATTTTTCATGTAATGGTTGATCTTCAAAAAATTTGTTGATCCTAATTTTTTTAAATTATGTCCTGTATCGTTTTCATCGAAAATTGTTAATGACGTGTTTCGGCAATTTTTGTAATGGTAAGAACATCAGTTCCCACATTTTTGGTCAGTATCATTTGAGTTTCAAAGCCATTAATATATTTTAATATATCACAGTGAGATTGCCATTAATATGATTTTTAGATGTGGGAAGTGTATCCTTTGTGTATTTTCACAATGTGTATCATACATCCGAGCATGTGGATGTGATAAAAGGATAGAGGATCAATAAAGTCTTGAAAGGGGATTCTGTGGGTATTATCATTTGAATTCAAATAACTTTCTGTAAATGATTTGCCCTTTAGGTTCAGATGTAAGTATGCATTTGACATTTTAGGGTGAGATTAATCTGATTATTGCCAGCTAGCAGACCTGGGCTCTTGTTTTTTTTATTTACCAACGTGGTGAGCATGATGTATTCCCATTACCATACCCAGTTTACTTGGCCTGCCTACGCTTTTCCTTTCATTACACAGCTAAAAAACTGAGTCTTAGAAAGCTGCAGCTTCATTTTTGCCCTTGCAAGGAATCAAACTTGGTACTGCCTCACAGAAAAGCTAGCATGCTGTCAATGATCCACCCAAGGGGGTAGGTTCAGAAAAACATTAAATCTTTATTTAAATGAAAAAATTTTTTTTTGAAATTCTGAAATAATTTGAGAGATTAATAAAGAAGACTTAGACTAAAAATCTATGCTGTAATGAATGTACAAGTTTTTTGTTTTGTTTTTTTTTTTTTTTGTTCCCAGAGGAGACTAAAATATACAATTAATATACATTTTAGAAAAATATAAAGTTAAATGTATGTTTTAATTTTTTGCATATTAAATAATATAATGAGAGGTAGTTTCATAATAAATAAAATGTGTGGATAAAGAAGTCATTAGTACTAATGTTGAAAATTTTACTGATAGTGTGCAAAAAGAAACAATACTCATGAGCATTATTGTTTATCAGAAGATGAGACTTTCATCCAGATTTTTTTTTATTGATTTTAAGAGCCATGCAATGTTTATAAAGTTTAGAAACTACTTTAAGACTTCTGCAGGAGTCTGGTAAACTTATTTAAATAATAACTTCATTATATGCTGTTCTTAGAGAAATGTTAGGTGTCAAACTCTTAACTCAGAAAAAGGAAAGAATCAGTTGAAACATGAAATAATTTTTGCTAGAAAATTTTTGTAAGCCTAAAAGCGTTAGTATATAAATATTCACTATTGTCCACTTATTTAAAATTTGATAATGTGCAGTAAATAAATTCAGTTTAACAAATAACAGACAATGTTTCCAGAAAACTTTTGGAAAGGTTTTAGATGCAAGACTTCTGTCAACAAAAAAACAGTGAATGTGAAAAAAACAATCACTTATTTCACTTTTTCATTTTTCTCCCATGTTTTTATGATACTTTCATGCATATTTTAAGAATATTAGTGAATACAGGCCCTAGTTATTAGTCCATTTATGCAAATAATTGAATGATCAAAGGCAACATTTAGATTGCTCTTTTAAATACGCATCACATATTTATTTTTAGGTGATTATTGAGGTGGAAGATATGGTAAACATTATCACTATTAACTGCAATGTTATCTACCTATGACTGTTTAATTGACGGTAGTATTTCCAAAGTAGATCAGAATTTGTCACTTAAATTTTGAGCATGTTGAATAACATGCTTTACAAGAATTCTCTTCCAAAATTTTGTGGAACTCCATACCGATAAATGAAATTTCAGAACATGTAACATGCATGGTTTAGTAAATGTATTTATATATTTGTAGGCAGATTATTTCTAAAGTTTCATATTCCATTCTTACAGAGCATTTTATGATTTATATCTCCTTGGCATAATCAACACTGTGTTGATGCACTTATTTTACACTAATAATTTGAATTTTTGTTGATTTGTGTTTTTGCACTTAATAAATTGTAGTGTACTGAAATAGGAAATCTACTTTTGTGAACATCTTCAAACATGCCTCTCTGTTAATTACTTTTGACAGAAAAATCAACTATCTGAAGTCTTGGAGAGAATTATCTCTTTAGGAGCTAACTCATCATGAAATGTTGCAATGGTTGCGATTTAATGTTTTTCACACAATGCATCAGTACAACTCTGAGTAATAATTTGGCTGTAATTATATTGGTACAAAATTGTTTCGCTGGAAAGGACTAGGATGTGGTGCAATTAATTAAATATGTTGCATCATGAATATGGGTTAACTAACTTTGATATAATTTTCTTTCCTATTTTCAAATAAAGAATATGTAAGGTAATTAAATATCATCAATATCATATATCAAGACTGGTATCTTGCTCGTTTATTGAAAAGTGGAAGGAATGTTTTTAAAAGGTGAGACCAAAAACCATGTTTCATATCATTATTTATGTTACTTTGTTATAATTGTATAAACGAGACAAATTTGCTTGATTCTCACTGCAAATAAAACACCAACCTCGTCCACATTATAATATTTATAATGTTCTTAGAGCTGTGAATAAAATGAAGAATTTTAATATCCTTTTCATTTTTGGCTTCATTGATCCTTTATTGGCCCACTGTATTTATTATGTTCCTTCAGAAAAAATCTCTAATGTGGTTTAAAATATTTTTAAACAGTATTTTTTTTGTTATAAAGTGATATTGCCGTCATGTTGGAAGAAAGATATGCCACTTCTATCAATTCGTAGACAGTATAATAATTCCATAATTTGTAAACAGCATTTTATTAAAAACAAAAAAAAGTTTTACCCGCCAAAAGTAATTCTATAGTAGATGACAGGTTTGAACAACATTTCGACGGAGTAGTATTGATAAAGCAAAAAATTGCTGTCGATCAGGTAACGATATTGAAAAATTTATTTCACAACTGTGTTATGTTCAACCAAAGAGAAGATAGCATTCTGGCAATAATGACAATGAGAGCATACACTCACTAATAAATAGATTTATAATGCATTATTATGGAAAGCAGCTATAATATGTAACGGCTTAAATTTTTTCATGAAACAAACTTGGAATTTAGTTTTAAACATATTTTCTTCAATTTTGACGTTCGAACAGTAGGGTTGGCTGTTCTGCTTCGAAAGAGCGTCTCCACCCTTCCACGTTCTTAGGCTGCTTCGTGACTGGCTGACAGAAACACGTGACCGAGTTGGGGGTGGGACGGAGGGCGCCGCAACGACATAGCCGGCACAATGTACAGTATACCGGCTTTCTAGTTAGTGGGGATCGTTTAGTGTGCGCGTGATTGTCGAGTGGGAGGCCTGTTATACAGGTACAGTGTTGCGATTTGTCTTATTTATATTTTAGACTCGTTTGGTAACTAAAACATTGCGTGTTTTTACGGCAAACGTAATTTGGTGGGAGTTGCAAAAGTGGTGGAATAAGTGTCTTGTGAGCTTCACTAACAATACTTCCCTCTGTCAGGTCTGGCGTACGAGTTCCCTCCAAAACGCACGTGCTCTGCTGAAATAACCGGACCTTTCTTTTAACGTAAGTAAAGTTTCATATCTGAAGTGTATTAATTGCTCTTGTCGTTTGGAACAAGCGCCTGGAGAGATTTTAGTCGTGAGCAAGATTTGCTAATACATGGTCGCTAAGTAAATGTTTTAAGTGCATTGAAGCGTGTTTGGTAGTATTCATTTGAGGTCTATGGCCCATAATTTGGCCATTAGTTTCTTCGTATCATACCGTAATAATATCGTGTGATTAGTTTCGAACTTCTATTTTATTTAGCAAGAGACATCGTGTTTGTGTTGCGAGTGTGTGCGAGGTAACTCGCACATGAAGACTAGTATTGTTTGTAAAGTTAAATTATGAATACTTTGCAAGCCCTGGAATTATTTGCTGTAGTGGTCCCCCAAAGTTAGCCTTCTTTCAGTTGCAAAAACTTAACTCTTGAACCGGAGATGCCGGCTCCCCTTCTTTCGTAGCGAACACGTTTTTAGGACTGAGAAGCAACTTTCATCTTGAGAGATCCAAATATTTACAACAACGTTTATTATACTAGGGTTTTATTTCTGGCGTCTTATTTATAGGACTCAAATATTTTCCAAGTACCATTTTATATTCGCATTTCGCGCGCTCAGTAGCGACCATGCCGTAACGTCATTGTATGATAAAAATAACAAAACGTCTAATTTGAATTTCGCTCGAAAGGATTAAGTTTGAAACATTCTGTTAACGCTCGTTTATATGCTGATCTTTATATTTTTTTTCTTCTTATTTTGATTCTGTTTCACTTTTGAGATTGAAGTTTTATATCATTTCATTGTCACAGTTAAGCGCCAGCTTATAGATGTGAAACAGAGATATTTGCATAATATTTATCTCTTCGGATAGTGTTCTGGGTATAGAATTGTAATACTGTGTGGAAATACAGAATTGAAGGGCGTGGGTATTCAGTTCTGGGGTCCTTGTCGTCCCGTCCATTGGTCGGGCGTGGCGCTAAATTTTCTTACAATGTTTCACGTTATGTTGGTGTTATTGACTAGAGCAATGAAAAGCGTTCAGTAATTAAAACAGTAAATCGGTTTATTCATTAAGCGTATTTTAGTATTTTGATTACAAAAGCCCAAGATAGTTTTTCAATCTGTTTCCTTTTTTCCATTATGATGGCCGCATCATTTTATTTCTGATTGTGTTGGTTCGTTCTTTGGTGGTTCAAGAAAGTGTAAAGGATAGGTTACACATTTTATCCGATCAGTTTATTAAACTCTGTTGATTTGCGAAAAGTAGCTTCAAATCCACTGCTCACTCGCCTAAGCGGTACTAAATGAAAAAAAAACTTATTTTTAATTGTCATTTGCCCTTTTCTGCAATGAATGTTGTGAACGTTTGGGGAATTAAAACCTTGTTCCCTTTGTAATACACGTAAAAGATCAGTTTCAAATGAATGTGTGATTAAGGTTTTATTGTGTCAGCTTGCAATTGTAAGTGTTTTTGCGGCGTGTGAATACTTAAGAATAATACATTCATACTGCTGTTACAATTGAATTTATTTTTGAACTTTTGGTCTTCTGATATATACTTCATAATGACACTACAAAAATTAATAATTGGTATTTCACTAGTTATTTTCTGGCCTGAAATATGTTCGAAGATGAAATGTTTTGTGTCGGCAGAATTACCAACATTGTGATGTGAAGAGAAGTTCTGAAAGACTAATCTCATCTTAAGGAGATACTATTTTAATTTTCAATAACTTTTAGTTAATCATGAAATAAGGTGTCGATTGTAAGCTAATTTGAAAAAAAAGTATTATGGAATTTATTATCATTTTCACTTGTGTGAAATTGGTTCCCAGAAACCGAAAGTATTTAGGACGTAAAGTGAATGTACTATGATTTTCTGAAGGGTTCTTCTTTCTGAAAGGTTTTCATATTAAATTAGGATTTAATGTGATACGTTGAGCATAATTTTGGTTCATATACTCTTACAACGGTGAAGAATGTGAATATTATAAAATCTTTAAAGTAAATATGTTTGAATTTGTAACCAGAAGTAATTTTGGTTCGCGATTACAAAATGATGAAAGCATCGATGGTTGTTCATGTTGTAGTTACTGTAACTTTTTGGGATATTAATGGCCATTTTATAATTTTAATGACAATGTTGTAAATAGTTTCTGCGTCTGTAGTCATACATTGGCATGTTCTGTAATTAGTCGATATTTGGTCATTCAGACCGGGTGAATGGGGAGGGCAAATTGTCGAAGCTGACGTACGAAAATGTTTCATTATTTCGCATTTCCTACGGGCAACTACAACATGAAAAAGTCCACAATCTGTTAAAGATGTGGACTTCGACTGTAGATTACCGTAACACACAGACCTTAACGAGTAATCTGCATCGAATTCCTTAGACATCGTACGCACACAGCTTCCAGATCACCACTCAGAGGTAACAAGAGGTACACTTCTCGATATGTAAATGCCTATTCCTCGTCAAAGTTACTGCAAATTACAGCATGTACGCGTTTTGCCACTAGTTGAGTTGAGTTTTAAGTTTGATACGACGTATTTAAAACGATGTTTGCACTTCCAATATGTCGGTTTTCTTTACGTACTGCGTAAGGATAAATAAATGGAAGGTAATAGTCGGAATACTCGTACTCTCAGACATGTATCTGAAATGCTGCCCAGATAACTATTCCAACGATGGAATTCGTAAATTCTGGTCCTAGATTTTGTTGCATAATCAGTCCATTCTTGACGGTGTTTTGTTCCGTCAGTTTTCACTTGAGAATGTATCGATTTTGTTCAGTAATATTTAAAGATTCCCAACGACTCGTTTCAGTAAACGGATTTCGAATTCCAACTTGGTTACGATTTTCTTTGTCTACGTTGGTTCTATTGCTGCGAAAATCATTACATCTTTAAGAACAGATTCGAAGAGCTTTGTATTCCAGTAGCTATGACGATATTGTAAAGCTTCCGCAACATGTTTCATGTGTTTTGCACCCGGGATTCGGTGCATTATATAAATGTTGGCCTAGTTTCTTGCAGACGGAGGACGTCGCCAATATAAAAGTCTTGACTCAATGTAGCGTATTAGTGAATAAATTTCTTAATTTCTTTTTGATAAGTCTGATGCATCAGTTCACTTATAAGCTATTGAATCTGAGATGCGAATGTACAAGCCTGCAACAGAAAATGGTTTGCAACAGCTATAAATTGTGCATATTATTGACATCTCTGATATTTGTTCTTTTTCAGAACAATAAAAAAAAAATTAATTCGTGCTTTTGCTACTACAAATTCGTTCTCTAAACTTCGTTCTAAGTAGAAGTCTGTTGGATCTATATTTCAGTGTGCATTCGAAGCTCGGCTAGAAATAGTTTTAGCAAGTTGGTTGCTTTCTGGAAAACCGGGAAGGTTGGGTTATTTAATTGATCTGGTAAATTCAGGGGAAATCTTAGGCCAATATTGAAACGTTCATTTTTTTGATGGCGAAATCGGAGAGTTGAGAAAAATTTGCCGACGTATTAATATCAGGAGTATTTTATTGCAGCAGTGAACGTCTAAGTAATTTGTGCTGGTGTAAAGAACGCAAGAACGCACGTTTTCGCCTCGCGGGCTGTTCTTTCGAAACTTTTCAGCGCGAAAACATTGGTTCACATTGAGAAATGACAGTTCTGCATTCTAGTGGCTGTTCACTAGCCAGCGCGGACTTTCGTGAACACGTTTATCATGGAAATTGAAATTGGGGGGGAAAAGTCTTTCTGCGAAACGAGCACTGAGATTTTATGCGCGCGTTTTGGTGGTGTGTAATGCGGACGAAAATAATTAAAAATGTGAATCAAATCTGTTTTTGAACAATATTAAATTATCTCGCTTACAAAGAATTGCTTAATTTATTTGAAAGAATAATTGGGAAGTCGTAAACGGTTTAAAAAAATCATTAGTTACAGACACGGAAGTGTGGCTGTTGTAAGTGTCGTGAAAGAGAGTGCGGGAGTCGAGAGTGCGTAACACCAGTTACGCTTTATTGTGTGGGCTGTGAGGTTCCATTATTGAATATTTGAGGTGAATCTTCTTGCTAAGTGTCACCTCAAACTGTAACGTCATGTGGAAGGGTACAGGCCAGCCCAATTGTATGGAAGGAGTGTTTAAGATGAGGTGATCGTTTCTTTATTCTCTCTCAGGGCCTAGAAACTATGTAGTGGGGGTTACCAGCAATAAAGTACAACAATCTTGACTACAAACAATTGCTTCGTTTTTCACAAAACTGAACCAATATCAGGATACTAACGAAAACTAGAAACTGTTTCGAAGTAATGTGTAAAACATGTTTGTACAACTATGTTACCAAAAAAACCAAACGTTTCTTCCGTTTTGTAGGATCGCCCTTTGCTTGGACCACTGCTCGTAGCGTATCTGACGTGGGCTTATACGTTTTTCTCATATTTAGAAATAAATTTTCCACTTTTCTGCTAATGCTCTTTTGAGATCCTGTTTGATTGCAATTTTCCTTTCTCACGTTTTTGTTTCCAGAATATATATTTATTATAATTTAGAACAGTTGAGAGTGTGTGTGTGTGTGCAGTTGTTCTGGTACATTGTTCAACGTTTAGTATTCCGAGCGGTATGTTTAGGAATCTTATCGTGCTGAAAAACGTAAGTCGAGTTTGTTTTACAGCACTAGCTCCTAAATTTGGCTTTTGAATGTCAAGGTACAATTCGTTCATTACTCCATCTACTATGCCACTACTGACATTCGTACGTTCGCACACCAGTACTGAAACACCGTCCTTGATGTTGGGAATTAAGTTTCCCGACTATAGCTCTCTATTTTTTTCTCTATAATATGCATCGGCCCAAATAGAGAATTTGATCGCGTCTGAAAATACGACCTTCCTCCAAAAGTCATACCCGAAATAATGATTTGCAGGAAATGAACGGCCTGTTCGCTTTGATCACTTGAAACTACTTTTGGGCAATATGCCCATGGTAGGAATTGAATCTTAACACTTGTCCTCAAAGCCAGGAGAAACTCTTTCCCTGCTTTCCAGGCGGTCTGCCGCGAAGGCCAGGGCACTTGCCCATGGATTATTTTCACTGCACATGCAAGGATCGTGCAGACTTCGGACTGCTGAGCGGTTTGTTGTCTGTTGGCCTCTTACCAAAACTGTCTTCAATTATATGTGCTGTTGATTCAGTATTCCAGTCCATCCAGATATCTCCTGTATCGATGCGCACTCATTGTCATCGGCTAGCCCTTTTGCATTTTCAAGAGTTTATCAGAACCATTTCATCGCTGTTGCTCTATCTCCACAGAGGTCAAACGGTAACTGACAGATGGCGAAGGGACGGGCACGACGGAAGAGGAATATTGCCGAAGGACGCAAACCGCTTACGTCCCATTTTCAACTTAAAGCGTGGTAATAAACACAGACTTCCTGATGTCCAAGTACTCTTTGCGCCCCATTCGATATAGTTTCTAGTTTTCATTAGTGCCCAGCTATTGGCTAAATTTTGTGAAAACTAACTTTTCTTTATCAAGATTGTTGCATAGTGTTGCTTTTAACTTCTGCAGTTTCACAGACCCTTAACAGAGAGAATACAGCCTCCACTCACCGCTCAGTCTCCCGTCCAAGTTTCCTCTGGGCTTGTGGCGGCTGCTTATTTCTCTGGCTCTGCATGCGAAGCGGGTGTGACCCTGAGTTTCAGGGTCAACACATGCCCGTTGGCGCAGTATAAAAATTGCAGAGCGCTGTCCTGAGATTCTGAGTTTCCGGCGCACGTTTAGAGTAAATCGTAACTGCAGTTCTTTTGCTAGTACATAGTAAATCAACGTACTCCAATATCTGATGGCGATATTTGAAACAGTTGATAATATTTTAAAATCACGAATGCGAATTAAAGTCATGCACAGTGAAAGTTATTGAGGTGCTTAAGCGTGGGAAAATTTGAATACGAGCGCCTTTAGGATTATTCTAGATTTCTGAGCGTATTCTTATTTCTATAAATCCCACTCTCGACCGCAGGGCCTGTGCGTTTCAAAGATTCAGAAAACCGAATGAAATTTTAATTATAAACCATTTATAATTAAATATGATTACATTTTACTGTTAGTAGTAGAGGAAGTTTGTGATACATCGATTAACAAGTTTCTTGATGCGCGTGATCCATGATCTCAGAAGTTACCACAACAAGGTAATGCACGTATGAAAGTTTGAAAATGTGGACTTGGTTTGCATTCTATGTTCAGGTAATGCAGCTGTATCTCCATAAGTATTTAGGATTGTAATAGTGATCGGCTAGGTCTGCAACAGTAAAAATGCTGAACAACACCACACAAAAAGGTTTTTCCGTAGTACGCACACTGCTCAAGAACAAATAACTCGTCTAACACTACAATAAATTGCTTTTATTAAAATAAATCTTAACGAATACTGCAATCACATAGTATAGTAAATACAGGTACACTGTACAACAGTTCTTTACACTCTAAGAACTTTAAAAAAGTTGCTATTCCAGAACGAACAAGTCGGGAGCATTTAATATTAAATGGCGGGCGGCCCCTTTCTTGGAACCTTGCTGTCGCATGTATCGTCAGCAGTTCCGCAGAGAGTATGAGAATTCAGTCTGTTCATGCAGAATAAGAATAAGCGGTATAATCCAATTAAATGTGTGCCTTTTCAGTAAAAAATTAAGATTTAATTGTTTTCGAGTTCTCCCGAATTCCTGGGTATCCAACGAAACAGAAATAACTCTGAAAATGCCAGAGGCTGCAGGTTTTCTTTAAGTTTCTGCATTGGAAATTAGTATTGATAAGTATTGTAACAATTATCATTCAACGGAAAGCCCAACGTGTTAAAAACTGCACGCTTAATGCTGATTTATTTCAAATTTCGTTGAATATGGCATCCTTCGATCTTTATTAATTTTAATTAGACTTTAGAATAATTTTGTTATCGATTCATTGTATAGTATTACTATGATTGAAGAGTGCAAAACAATCTGCCTCTCCAACCTGTTAGGTATAGGAGGCTTTCTTCGTTCTCGGGTTTGATGAGATGTCACTTCCTCTTGGCAACATCTGTTAACCAATCTCCAGAATGTATGCACTGACCTTCAAATAATCAGTGACATAAATATTGGTTGTCCCTGTTCCGGTCGTAACCACTTCTGTGCCTACTCCTTGAGATTGCTAGTTGCCAGAGTCTGTACCTTTAGAACTAATTCTTGATCAGGATTTGAATGCACGTGATTCCGAAGTTATGAATTAAGACTGTTATATTAAATCATATTTTTTAAACTGTCCATAAAACCGAACTCAGAAACTTGAAAAAAGTTTGAGGTGTCTTGGCATGTAGGAATCCGTTCAACCCTCAGTTTAAATTATAAGTTTTAAATAGTTGTATGTGATTTCCAATAATAAAAGAAAGTAGTTGCATACGGGGAATAAAACACCACTGTCATGAGAAATTATATGAACAAATGTCTCGTAATTTTGCTGAGAAACTGTATTGCAGTATCTATTTTTTATGTCCATTACTGGGTACCGCCGAATATGTGTAGACATTGACATATAATTTTCTTCTACATGTATATTATTGTACACGTTCATTCTCGTATGGAACTAGTGTTAGATACCGTGATGAAGGCTAAAATTATATAATTATAGATTTCTGTAACTTTATTTATTATCATCTGTTTTTGTGATTTGCTGATGAATTGAATGTAATGCAGGCGCTAGGCATGGGCAGACCGGGCCATCGCCCGGGGCTCCGCAAGTAAGGGGGCCCGATGGTGGGACTGATGGCAAAAAATTAGTGAAACATTGAAAAATAAATTAGAACTCGAGAAAAGAGTTATCATAATTTTATGAGTCGCGGTATAGTAGTCTGATATCTCATAACATTTTCATTTGTTTTATCTTATATTATTATTATTTTATTATTTCTTATTATATTTTAGTCATTACTTAAAAATACTTTATGAAATGAATCAAAAGGCGTTAACATTAAAATAGATTGTACTGAATTTTTTAATTTCTCACCGTATTATTTGATCACTAAATACCTTTACTTAAAACTATTATTTAAAATACAATTCCGAAAACTTTTTATAGCTTAAACGTAATTTTTGTTATTCTTTGAAATAAAATAACTTGTTTTTTCTCGACACATCTTTCACTTTTTTAATTTTTTCGGGAGGAGTGGGTCTAGCTCCTGTACCGGTTGAAAGCAAGGTTTCTCGGTGACATTGCTCGTTGTTTTTCGTGAACTTAGGCTTCTGAATGTTCACACAAAGAAAGTCACTTAATTTATCCAGAAAACGGACGGACGGCAATCTAGCGCTTGTGATTTTTTGCGTCTATCACCGGAAGCGAAGGCGTCGGCGTGGGCAGAACGGGAAGCGATGGGCCAGATCTGGGTTCCCTTCCACATCCCGACAGCGTTGTATAAGGGAGAGGTGAGAGATGCGCCAGCATCAGTGCGAAGCCCGGGAGGGCAAGGCTTGTTGGGGACTGGGCCCGGCCGTCTGCGCCGCGGTGGTAGCGGGCGTTGACTCGAGAGGTCGACTGGTTGGTCGACGTCGCAGCCGCGGCTGCTGTCGCCGCTCCCCGCCCCTTCCCGCCCCGGGCTCCTTCGTTCCCCGCCCCACCACGCCCCGCCCCGTCTCGCCCCGCCCCGGCCAGCGGCGTCGGTCGGAAGTGGGGGGAGTGAATGGTGCGGGCGCGGCGGCCCCCCGCCCCGGCGACGGCGACCGGAAGAGCGCTGGGGAGCCTGCATGCGAAGAAGGCGCTGCGGCCGCCGGGACGCCTGCTGTCTCCCGTCTCCGACAAACGATATTCGGCCCGCCCCACGCTCCCTCTTGGAAGGAATTCAAGCTCTTGGTTGGTTCATGGTTTTGACGAGTAGTGTGCCAGCGTATTCAGAAAGATGCTTAAACGGCCAGTATTGATCAGGCTTTTCAATAATCGTATCACTAACATCAGCAGCTATTACAAGGTCGGAAATAGGACTGTTAGAATTATATTTCTCCTGCATATAAATTTAAAACGATATAGGGTATCATTTAACAAATTTCATTTGCTTAAAATCGCAATGGTCCCTTGTGACGGAAGATTTGTGGATATTATTTAAATGTATTCCAATATAATTTCTGCAATGCCGTGTAGCTTCATGTTGAGCTTAAACTCGGTGGCAATTTCACACATAAGCGACTAAAGGAGTGATTTTGGTTTTTAGAGGTTTTATAATTTTTGGTGATTTTAAAGTTCTAAAGTTTCTTACGTTAGTTGAATGTATGAAACTTGAATTGGAATGGAGGAAGAATCCTGATGACGCTTTGTGCTTTTTAATTGCCTGCAATGAACCTCTATATTTATCGATGACGGTATCACATAGTAATACTTCCAGTATGTGTGAACTCGATTTTAATTGTATAAACAATTTAATTAACCTATTAAATATAATGGAATGGGTTTCAGATCGTAGGGATGAAAGTCCCATGCCACAGAAATTCTAAATCTATTGTTTTTCTTGTTTTTTTCCTATGACGCATATTCGAAGACCACTGTGATGACCTGAATTCCTTTTCCTTAAAGGAAATGTAGAAGTTTTTCATTCTTTGTGGACGAGTTTTTCTGTTACGGTGAATGTATGTATACCAGAGATTAATTACACCGGTCTACATTTTTGTCTCACGAGTACCAATAATTGTGCTTAAGTGTTTTTTAACTGGTTTTCAAATATGTGGAAATGTTAAAAAAAATAAATAAATAAATGTATCCGGAATCTCTCAATCACCCACAGTTTTTGTGGTATTCTTTTAAATATTTGTAAACTTTTTGTCGTCCATTTGCCCATTTGTGAAGTAAAATCTAGTGCTTTGTAAATACTATGGAACCAAATGGTAGGGGCGGATGTTAATGAAGGGTCATACTTTTTCTTTTCACTCCAGAAAAATGCAGTTTAGTACAGAAATTTCTTTTGACAGAAGGAAATGACTGATTTTTATACTTTTTTCCCTTAATTTCGGCTAAGGAGCCATATTTTACCCTTTTCCGTAATTTTTAATGTATTCTTCTATGATTTTATCAGTTTTAATATTGTAATGGTACTTGCTTCAAATAATATTTATGAGATACAACAAACATTCTCCACAGAATTCCTGAGTACCTATTCCTAGTAGCCTATTAGATTTCTTCGCTCAGAAGTTGTAATGTCAGCCATTGTTAGTATGTAATCGAAGGTTCCTGTGACGCCTATCAGCGCCAGAAGCTGTGTCGGTTCGGCGGATTTCGGGATAACTAAAGACAGATTTCCTGGAAAAGAACAGTCAGAACCAAAAGTTTGCTAGCTGAGTGCACTTAAAGAAATACAAGAATCCTCGATTACATCAGTAACATATCCAACAGCTTGAGTTGTTCATCTGGACTGTTTTTGATCGCCTTTTTTACGTAACCTTTCTTCCCTTCTAGGGCATTTTAAGAGCATTTTAATGATCATTTTTGGGGGGTCATCAAAATCCGCCCCCTACTAATGAGCTATCTCAAAAGCCGTGTAGACACGTACAAAAGTAATCTAGATTGCCACACATTCATCAGAATTACGCCAGCTGTGAACCAGTGAAGAACCCCTGAGTGCTGTGTGCATGAATACTTTGCCGCTTTAACTTCGTGGGTCAGGCGGAAATTCCTGTTGTCAAGTTGGCCAGACACAAGCAAGCGTGACATGCGCCGGTGGTAAATCATAAACTACACTATCGCCAACTTGTTTGAAAGTTTGGTGGACGATGGAGGACAAAGTTGGTGTTATTCGGACAGCTGGCTGGAGAATGAAGTGGAAAAGTTGATCAGTGTGTATCGGAGTACGCGCAACTGGAAAAATTCAAAATTCATTAATTGGACAACGTTTTACACTGCAAAATCGAATATAGGCAGGATAAAAGATAATCTATATGTTCGAAATTTAGCATACTTAACGAACGACACCCTACGAAAGTAAAATGTTTTGAGTCTGCCATACTTACATAGAACAACTTTTTCAAATACACATTTAAGCATGCTTTAATAGGTTAACTGGATCGAATCCTAGTGAAACAATACTTAGTTGTGATAATCATTAAATAACTCTCGGCACATCTCTGCCGTGATTAATAATTACTCATTGATTACACAAAACAACACGGTACTTTAAATTTTCTGTGTTTATTTTATCTTGCTTAAGTCTTCGAAGCTCTTCGAAAGTTGAAAATGATACACACTTCAACGGTTGTTATTGGGACATTCTACAATGTGTGAATACAAATCAGTTTAAATCTTATGAATCAGCCCCGTGTGTTTGAATGGCTGAAGCCATTTTCATTGAACTTTCTCATTTCAAGAAATGTATAACGATCTTCCGATTTGTTGATTCGAGTGCCACATTGTGAATATATGAAAATGTAATTATTCTTGCGCTAATTTACCTTTATCAAGTGCATTAAAAATAAATGGTATAATAATGCATAGCTTTCATTCACAGCGGGGGGAAAAAAATCTTACAGAAATTCTGCATAAGTCACGTTGTAATGGAAACCGGTCTAGTGTAGGCGGATTAGGAAGTTATTGTAGAATGTAGATAATTTTGCAATTATATTCGCTGCAAAAACACATTCAAAACCT
Source organism: Teleogryllus oceanicus (assembly GCA_964035755.1). NCBI lineage: Eukaryota > Metazoa > Arthropoda > Insecta > Orthoptera > Gryllidae > Teleogryllus > Teleogryllus oceanicus. Next base: position 207,774,522 of record CAXIVR010000001.1, on the reverse strand, counting down.
TGGAGGAAAGAGGAAACATTTCTAGTTTGCAGATAAAGGTGTTTTGTTTGCCATTGACGCCGGATTTTTTAAATAATAAAAATGAATTAACAGCAAACGCATGTACCCGAACACACGACTTTCTACAGAATGGATATTTCCAGATCGGTATGCATGATGTTGCAACTTCTCGAATTTTAAACGGATCTTTCATTTTTTGAGGTACTTTGCATGAAACATGTTATTGAAATTTTCTCAAAAAATACTATAAAATTAAAACGTTAATTTATTTCTTCGAAATCTTTGCTCGATCAAAGCAAAGTAAGTTTATAAAAATGGCACGGTCCGTTTTCTGTAAACTTTTCGAAAATAAAATACGTTTAATATATTTTTCACACCCTTGGAGCTACAATATTAAAGATATTTTCTTGATGAGATTTGTTCTTCGAAATTAAATATTTTAACCCAATTTGTTCAAAATTATTTTTTTCACGTAATTGAGTGAATTCGGGTAAAAACATGTGTAAACCTGATTTTCTCAAAAATGGATCAAAATTGTTTCTTTATTTTTTGCTTCAATAGAGCAACGATGCCTAATACCGTCTACGCTCGGATTTAATGAATATCTTGAAATTGCGACAGTTCAATTTTATTGCATCTTTTCCACATGTTCAAAATTGAAGCTAGAGATCTTTATCAATGGAATATATTCCTCATTATTACAGCTTTAAATAATTCTTTTACACTTTTCAAATATTATTTTTTCGCATAATTTTGAGTTGTGAGAAAATAACCACAATGTTAAGAATTCAGTAGTACATTAATCCAGTCTTTTCGTTGGCTGCCTTTGGAGAATGGACTTGAGGAGTTCGAATCCCACACTGGATTTTTTTTATTTCCTTTGAAGATTTTGCAATAACATCATTCAAATGAATTCAATTGATAAACGCAGTTTTTGTGTAGGAGGTTTGAAAAAATCAAAGAAATATTTGTCTTTCACCACACGCTTTTCACTTCGGTTAGGTGTTTTTCAAGAGATGGCTGTTGTGTTAGGGTAGAAGTTGCAATAATAGTGTTTGTGCGCGCCGTAGCGGACAGCACTATCTCTCTTCTGTCCTTGCGCAGATGCACTAAAGTGATGCGAGACTTGAACTGCGCATGCACAGATCGATAGTGCTTTAACGTTCGAGGGTTCTCACACTATTATAATAAACTGTTAAAAATAATACGAGAAAGTATGTGCACTGTGTCGTGAATAAGGACTTTTCTGACAATGCAGTATATGCCTTTTACTGAATATCGCGTCTCCATTTTCGACTGTTCCTCACAGATCTCTTTAAATTGGAATCTTGTAAATTCCATACTTCCAGTAACAGCGAAGTATGTGTGTCCAGTATTGCACATGTTAATGTCTTGAGAGTTTCCTAATTGAAATAGGTTTTGAGCTGTTTAAAACAAAGTACATTGTAAACAATTTTGGTTAGTCAAAAGAAATTTTAAAAATTGCCTTGTATCTGTCGTAGCGTCCATCAACTTCACAATGGGAGCCCGCCAAAGTAAAAGGTCGGTGGACATCACGACATCCCCAAAGAAAGGTGAAATTGACGGTAGTCAACCTGTCGATGGCCGATTGGAAAAGATAGAAGATGGTGACAAGACCGCTGCTAATGGTTCTACCCGCGGTGCGGAACAGGATGCTCAGGTGAGTCACGTCGCCTGCACCACACCCTCCGGCGCCACGTCCGGTGCCCCGGAAGGCGTTGGGCCGCGGCCTCCGGGACAGGAAGAGCCGCACCACGTCTCCTCTTGATTGATTACAGAGTCCCGGCGTGTCGACTGCTAAGGTTGGTCCCGTAAGTGGAGTGCATGTTTTTATCGCGGGAATAGGCGGTGACCCCCCTCCCCCGCTGGATGGCGAAATCCGGCGCCGACTTACCCGTTGGCGGTTTTTTTTCTTCCAATCATACATCTCCCACCGCCCCAGCCGGGACTCACTCTAAGCTCCCGACCGGTCTCCCAGTATGTCGGGTAATGTAGTGCATGTAAATGCAAGTGTGCAAGTAAGGGGTGATGCTGCGACAAGGAAGAGGAAGGAATGATCACGCGGGGTACGTGGCACGTTTGTTTGACACTGTTCCGGCATTCGTGTGGTCTTGATCGGAGAAGCCACAGAAAACTACCGATAAGAGCACCCACCCGATAGAATTCAGATCGCGGCTGGACTCGACATAGCTAATATTAAAAACCGTGTCACCGTCAGGACGCGAATACTAGGACCTCCCGGTCAGGGGCACTGTAGTGACAAATTGGTGCCCTGAGCCACTTAAGTGGGCCTCTACTCTTGGAGATGGCATTATCTAACATTCTGAAGCACGTCATTTTGTAGGTTATATCGCTAGGTCATAACTACGAATCCCCCAAAAAAGTATTGAATATTAGAACGTAGCTAATATCCTTCGAAATCTATCATTCTGTACGATTCATGCAATATGCACTACACTTACGGAACTAATGACAGAAATTGAAGCGTTTGATAACGCCAGACCTCGCTCTCTCCACTCCTGGATACAGTACGTAGGCAAGACGTGGACGGACGAGATGTCTCGGACTGCAGGAAACAAAATCGACGAGTTTTTAATGTCGATCATTGACGCCCCCTTTTATTAATGCGATTGGCAACCACGTGACCTGTGTCGTTTAAAGCCTTGAAAGGCTGTAGCACGACGTCCGAAGACTGCTAAATGGAAGTAGTATCGATCTATGACGGTGAACTCCCCTAATGCATCACATGAATTCACATTTGATCGTCTGGAACTACCCCCCCCCCCCGCAACATGGATGATGCATGCTGTTCATTTATGGTTTGCGGGAGCAAAAACGTATTCAGATTGTTGATTGGTCACGCCGAACCTGAAACAGTCAAAACGCATCATAACCGAAAACTTGCCTGATTTAGGTCGTAATAGTGCCGATGCGTTCTGGAATCTAATCCACGGAACTTGAGAGAATGTCGCCCTATGTAAATTACGCCGCAGAACTTGTGCGTTCCACCTAGGATTAGAATGATGGTAGAATGTTAGGGGGGATTCATTCCCTAATCAACATCTCTTCTTAGAAAAATAACCAGCCCTTTTCAGGGCTACCGTAATTTGACTTCAATGTAATGTATTAAAGAATAGGGGATAGCTGTGTACTAGAGTGAATTTGACAATAAATGCACGGACAAAAAAGTGTTTCCTTCACCAGATTCAAAATTACAAAATTTTGATGTTTTTTACAATTTTTTTTAAACAAACTTGTTTAAATGTTAATAAAAGTATATTTGCTTAGCCATTGCTTTGACAAGGAAATGGAACACATTAATTGAATAATTAAGACACCAATCCATATTACTTATCTCCATTGTACGCATAAATTCATATTATTTGTGCGTTATATACGCATAAATAGACGGAAAACTATGCAGCCTTCGGTCATGAGTGAGGTGCCTGTGGTATCGGTAGAAACCTAGGTAATATGGGGAACATCCAAAAACAACAGTAGATTCCTTCTTTCTTTTCCTTGTCCTAGACTCTCCCTTTACTCTCGCGTTCGCGCGCACGATCAAACAGGCGTCTTATCTATCAGCCAGTGGGGGCGGAACACCGGCACCTCCTGGGATAAAATATTTACTACACTAACGGGACGAGTGTTGTGCTGTGGTTCACTACACTAAGGGGACATTCGTCCCGTTAATGTAGTGAACCATAGCAGTTGACGTACCTGGGAACTTCGGTCTTAAACAATTGAGCATCACCAAAAACCCCATCTCTCTGCGAAAAATATTGTTTGGCCTGCCATAAGAATTGAAGCGCCAGCTGTTGATGCTTCAAAGTGTCAGTTCAGTGCTTGTATTTAGAACGAGTTAAATTGTTCAAAAATCCAGATTGTTCAAAAATCCAGATTGTTCAAAAATCCAGATTGTCCAAAAATCCAGATTGTCCAAAAATCCAGATTGTCCAAAAATCCAGATTGTCCAAAAATCCAGATTGTCCAAAAATCCAGATTGTCCAAAAATCCAGATTGTCCAAAAATCCAGATTGTCCAAAAATCCAGATTGTCCAAAAATCCAGATTGTCCAAAAATCCAGATTGTCCAAAAATCCAGATTGTCCAAAAATCCAGATTGTCCAAAAATCCAGATTGTCAAAAATCCAGATTGTCCAAAAATCCAGATTGTCCAAAAATCCAGATTGTCCAAAATTCCACCAGATTGTCCAAAAATCCAGATTGTCCAAAAATCCAGATTGTCCAAAAATCCAGATTGTCCAAAAATCCAGATTGTCCAAAAATCCAGATTGTCCAAAAATCCAGATTGTCCAAAAATCCAGATTGTCCAAAAATCCAGATTGTCCAAAAATCCAGATTGTTCAAAGAATAAATTATATCATTTCGTAAAGCTGATGAGAATGTGTGTGTGTGAATGAAGTCTTGAAACCGATGTGAATGGGCAGGCCATAAATACCGAATTTGAAAGAGCGTTGTTTACTTTCATAACGCTTTTAATTGATCCTGCAACAGTTTTAATATTTCTATTAATTTATTTTAATATTTCTTCACAAAAAAGTTACAAGTGTATTTTGCTTGCTTGCTAGCTACATAAATATTTTGATCTCAAAGAAACAATCTTCAGTAGGTGGAATGCAAAAATGTAATGAAACGGCCCAAATACAAGTTAGCCAACGTCAGTGGAAAAAAGTGCTTGTGTACGTGTTAATCACCGACCATGCCCATTTATTTATTTCATTCCCTTCATCTTGCTTTAGCATCAATTACTGTAAACAAAATCGTTCACATGACTGTACACACAGTCCCATGTCCATATATATTGCATTATGTTGTTGCAGTAGTCGTGATAAAAGTTTTGTTAAAATAATTTGTTGTAGTGTTACCCAAGAGAATTGTATCTGTTCTTTAGCAGTGTGGGTTTTTAGGTTTTGAAATAAAGCATTTCGGTTTTTTTTTCCACCAGCATTTTTGCTGATGTTGGTTCCTTGTATTATATGTAATTCATATAAAATATATTATAAATTACCTTAAAATGTCCAACATTCCGGATCTACTTACTGTGACATCGACAGAAAGAGGACTCGCTAGAAGAGTTATTCCATTTCATTAATTCTTTTTTCGAATTTTTTAAATGTCTCTTAGTTAGGTTTCGATGCTAGAGAATACTAGTTCAACTAGAGAGTACTACTACTTAGGTTAAGTACGACCAAAAGTTAACTTTAATAAAAATAATCAGAATTTTTAGAAAAGTTTCCCATATAACTACTAAAATTTTTTCTTAATGTGTGCCTGTATTTGATCAATTTGACGAATTATACATCCAAAGCGTCTGTTATTATAAAAGTATTTTAATTTAAAATCCTATTTTCTCATCTTTTACATTACCCCATTATTTTGGAAGTTTGATCTGCTTTAATGATCTCTAGAAGTAATTGAACCGAAATACCAAATTAAAACACTATTTTTATTGTAATATGGTTGCATAGTTACTGCATTGCAATTAATTAATTCGTTTCTAATGTTTCACGTTGGAGAACTTTTAGAGAGGTTTGAATACCAATTTTTAAAGTTGTTTCAATGTTTACTTGAAATGATAAAGACCGAATTGTTCGAAATCGGCAGGTGAAACCATGCAGCCAGTTAGAAAAGTTTTCCAATTTGTCCAAACTAAGTGGAGCGCTGTTGTGTATTATTAGTAGTTCAGTTATTATTAGTAATGTTATATAGTACTTCAGTATTTGGACAGCGACCAACGTTTTCAAAAATCGAGCATCTGTTTCACGTTTGCGGATATGAAGCGGCTTGTCATTGTGTCAGAATCCTATTTGGAGACTACCCTTCACACCGTCTGCCTGAATTGTTTGCGCGCGGCCAAATTCAAATGGGTGCCGTTACTACGAGTGTGTTATGTCGACGGTGGCTGAGCGCGTCGGCGTGGTATCGCTGGGCGGGGCGCCGCTTTCGGCGGTCGTTGTGACGGTCAAGGTCGGCGCTACTTGTTAGCGCGAGTAGTGGATGTCTGGTCCGCACTGTGGAACATGTTAACCTTCACCGTTGCCTGCGTGCGGCGCCCGGCTGCATCGCGGCGACTGGCGCGAGCGCGTGCGGCTTGCGAGCTGCGCCTCGGTCCTGCCGCACCGCCGCTGTACATCTGGCGAGAGGCGGCAGGTGGTGGCGGTGATTTCCAAGCCATCAGGACAGGCTAGTCCACTCTTATTTCGCCGCGACGTGTTTGCAAGAAATCCAGGGAAGGGAGGGGGGGGCTTACTGTCCTGCGATATTGTTGCTAGGCAGAGCTAGAGGGTGATTCGGAATCGTTAGACGACATTGCATTGTTTAATAGTTCCCTCAAGTTAATCTAGCACTAATTTCGCTATAATTTTCAACGGATTTAAAATATACGCCAACAATTCGTCATAATAACATTGACGTCCGAATACGGAGAATCGAGTCCGCTAAGCACGAAGAATTATCAGATTCATTGCCATCGTTTTCAAGGGAATTATTGTAAGGTGTAGCCACAATGAAAGGCTCTATTCAAGGCACAGGAATTCAAGAGGAACACTCACATTTTACATAAGTTTTGCTTGCGTGTTCCAGCATCTTTGCGTCGATTTAAGCATTCAGAAACGATTCTTACTCTGGTCTCCATACGCCCCTTGATAAATATGCCTGAAATAGTCGTGGAAGGATGAAGTACACTGAGCAGATTTGTATTCAATTCTGTTGGAAGGCAGAGCAGGAAAAGGCGCTAGTGCGAAAGTACGGAGGGGGGTGAGTATAACAGCAGCCCCTTCGGATCGATCTTTTCTCTTTTCATGTCGATTTAAATTGTCGTGGAGGAACAGTTCTCAACGCTTGCCGTAGGCATAGACATGCATTATCTCGAAGCACTACAATTTAGCGCTCAGCTTGATTTTTTTTTTTTTTTTCGTGTTTCCGGGCGCGTCAACGGATTTGGTCATTAGTCCCGTAAGTGTAGTACATGTTTGTTCTCGGGAGACGGCGGTGATCTTCCCCCGCTGGATGGCGAGATCCGGCGCCGATCTGCCGCCGGCTAGTGGGGTTTCCCTCTAACCAGGACTCTCCCACCAACAGGGCACCGCCCCAGCCGGGACAATCTTCAAGCTCCCGACCGGACTCCCGGAATATGTAGTAATGTAGTTCGTTAGTGTAAGTGTAGGGGAGAGGATAGGGACGAGGAAGGAAGATCCCGCGCGATCCGTGGCCCGTTTGTTAGGGTACTGCTCCAGCATTCGCCTGGTATTGATCGGAGAAACCAGGGAAAACTACAGATCAGAGCAGCCGGCCGCTAGAATTGTCCTCCAGACAGCGACTGAATTCGACCTAGCTGAAAAGCTAGTGTCGAAAATCCTGTCGCCGCCAGGACTCGAACCTAGGACCTCCCGGTCAGAAGCGCTGCAGTGACATCAGTTGATGCGCTCCCGGTCTAACGCTCAGCGAAATGTGTTGTGTGTACACTGTTGTTGCTGTTTTGTCGCACCTGAGAATGAGTTAAAATCGTTTCAGTCTAAAGAGGTGTTTTAAATAAGGAGATATGAGTGACAATTTTTGTTTTATCACTGGATTATAATATGTTAAAACTGTATGTATCTGTAACGATACTGCTTCCGCGGATACTCAAAAGATAACATGAGACTGCTATTGTTGAAGCTTTAATATCTACCTGTTGACGAAAAAAGATTACGAGTACCTTGAATGTCTGCTGGTCATGATACTTGCACGCGTCTGAACATTTTTGAGGCCATCCGTGAATTTCCAACGGATCTCGTGCGAAAAACTAATGGGGTGTATAGGCAGATGAATATTAAGTATTCGCCCCTGCAGATTTGGCGCAGGGTCGAAGAAGGGCAGAGCGATGTGTTCGTTAAGCGCCGAAGAGCGAATACATTAAGACGAACAAGTCTTGGCGACGACATGGTATAGTTTTTTGAGCCCACACCGCGGCCCACCTGTCGCCAGCAGCTGAATCAACAGGTGGCCTTCTTTCGCCTATTGCCAAGCGATTTGAGGTTCGAGGCACCGTCTCAACGATTCCCCCTGCATTTCATATTTTGATGAACCGGTGTCTGGTGGATTCATCTATGAACGAAAGTTGGAAACTTGCCTATTTCATATAAGGCTGAAATATGAAATTCATGTTTTTTGAAAGTACTTTCAATAACCTAAAGAGAAATAAGTTTAGTAATGCCAGATATTTTGAAGCTCTAGAAACGAGGGAAGTTTTCCTTTTGTTGCTTACGCCGAACAGTCCAGAAGAAACACAAAATACCCATTATAATTTACGAAAAATGTTGGTCGTTCTTGCCTTAGGTAAATGCGTCAGGTTTTGCTACGAATTTAGGGGTAAAGGAAGGTAGGGTTCATATTTTTCGGTGGTCAATTTGTACAAATACCGAGCGTTTTTAAGTGTAAAAGCATTCATTTGCCATTGCCACTACTGTGATAGAAACGCGGACTTTCAGAAATGGCGCAGGACTTATTTTCATTGAACTCGAAATTTCCGAAAATTGCGAAAGTTACGAATGCGAAAAATTACGTGGATGTACCACCACCACCACCGGTTTATAACATTACTGTTGGTTTACTTCTTCACTTCGGTGCAGCTGCTCTTAGATAAAATATACGATATTTTCGCAATATTTCGCTGAACCCGCGCTACTAAATGAATTTGGTTAGCGACATTTACCTCACAATTTGGGAGTTTCACGCTTCAGAAAAAGTGTACCGATCGATACTTCCTTCGATGGTTGTATTGTGGGAATTTTCGGGAGGCCCGCTCATGAGATTTATTTTCTGAACGTCCTTCCCAACGTACATTACATGCTATACAATGGAGTCGATCTTGTGCTGGACGGACGTAATGCTTAAATATCTTGGGGCTGAATGCCGCAATTTTTCTGCAATAAAGTATATACTAATTCAGAAACAAGACAAGGAAATATTTCGTATTTGGAATTGAAATTAACAGAATGTTCAAATAAATCCAGTCTTCATTGGGTAATATTTTCCCTGACAGCCTATTTTAGGAGGTTCTATATTGGAATTATTATTGTTATTATTATTTGTTATTGTTATTTATTGTTATTATGAAGCTCTTGTATATTTTTATTAAAGCTTACAAAAATCCCAGTAAGGGGAGAGGCATCATGCCAGCAAGGTAAAGGGTTGCGTTCTGTTTAAATAATTCTCTAGTTGGCAAATCTTCACATTTCTTGTTTCATACTGTTAAATTTTCTCTGAACACTGTTAATATTTAACTCGTCACTTAGCTAAGTTTTCTGTTTTACCGACTTAAGCTTTAGCACGTTTTTCCCACCCTTAGTTTTTCTGTTCTGGTCAGGTGTTTCCGAGCTCTTTGTGGTATTACTCTCTCTTGTGTAATAGTATTCCTGAATTGCACCAGCCCACCTTGGAATCCTTTGCAGTTGTTCCTCGTCCTTCGCTACAGATTAATTTCTCACGTCTTGTTCGCACCATTTTCATTTTAATCGCCATGGGACAATACCTGCTTCTACAATACTGAATCTATTTCTAATATATGAATTTCTTATTCTGTATCTTACGACGAATGTGAAGGATTTTTCTGCCATTCGTTGACGCCTTTATGGGGTCTGGTACTTGGTACTTCCGTTTGTGATAATGTTTGTGTTCCATATTTAAGAACTGGAAGAATGCTAGAGTCTATTAGTCTTTTTGTTGTGGACACTTCTATTCCACTATTATTTTGGTATAAAATGTGGTTGGTTTAGTACCTAATTTACGCGTAATCTCTTCCTCCCAAACGATTGCAATTTGATATTCTCTCGTGGAACACTCAAAATTTTTAAACTTCATCACTTAATCTGATTTTTCTGTTATTGTTAGTCGTACGTTTCCTGAATTGATTAACCTTTGTAATTGCTTACTAATAGAAATCAATATTATGGAACTATCGGATTGCAAGCGGTCGAAAAAAGTTAATCGAAGGTTAGTTTTTAGCGTGCGTAGAAAAAAGCGTTGTGAAGTGGCCTAATTTGAGAATTAAGTTCCTTCAAATATTTAGAACTGATGGCTTTAAACGCGTGATTGTTTAGGTTAGCTATAACATGCTCTTCTCCTTTGCGTCTCGCGTTTTCCTGTGTTTTTATTATGTTGTTTGATTATGAAGGAACGGAAACGGCTCCTATCTTGTTGACGTCGTGTGAAGATGTCTGATACTTCTGAACCTGATTCCTTCGTTTCTTGGAATATTTTGACAATACCACGAGATCGGCTATTTATGTCTCGATGGTTTAGATGGTGCTACACAGTGCCTCAGTTTCGGCTTTTCATTTTCGGGGTGGAACAGTCAGTCATCGTGGTTCCAAATTTCGATTTGTTACTGCATTTATGAATACACCGAAATAGTGAAACGTAGCATCAAAGAATTTGTAAAACATTTCAAAGTAATTATTCATTTTGTGCATTCCGTGTAAACAGAGGATAGGTGGAACGGTCGTAGTTACACCATTTAATTATTTATATCCCTAATCTAGTTGGTGGAAACGTACTCCTGGCTAGGAGATGGAGGCAAATGCTCTCTTCTCACAAAATACTAATTGACAATTAAAAATTGTAATAGATACAGTAAAGTAATTTATTCTCATTACATCCATCTCCTCAGTAAGGGTTGTATTACATTCCAATATTAAGGATATACGTAATGATTACACAATTGTTTTATAAAAAAGATTTGTTACATTACGTTACTTTTCTATGTGGTTTTAAATTCTGTTCAGGTAACAATTAAAATATTCGTTTTATAATAGTATAGAGAACTGATTCATAATTTAATATAAAATGATTCAAAAGTTATGACTGTTCAACTGGATTAGTAAACTTCTAAGACAATACACAGAGAAGTGTGAGAGCTATCATGGGAGAGAATCTTAATTTGAAGTCCGTAGTTGGAATTTATGGACGACAAAAAATGTTTGAAATAGTTTATGATGAGCTTAAAACTCAAATTATTATACTGGAAATATAATTTTACCTTGATGGCTCGTTTTCAGAGATTGTCGTTCGAATTATCAGCAAATATGTTGAACATTCAACAGAATCCGAAATAAAAATTGCCAGACCATAGTGGCAATCTCTCGCTTCGTATGACGATAGAAAATTAATATTGAAGAAGCAGTGTTTCAAGCAAGGAATGGGGGAGGCAAACACCACAGTGATGCAAACAATAATATTAAATTATTCGTAAATATCATGCAATGTATTCGTATCCAGTTAACTTGCCTGGTTTTATGTACCGTATGTAATCTGTAACGTTTTGTATTAATTTATCATTAAAAAAAGCCCATAAGTTAAACTTGTCCATAGTAAAAGCCTTAAGATACGTGCGAAAAATTACCATACGTTATCTCAGGACGAGTCAAGACAACGCCCCAAACTTGCCATAAGATTCAAATGGTCATATTTACCATTATTTTTGATGCTTTAAAATTGTTGTTACTGTTTCTTCTGTACAAATAACTAAAATAAAGTCCTAATTCGTATTACTTAGACTTAACACTAACGTTGTTTCGCAAATATAGTCTAGAAAATTTACTTGGCGAATAAGGACTTCAATCGATGATAGACCTGTGAAGGTCGTGGAATTTGGAAGTCCCAAATGCACAAACGCCTTGTGAAGTGTTGGATATAAGTTATCTCGGAACCAGTTGTTACGATCAATGTAAATAATAGTAACAAACCTTTCACGTTTAACAGGAAAACGCAACGAGGTACTACGGTTTAACTCGATACGAGTGGCACAGACCGTAACGTAAGAGCTGAATGGTCTGTCGTGTTGTCAGTTTTGGATCTCTTGGAAAACGGTTATTCCCTCATCTTTGTTAGGTCAATCCTGATTTCGGCGAAAAGGTTAAAACGAAGTCCACGATTGTAGGGCGGTGGGGCGGCGGCGTTTTGATGCTAGTCGTTCGTGGAGGCCAGAGTCGGGCAGAATACTGAACTCGAGGGTCACCCGTTGCGAGGCAGCTGTCGCGCATAGCTCGCCATGTGTTGTATGGCGGCCGGCTGCAGCCGCGCCACCAGAGGCCTTCGAATAGCGCGCGCGGCGGCATCACCTGCCGGGGGAGGGGCGGGCGCCAGGCGGCGCTCGCGTGGCCTGGCCGGGGCCCCTTCTCCCCCGCCGCCGGTGGCCGCAAGGCTATCCTCCCCGTCGCGTAGCGTTGCTGCTAAGCGGTGCAGGCTCCACACAGCTGCTTCAGGATCTCCGCTTGCGCCTAGTGCTTGTATGGAGAATGTCATTGTTTCGGGCCTGTGATATCGAATGTTGGTTAATTTGGGATATAAACAATTATGTTTCTGTTTCTTGCGATGCTACTACCTTTCAAGTAAAAATTGACCGAAAGTGTTTTCTCTTCGCTTTCAAAATGGAGATGTTGCTTTGTATTGGGATAAATTATTTTTAACTTGACCGTAGCAGGTCTTTGGATGCATCGCGGCCTTTTCTTTTGAAAAAGGAAAAACAAAAAAGCGTAAAAGGTAGTCACAGGTTGATGTGAAAGGTAATGAGACGGGATCACAACTGTTCGAACAAGTAACATTCAAAATCTCTTCTAGTTTTTAGGGAATACATGTTGATTTTGAAAGCACTTTAGTTCGCGAATGAGACTTTCTTGTTCCGCCGAGAGCGTCATTAACCCAGACACATGACGCTTGTGTTTTTTGTCGGTTTTTGCACATCTTGCTTGGCGCAGTTTGCCTGCTGAGGCGACATTGCATGTGCAGAACGTGAAGCAAAAGCTCTGAAAGTTTGTTGTAAGAGTTGAGCGGGAGTTTCACACGTAAAATCTATCTTGCCTGTTCCAAAATCAAATTAATGTAGCATAATAGATTTGGCTACAAAGAATTCTCGCCACAAGTACACTCGAATATCAGTGCCCCATATAGTCGCTGCTCTGATATTATTCGCATTAGCGTCAACACATTGAAGCCACTGTTGCCAACTGCAAAGCCTCTTGTCAATGACTGATTTACAATCAATTTTCCTTCTGACCGAGCATTATGTGCAGTAATAATAGTTCTGTTGTCACCTAGGTCTTATAATGCCTCTCTCTTCATTTGGCTGCCTTAGCCTTTCAAGAAATGATTTCTTGTATTCTTTTAGTGTAGTCCATTTCCGTATTTAGTTGCTTTCCTATTGATTGTCTGAAGTCTTCATTATTTACGTTGACCAGAAATACACAAGTTTCATTGACTAAATTAATTCTACAATATTGCAAAACTGTTCTGTGGGATGGAAGAATATTTTATAATACTGTTCATTTCGTACAAATTTCCCACTCGCATTTATCGAAGTTGCATTGCAAGCGGACTATGTGGACATAAACGCTTCCAAATGTTATTTATTTTTCTCTCATTTTTAAGGTATTTCTCTTTTGCGGTATAGTTAGCTACTAATGAAAGGCAGAATTGTGAAGATATCTTGCCCTTTAACGATTTGAAACATACAATTTCCCTTTTAAAGCGTCGTCCAGGAAAAGCTGAGAAATTGCCAAGAAAATAAGTAAAGTTTGCGTTTATTGATGTTGAAATCCGATGTATGTATGATCCGAAAAGCGCTGAAAGAGTTGACGTAAATCTCTATCTAATCTTTATGAACATAAATCGTGTATTTAAAATTATTCCTACCAATAGGTTATTACAGGAACTTCATCAATGTCGATTTATAGGGAGGTTAATTCACAGGAATAAAAAACAAAACGCACAAAAACATGGTAGTACAATCTGCGCTCGTTTTGTGTACGGGCAGCCCGAAGAAACAATGAACGTTGTTCTGAACTTTCGATAACAAATGTTCGCCCTCGTGTAATAGAAAGTATCGGCAGAGGCGCATACGGAGGTGACGCATTCCCAAATTCCAATTATTGATCGTACACACACACACACACACACACACACACACACACACACACACAGTGATAAAGAACTGAGATGGGCCTCCATAGTATATCCGTGTACAAAACAGGGCGAGATGTTCCTACGGACCACGGCAGCCGAATCTGGGGGAGGGTGTTTCAGCGTCCATCTCGGCAAGGATTGGGAAGTAGTTACGAGATATGGGACGGAGAAATGCTCTAGGCAAGAGAGATACTCGGGTCGCTGATGGGCGCCTGATGGCCCAGGGGGCCGTGGATGCGGGGGATACCCGGGGGGGGGTCGCTCTCCGGAAAGGTAAGTGGGCATAAACATAAAAAATAAGTTTCTCTTGGACCATTCGACTAAAGATGCCACATCTTATATTTATGTGTTTATTAATGTCTACGAATGCAGTCATGTGCGTGGAGGACAAGTGAATGTAAACCTCTGGGAAACTGGGCACAGAGTACCCACGTCGTTTGCAAAAATTATAAGAACATCTCCTAAAACATCCCTGAGGAACATCCCGAGCAGGGGAAGAGATTTGTATTTGAGTGAAGATGTCAAGCAGTAAAATGTATTGCCGGTTGTGTAGATATCTTACTATCAAGAAATAGTGAATAAGAAACGCGCAGGTTCGTAAATTTTTCTAATAGAATATTACATCTGTACGTTGCCCCAACCTTCTGTGTGTTTGTCTCGTAATGGTGCAAACGTTAGTCATTACAGAGAGACTCGCAATGACGCTAACACTACTTTCGTAGTGACACACAATAGCGGCAACTTTTCAAGTGATCTTTTAAAGTTCTACCCTTGATGCCACAACTTTGAAGGAGATAGAATGTCGAACTATCTGTGTACTTTTGCCACGCATTTATGACACCCAAAATCAAAATTTCGCCCCATTAAAAATCATCTAGACAGCGACGGTATTAAAGTGAAAAAATATGAAAATTATTGGGCTGGATGCTGGCATTCGCGTTAGATCGCCTGCGAACGCTTGCGGGGCGCGCACGTGGCAGAACAGCGCGGCAACGCTGCTTCTCTTGAGGCCCAGCTGTCAACCACAGAAGTTTAGAGAGTTTAGTTACGCTACTTGTTTAACAATCGGCTGTACAGGAAAACTAAAAAATTGCTCAGTATCATTCCGTAAATTTGTAACGTTATTTTGTTATATACATGTACGTACTTATTTATATGTATGTGCGCGAAGTACTGTGGAAGCTGTGGCGAGCGAATTAATGCCTCTGCGAATAATTATATAACGATTTAATTTCCATAATTAAATTAGTTCAAAGAATTGGTCACCCCGACCGGGATTCGAACCCGGGCCTTCTGGTTTACGCCCAGCTGCTCTAACCCCTAAGCTACCGAGACAACCAACTGTTTGAACAGTTTTCACGAGCGCGATTATCGCTCCTTGTGTGTGTGTATTATATACAAGGTCTGTCCCAAAAGTAAGTTGAATAAGTCCAAGAAAAAATATTTATTGCAGATAAATATACAAGTAACTAAAATTCTTCAAAGTAGCTTCCTTCCGCGTCGGAACACCTGCGCCAGCGTTTTTCCCAGTCGCTGAACGCACCCTGGAAGGCGTCGACTGAGACCTCCTTCAAAAACCTCGTCGTTGCTTCTTTGATGGCTTCCAAAGTCCCGAAAGGGTGGCCCTTGAGTTCCTTCTTGATCCTCGGGAACAAAAAGAAGTCCAGTAGTGCCAAGTCGGGGCTGTACGGCGGCTGGAGCAATGTTGCCATACCGCGTTTCGCTAAGTACTCTCCAATAATGAAGGCGGTGTGCGACGGCGCGTTGTCATGGTGAAGACGCCATGCTGGCGATCTCCTTCTTGACGCGTTTCACTCTGCTTTGGAGCCATTTCAGGACTTGCAAGTAAAGTGACTGTTCACTGTTTGTCCTGTGGCACAAACTCTGAGTGGACAATGCCTCTTTGTCGAAAGAAACGATGAGCATGGCCTTTACACGGACTTGCTCATTCTCGCCTTTTGGGCGCGGGGAAGCTGGCGTGTGCCACTCAGCACTTTGTCTTTTGGTCTCCGGGTCATACTCGAAAACCCATGCTTCGTCACTCGTAATCACATTATCCAAAAAATTCGGATCATTTTCACACTGCTCCAAAAGGTCACGCGAAATCGTTGCACGAGCAGCCTTCTGTTCATCGGAAAGCACCTTGGGGACCATCTTCGCACAGATCTTCCACATGCCCAAATCTTCGGTAACAATGCGATGTACAGTAATTTTAGGGATATTACACTCATCTGCCAGCATTCTAACACTCAGGCGTCTATTAGAGTTCAGCATGTACCTCATTTTCTTCGCATTTTGATCGGAATGTGACGTTGACGAGCGTCCAAAGCGGTCTTCATCCTCGGCGTCATCTCTGCCCTCTCGAAACATCTTGTGCCAGCGGTAAACCATATTGCTGGACATGGTGCTATCGCCATAAGCTTCCCTTAGCATGGCACCGGTCTCAGCACCCGTTTTTTTGAGCGCAACACAAAATTTTATTGCGTAACGCTGGTCCTTGAAACGCGGCATCTTAAAATTCCGACGCGTCACTAAAACAAGGGTTCAAACTAGCAGCGATGCGCACTGTGGAAGAGCCTGCAGACAACTGACGTGTTTGTCGTTGGCTTCCCTAAACCCCACACCACCATTCACGTCACTTGGCGCGGCTTGCTAGTGGCTTGCTTCGGCGGCGCAAAGTCATTCAACTTACTTTTGGGACAGACCTTGTATATCACCTTGCATGTGCATCCTAAGTGCATCCAACTAGGTGACGGGCACAGGTGACATTTATAGATTTAATTTCCATTCTTGAAGGGAATGAACAATTCATGGTGAAGGAAGAAATTCGATCGTATGCTCCATAAGATTACTAATCTAAGTTTAACCTCGTGCTAATTATTCGCCCAGTACGTGTATAATATGAATTTATGCAAACTATATTTGTTTCGCCGAATTGGCTGTCCTGATTTCTGCAAAGTATTCTTTAAATGTGTTTCAGGAGGTGGTGATGAACGGGTCAGAGACTATAGTCGACGATGAAGTGGAGAAAGTAGAAAAGTCTGAAAAGGTGCAGGCTGCGGCAGGAGAAGCGGGAGCTAATACACCGGCTGCAGATGAAAATTGCACGAAAACTGAGGAGCAAAACAAAGAGACTGCTGAAAAGGACGCAGATGTTCCTTCCAAAAAAGATAAGGAAGAAAAGAAGGAAAAGGAGAAGAAAGAAAAGGATAAGGATAAGAAGGATAAAGTTAAGAAAAAGTGGTCTTTCCGATCCTTGGGCATGTCTAGAAAGGAGAAGAGCAAACCCAGAGAAGAAACCTCAAAGAACGGAGACGTTACCAAGGAGGAAGCAGAGGCAGAAGAGGTAAGTTAATATAATTCAAAGTTTCTGCTTAATGTGCAGTGCACAAAACTAGTTGGTTAGAAATTTTTAGCTGTGTCGCATACTCGCCTTTCAGATTAAAAATAAAATATTTCCAATATTATTAACGTTACGCCTAGTGACAATACCATCCAAGGAAATTACAATATTTCCAGTAATGCCCTGCAACGCTTCAGCCTGAACTTAAATTTCGTTGAGCATTTGATAAGTGCGGAATCAATGCAGTTAAACGGGTTGGACTACTTTTCCTTTTTTTAGTTTACTTTTTTACTTTTATTTTCTTTAATATTACAGTACTGTGAAAATTGTATAAGTTTCATCGCATTATTTAATTTTTTTTATTTTTTTATTTATTTATTATTATTATTATTATTATTATTATTATTTTTTATTTTTTTTTATTGAACGCGCCAAGTTGTGTGTGCTGGTTAAATTCTCTGGTTCTGATTATGCAATTGGAAAAAAATCATAGTGGTTTTATGCAATTAAAATATTTTTTCGCATAATTAATTGCAACTACATTATATTTTCTCTGCTTCCATGCTTCCACTAATATTCTGAAATTTGTAAAATGCTAAGATTTTAATTGAATATATTTTTATTTGTCCGCAATGAGAGGGAGGAAAGTGATGCCTTTTCTTTTCATCTTGAATGCATGTTAAAAGCTTCGAGTGGCACTTTGTTAGCTTATTTCGAATGGTACTATTTCTGACGTTGTAATTTCAGTGCCACCGTATACGTTCGAAACGTTAAATAGCAGGTTAATGATTTCTTAATTTCAAATACACCTTTCTGTTCATTGACTAGCACTTTCCACCGTTTATAGGTGCAGTAATACAAAAATTGTTTTTGTGTAAGTACCCCTGGCAAGAGGCGAGCAGTCTTGTGGCCTTTCGCCCTCGATCGACAAGCCAATTATGAAATATTTAAGTTTTTCTGTAATACTATAATACCGCGAAAATCGTATTATACATGTGTATTCTCTACCATGAGATAGAGGGAAATTGAAATGTTTAGAACCATTACTGGACGTGTTAGACTGTAACTAAATAACTGATGCCGAAGATAGACTCGTACTCTTTCCACTAAATAATAAAGCATCGTGTTTGAGTTAGAGATATAGATTAGTTTTCCCCAATAGAGGAAAGCGGTTCACTTGGAAATGATGCCATGTCCAGATTGCGTTGAATGACAACGTATTCGATAACGAATTTATCGGCATTGTGGATATTCCATTGATCGATTTATGCAATAAATTTTGTAAGGAAATAGTGCAATAGTTAGTCAGAAAATACTTGTAAGTGGGATTTCACATGACTTTTAAGAATGAGCTTTGTTAGTAAATCAATCGTGATGTTACCGAACGGTACACAGGTATTGGTGTATGTTGCAAATGAATTTGAATTTCCGATGAAATCATATAGTACACCATTCCGTGTGATGGTAATGTCAAACGCGCGACAAGTGTTCATTGGCTCACCCGGGAGGAGGGGGCGCGCTCATGAGGGTTCATCCACCTCGCAAAAGCTGATGACACGTGTTCAGAAATATAGATTTTACTAATGTTCTGCGATACCGAAAGTTATTCAGTATCTCAGTTGAATATGTTATTAATAACTACGAATCAACATAATAAAGTTTGAATTCAGCCCAAATGAAAACCTGTTTAGAAGAAAACAATGTTCTGGTTGCGCCGTTGGGTATTGAATAAATTATCAAGCTGCCTTTCAAATTTCAATTCTCGAGGCCGTTCAGGATTAATTTCTATTGCTTCACTAATATTGTTATTAGCAATGAATTCTTCATTTCTACATTCTTAATTTTCATATTTTTTGAAGGGGTGAAGTGTTGAAAGATGTTGTCAACATGTGTTACGGATTTATCTCTTATTTCAAAACGGCAATATATCATTAGACAGTAAGAAATGAATTAACTCCTCAGTCGTGTAGACTATGCGTTTTGTTAATAATAAATAATAATAATAATAATAATAAATAATAATAATAATAAATAATAATAATAATAAATAATAATAATATAGTAAATTCTAGATCAGTAAAATGCCACTTTTTAATTCATAAATGTCATAAGTTGAAAAATCACTACTTGGGGAAATTTGATTTAGTAAGTTGTTATTTTCATGAGAAGAGAGAAGGAAGGTGCAAAGTACTCTTGAACAATAGTGTCGGGAAGTGAGTGTGCTGACATAGCCGGCAAAGTCGTCATATTCTGAGTTGGTGGTAAAGATAAATGCTAACGTGACTTCAGGCTACCATTGGGCGGTGATAATCCCAGACTTCAGCGTGCCATCTGCGTCTAAGGCTGCGCAAAAATTTATATAACCAACATACCCTGCTCCAGGCGTTTCTTCAACTCCGGTTGAAGTGCGGAATTTCTATTTCCAAAATTTGAGTCTTTAGGTGGTCCCTAATGAGAAACAACTTAATTATACCAATTCACAAAAATGTACCTTTCTCGTTGATTTGTGGCGCTGATACACGCACTTCTGTAAATTACCAGTTGCGATTCTCCTGTAATGATTGTTACTCCGGAGTTGTAAGAGATCCAAGAATCAGGGCTGCTCAAAAAGAAATAATTTTAAGTTACCGGTGCTTTCTGTCTTTGAATGTCCGAGGCTAGGAATAGAATACATATCCATAGGAAAAATAGAACTCTAAAGCATATTTGTACGGGTGTGTTAAAAAAATTTAATTTCTTGGCATTTGTTTGTTGGGCAAAAAGTTAGATCGGCAATATTTTTTTACCATAAAGGCATTAGTGTATGTGCATTTGCACATCCTGCGAAAGAGACTAGAGTCCAGGATGCTGCTTCTGTTGGCTTTAGTTGGGATGTTTAAAATATTAATCAAAATTCCCGTTTAAGGTCTGAAGTGTCCTGAGTATCACGCATTTTGGGTCAGGATCTCTTTACGGCGCTTTGCAGAGACTATATACAACTGTTAAAAAGTATTTGCATTTGGTTGTAAGAAAACGTGTTGCAAATAGATGACATTAATTCGATCGGCATAGTGATTGTCTCTCAAGATTGGTTGTGGATTATTATGCTGGTCAACTCCGGTACTTGACGTTTCATATTTGTTCCAGTTTAGTTTTATCTTCGCTGTCGACATGAAATGTATTTACTGAACGGTCCACCGGTTGTTAATAATTCGGAAATTCTTTCCCCAATTTTGAGACTTTGACATCTATGCCCGCCATTTACTGGTTATAGGTCTAAGTTAGAATTCATTGATCCGTTAATTAATGTCAAATGGGAATAATATTGTGCACCCACAAACTGCCAATTCTTTCTTCTGGGAAGGCATTGCCCACTATTTATATCAGGCATTATTGCTGTAGAAGTACTAATTGAAGGTATTGGATTCCCTTTCTCTGGTCAGTATAGGTATTATTGCTGTTCATTCTGCTGGATGCTGTTAGTATATAGATCCTATCAATCTTGGATATTACAATGACGAACCCGTGTAAGTCACCATGCAGGTGAATCGTAACCAACTGTATAATTTTAAAGAGTGAATTGTGAATTTATATTACAGCGAAGCTTCCGTTCTGCTGACTTCCCAGGTCTTTATTTGATGTATGATAATGGCATATCAGAAATCTGGAACTTCCTTATACTGTGCTAACTGAATTTTAAGTTAAGTCAACTTACAGAATCAACTTAATTTTTATGAAAGCTTTCCGCATTTACATCATTTGAAAAATTCTTGACAAATAGCTGTGCTCCGATCTGCATAACGATACACAATGTTCCTGCGGCTACTTCTCCAATACGGGTATTCGCTATGACTAAGCTGCGGATTTTTGCCTTTTTTTTCCTTCAATGGAAAAAAAAAGCAATATTTTATGTTACCTGTTCATTTTGAGGCTTAAGTAGTATTCTAGTGCCTATAAATGCCTATTTTGCGTCGAAATGCCTAGATGTTAACATATTCGCGCATGTATTGATCGAAATGCAATTATTCGCAATCAATAATTTTAAAAATTGAAGTTTTTTTGTTTTCATCCTGCAGAGTCCAGAAAAATTGAACTATAGATAAATCTAAGTTTCCTTTTTACGTGGATACTTCATATTATGAAACACGAGCAAAATCACTGGTGGTAGTAGTTATTTTTTACTTCGAATTCTTAAACAACTTTTTCTCGAAACCGGCAACAAATTTTTTTCCTGAAATTTCCTCCTCGTATGTACCAAAGGACTGTATAGAAATTGGTGCTGGGGCCCATTTTTCGCGAACTCTGAGTTTTCGAAAATTGAAAAAAACATTGCAAAAGTACAATATTGAATAGACTTTTTTGTTCTAAATGGAAATTGTTCTAAAAATCAGATCTTTTAAAAAAGACGTGTATATTTTTTTTTTTTAATGAGTGAGTTTTGCGGAATTTCTGCTTGAAATGAATGCAAATTGTAAAAATCTCAAAACGCTACATTATTTTCTACGGATAGAAAAAGAGAAGCTTAAAATGATGGTACAGGTCTCATTTTCGTTAAACTCTGAATTTTTGAAAATTGCAAATTTTGAATTTTTTTTTTTACATAATTCGAGAAAGTATATTAAAACCACTAGTTACAACTACGTTTAAATTAAATGCGAATGGAAAAAATCATTAGCATTAGTGTGGAGCATTAAGAGTATCGGCTTGCATTTAATGAAAAGCAAGAAGGCAAGTATTAAGATTCAGCTTTTTCAGCCGAAATGTCCAACAATAATAGAAAAGATTTCAATTAGGGTTTGTCAGAACAAGGATGAAAGCAAACATTCCATGAAGGGAACTATCTTGTTTACTTCAGAAACTTTATACACAAGTATATAGATAAGTATAAGAAAAACTTACAGTGCCTTTTTAAATGCCTATTTCTACAGTTGTTTGTGCCTATAAATCCACAGTTTAGCTATGTCTTAGGGGCCCTCACAAGATCTGGAGGGGGAGGCATGCTTGTTGAAGTTGTGGAGACGTCCAACATGTTCAACTTTTTGTAGGAAAACAAACGATGCATACCTTGTTACTATAAAAATTGCCAATTTATTTTACTAGAAGATTTGCTCGACTAATTTAAACTATTTTTTTTATTACGTTAACACAAGGAAACCTCTCACAATGAACAGTTGCCTTGATCGTCACACTCTATTAGAGCTGAGGCTCTATTAAATCCAAGGATCCAAAAGCTCGCGCCGCTGTGAAGATGTTGCCTGTCGGAAATAACTTACGATCGTCCTTAGAAGCATCACGTTGAGCAGGACCCGCATCTTCGTGTAGCTAGCTTACGTTAATCTAGTTGCCTTTGTAATGTGTGGTACGTGACCCGGTTGACAAGTCAGTCCCGGCAAGATAAATTAGAGGCCTTGTACGTCAACCCGTCGACATTTGTTATTGAATCACTGCAGTGGACATTGAAATCGTTAGTATAACCATAACGATAAGCAAGTAATGCCCCATCATAAAATACGGAAACTTGAGTAAAAAGTTCAATACATATTTATACATTTTTAAATCTCTAAATACTTTAATTGTAAGAAATCCCAAGAGCTCGTATTCGAGGATCATTCATTAAAATTTTCTTCTAAAACCCTTGATAATTTTGTTAAACTAAATATCTCCATTTTCAAGACGGTTGTGTTTCTATTTTAAAAACTCTTCAAAACATAGTGGAAATTTTTCTTAGGTACACATACTTATTTAACTTTTCTTATTAGTCCCGGACAACCTTTCAGTGATACACTACACTCGCTTTTAAAAAATGCTTCTTCCGTGCCCGATTCTCCATGACTTACATCACTTTTGAGATGATGCCAAAAGGAGCTCTCTAATATGTAATTCATGACAAAAAAATAAGAGTACAGTGTTTCTAAAAGTAGTAATAAGAGATCGGAGTTGTGATTGATACGCATTTTTCAAAAATTAAATAGATGTGCCTGAAAAATACTCTCATTGTCGAAACGTTGTGCTGGACTAATAATAAAAGTTATAGATGTGCGTGTGTGTGCGCGCGCGTACATAAGGAAATGATGTTCTAGATAGTTTTATTAATAGTGTAACTGTCTTCAAAAATATGGATCTTTAGTTTAATAAAATTACTTCTAATAGTTCGTAATTGAATATAACGTTTAATATCACATCGCATTCCTTTGATGCGGAGGTGTGTATTCTAGATTTATCAACTGGCACTAACAAAGAAACAAGATTGTGGTGATGTTTAACAATAGATTTTCAAATGAAGCGGAAGTGTATCCTCGACGTAAACCTCGTCAGGAACGCTTGATGGCTGTAGCAGGATGGGGGGGGGTAATAATGCTTCCAAGCTTAATTCAGTTTTGAATAGAGGGTATGCTTAGTGTTACTTTAAAAGTAATTGGTGGGTGGGTGAATGGGTGGGTGAATCCTGGAACGCACTATGCATTACTGATTATATCGAAAAATTGAGATATATTAAATCAAGGCGTGACTCCTCTGCAGAAATGTTATGTTTGTTTTTGTAAGAAAACTGTTGAATAAACTTTTTCTTTCTTGAACACAATAGAAATTAAAGTTGTTTTTTTAAATTTATTTTTTGATGAAACTTCTCTAATAAATATTAGTTGTAAACGTCACTGCGTTTCCCGAATTGGGCTATTTACATAAATCAGTATAGTAGATACAGATTACGAAGGTAGACAGCAATGTTATCGCTCGTTGGCTGCGATAGTGGCTCAACTAAGAAATACGAAGAGTTAATGCAGTCTCGAGAATTGCCAGTTGATCTACCTTCCATAAACAACAGCAGGATCTTAGAGTTCCGTGTTCCATCAACAAATGGCAGAAGTGTGGACGTGAGAATGATGCATTTCAGTATGAGGTGCAACTTCAAACCAGTGTATCTCAACACCTGTTTTTTTGAGTTGTGCCACTATTGCAGTTGAGGAACAATGTAAGCTTCCGATTTTGCCGTTCGCGATACGTCATGGATTCCCCGTGAACATCGGGCTGAATCAGCCGTCGCGTCGGCGAGTGCAGACGGGCCGGCCGCCGAGCAGCTTCCCGTGCAGCCGTGCGTGGCGCAGCCGCTGAATCATCCCGGGCTGAGCACACGGAAGTCCCCGGTTATCGATTGGCGCGTACGCGGCTGGCGCCTGTCGCTGCCGCCGGCGTTGCTCGCCGAGGGACACTGCCCCGCCCCCTCGCAAGCCGTTGGTGTGATTGTATTGATGACTCGCCTCGGGCTCATCAGGGTCCTAGTGGCTAGCGAAACAACTCATGTGCAATCAACACTTTTTATAGGAAGGATATGGTTTTGTAAATAAGTGGGCAGTTCTTCATATTTTCTTTTATAAGCTACTGTGATTGTAACGTTGAAAGAGAAGTTATTAAAACTGCCTCGTTTTGATGATCAGTTTTCATTTGTAATATTCATCTACGACGAATACGTTGGTTAGTGCATTCAGTGGCTGCTAAAAACATCTGCTTCGTACAGAGGCTACTTCATTTTGACACAATGTCCTAATGCATTTATTTGAACACAGGTGTCATGACTTTATTTCATATTTTTTTTCGCAAGCGAAAGAACTTTGGAACGATAAATGACATTAATATCTTAACTAAGACGTTCAGGTGATTTAGTAAGTTAATTTTGGTAATTGCCATCAAACACATAATCACTTCGAAATTAATTCCCAAAACAGTCGGTTCATTTAATTGAATCATTCCGAGTGTAGCAGTTTCGGTCCTGTTACTGAATTCATAACGCTTGTTGGTGCGAAACCAATTTTAGTTTCATTATAATGTATATTTAATATCGTAGTAAAGTGAAATGTTTTATGTAAAATTGTAGCATTTACGGCCAGGCAGTGTCTCGTCGGGTTAAGATGTTTGACACTTAAGCCGGACGATGTGTGTTATTTTGACAAGATTAGAATTCTTTTAATCATTCATTGTATATACAATGTTAAGAAAATGGGAAGTAACTTTTCAGAGATATTAAAAAGTATTTCCTCGTGTCGGCCAGCACGTGAAGTTGATGTACAGTACTGTTTGCATTTTTTCTTCTTTCATAGAACCGAAGACAATTGGTAATCCCATATTGTATTACAAGAAGTTACATTTGAACTGCCAGCTCAAAATTGTATGTATAACATTTTAATAAAGTGACGGTATTATTTACGTGGCCGAGATAATCTGGGTTGTAGCACGATACCTTTGATTGACCACTGGAAGGGAAGAGCTTCTTTACTACTACCTTTTTTCCCAATATGGGGGTCTTGCTGCCAGAAGATAGCTGTGCACAAACTCCGAACTTGATTTTATGTCGAGTAAATTTGGTCCAGGAAGCCCAAACGATTTCAAAGGGCTCTCTTACAAGAGAAATAATACTACTTGCGTGCCATTTCGCTTCCAAAATTTATCTTGTTTCGGCCGGGAATAGAACAAGAGATATTCGTTACAACAGGTTCGCACGCTACAAGTTGTGCAATTGCGATCGATGTAGGGCCTAAATGTCATCCATAGTGGCCATCTAAAAGTATGTTAATTTCCACTGTGCGCCGAAATTGGAAGAAAACTAAGCAGCCTTCAACCACGTGAGAGGTTGCGTCTGTGTTTTCGATGGATACGCAGAAACTCTGGAAAAATTCAAAAGAAATCAGTTTCTTCAAATATTTCGTTTTCTTCACAGCTTTACACAGATTTTCCACACACTGTTTACCGCGCAGCTGAGCCATGCGTCAGCACGAGTCCGGAAGAGACCCCCCCCCCCTCTTCCATTAAGTATTTAATATTGTTCGTTATGGAAAAGCAACTTTTTTTATATTTTTGATATAGAAAGAACTCTTGTACTATTACACTACACTATACTATACTATACTATACTATACTATACTATACTATACTATACTATGGTATTAAAGTATTCAGACTGTTGAATTTATTGCATTGTACGTGAATATTTTATTTGTTCTTGAGCAATGTAGATGCTACTTTAAGGAAACCCATTTTGTTTTGGTTTTGTTCAGCAGTATTTTTGCAGCACGCTGCAGCAGATCACTAATATACTCCTAATGTCAGCACTTCAAATTCGTCGGACAAATGTAAACGAGTAATGGGTCAGTTTCTCGGCGTTTCATTGAATGCGTTTTTCAGTTACATTGGAGTACAAAGTTGTTATATAGTTTCTTCTCGCTGCTAACCAAATTATACCAAAATGTGGAGAAAGTAAGGTTATTTTTGTGTATTAAGTGGTCGGTAGCATATTAACATTTTTTAATAGCTCTGACTTTTTTCATGGTAAATAAAATGAAATCATAAGAAGGCCGTTATATTGTCTGGATTGGAAGGTCTTTAATATTATAAAGTTATCCATGAGTTGTTAAGTTCCGAAAGTAACAATTTGAATAGTAATGGTTCTAGCTTGACGCTTGAGACCGAGAAGACCAATATTGAAAGTGCCTCAACGTCTGCAAAATATTCGCCAGTCCTTACCTCCCTCCCTCTGTGTGTGTGTGTGTGTGTGTGTTTCATAGATGATGCGTGTTGCTTGCATGTGACTCCTGACTTTCCGGGAAGTGGCAAGCAATGAACCTCAGGGACACAAGTCCATGCGCTGTCGTGTGGTCGCGCTGTGTTCCGATGGCAAGCGACGTCACTGTCATATGGGCATTCGGTGGAGTTGACGCATAGCTTACTCAAGCACTTGCCTCTTCCGGGAAGAATGTTGCAAAGCGTAGTTCGCCGCAACGCTCCCCTCCACCCGCACATTATCGTAGTAGTTTGACTGTATCGTTAAAAGAAATTTAAAGATAGGTTGCCAATCAGATGAATTATGTTCCTTGATCATTCGAATAAAAGTTTTTGCCAGTGCGGTGCTTTTAAACTCTCAAAGCAATTATCGGAGGCTGGGTTATCTCGGGTTCATGTGGAATCTTTTCTGCATGTGGCTAAATAAATTACATTGCCATGGAACAAAGAACTTTTTGCACAAGGGCGTTTGTGGAGATTTTGACTGTGCACATAGTGTCTTAGTCATGAAAATGTAGTAATTATGCTATAAAGCTAATCAGGGTAGGTGCCATGTACGTTTTATGTACGCCATAGAAAGCAGTGCGTTTCCATAAAGTACAAAGAATGTTGTTGCTGTCAGTATAATAAAGAATTAAAACGTTTTCAATCGTGAATGGAATTTTTTTAGGAACGTTACATTGCGAGCCTCCGGAACACACAGCTTCGCTCCCTCATGCATCATTTATGATCACCTTATGATACATGCCGGTAAAGAACTGTCATCTAACAAAATTACGTAGTCTGATTCCAGGTGCGGTCGCGCATTCTTAGTATTGTGAATAATCTTTCATGTTCCAGGAATGCTTAACTGATATGCCGAACAGGACGTGAGAAATCTGAAATTCCACAGCAGCTAAATTGAAATAACAAGTCCTTTCTTTATTTGATAAAATCTATTTTCCCTAGCAATTATATTCAAATGTTAATTTCATATTTTATTTATTATACCATTCATTTTAAATTTTTAAATCTCTTAGCTCTAATCATTTCTGCTGCAAGTTTGCATTACCCTGATTTGAAATTCAAGGAAAATGTCATGGACTAATATTGTATTTCGAGACAAATTCCGACAAATTTTGTTCATTGACACGTATGATTCGGCACTCTTCTGCTTCGTTGTTTCTTTTTTAAGGTCTTACTACTCGCTAACCTAAATCTCCAAATGTTCCAACTAGAGACAACCTATCAAATATGCCGGGAAGGATCACTCTCATATTAATAAAAAACAAACCAAGGGTGATTGCCTATACAATACATTTTATACGTAGTATCCTCTAATATAATAGACAATCAAAGTATTTTTAACATAAATATTTTGTTGTATAAATTTGCTAAAACACACAACGTTCCTCGACATAATGTGACAGCACCATCGGTGGTCCAGTATTAATAGTTCTTTGTAATGAATAGTAGACCACAATTTAATTCGTTTGAAAGTAAATTTAATTCGCTTGAAAGTAAATTTAATTCGCTTGAAAGTAAATTTAATTCAACTACACAAAATATAGACAGCCGCCTAACGAAAAGCGTGCTGGGAGATACTGATTTTTCCAAATCCTTCAAAACTACCCCTTCCGAGCTCACTCAACTTACTGAATTGGGCCCCGCGAAAACAGCCGTATGGGGATGTTAAACTTTTTTTTAAAAAATATCGTAAATGACTAATCGAAAAGTGCACAATTTTTTGTGGAAATGATTTTCCAATAATTTTTGGAACGTGTTTTAAAAATATGAAATTTCAATACGCGCTCGTGTTGTGGCGTTATAACTGCTTGCATTTTCTCTCTGCAGCGATTTGCGATTGTTTTAGCATCGCCACGGTTAGCCACCTGTGTTTTTTTTAAATTTTGTATTTTTTAAAGTTTTTTAGTTTTTAGTTGTTTTTTTTTTTTTTTTTTTGTTTTTAGTTTCGTACGTTTGCAGCTTGGGTGTGAATGAGAACAGTGTTGGAACTGGAATAGTGTGAAATTATGGTACAAAATACATTGTGGTTTTTGTTACCACGGTGCGAAATTCCATCAACGCTCTTTTTTTTTCGCTGGCAATGGGAAGGAATACTAGAAATCGATGGTAGCAAGTGATTTTGATGGCGCAAAAAGCATCGTCGATATGTTATTATCTTTAGATTTGTCTTAAGGAAACACCTTTTAAGTAATGCTCATAAACTTGTTTGCCAAATGAGCAGAACAAGAGCGACTTTATCAGAAGAATATAACCCAAAACCAGTCGTTAAGATGTGTATGAAAGAGTACGCAAAATGTGATTACAACTCAAATTAAAAACCGAGAAGCTTCCGCTCCGACAAGCAACTGGACAGAGATCTGTTCTCGGCGTCGCGTCGCCCGCGAGCGGAAGCGCACGCATATCGCAAGTTGTGACGCGCAGCCTCCTACAATGGACCGAAAGCTGTATAATCGAAATCAGCGTTGTCAACTAAAAGGGAATGATGCGACGTTCCATAACATAATTGCAGTAAAGGAATGAATGACCATGTAGATGCAATTATTTTATTGAACCCTAATTAATCATTACGCTACTTTCGAAAATACTGATAAAGAAGTATTGATTCTTATTAAATCATAAAAGTAGCGAGGCGAATTATTGACTCTTAAATGCTAAATGAATTATTAAATGCTAAAATTATAAAATGCTTAAATGCTAAAATTACTACAAGCAACTAATAAATTAATTCCTTTTTGCATATTCCGTCTGAAGGTTCTTAATGTTGAGAATGAATGATTGACTTCATGTCAGTTTCAAATGTCAGTGTGTCTCTTATGCTTCTCAGTCGCTTGTCACTTAGTTTCCTACAAGAGAAGGATTGTTCACCTAACAGACTATAAATTGGTTGACCCATCCAAACTGAGAAATCCAACTGTATGCCGTTGTTCCAGGAAAAGTTACGTGGACCTTTTTTTATTTAAGTAGTTTTTATCTCATTTTTAAGTATGTCATGTAAATCAGAATCCCGAAGTAGGTACAGTGTGTAACAATCTTGTTTGTACACGTACTTTTTGTAACTAAAAATTAAATTTTACATGATTTTATATTTTTGTCTTGTCTATATTTTTTTCCTTTGTATTAGTACGAGGAAACAAAAACCATCAACAAACACTTTATTTGCTTTCAAATAAAAATAATCTAACCAAAATCTAGCTATTACCGTGCACTAGTCAGATTTGTACACTATCAAATAATTAAAGAATATATTCCATAATTAAGAAGAAGAAAGAACCGTTTAATAACAATCTAACGCAGTCTTTAACTTTGAGAACTGCTTTGCATAGTTTCTGCATTGAATGCACAGGTTTTTGGCATCTCATATCATCAGTTTTTTTCCTATCTGCCACAACGCGTTTCAATTGTTCCAAGGATTGAGGTGTCCTGGAATGCACCCTTGTCTTTAAATCAACCCATACATGTTCAATCGGGTCAAAATTCAAAATTTATTGCTTATTTATCCTTGAAAATAGATTTTACTACATGGCAGTTTTTTTTTTGTTCTTTCTTTCTTTCTTTCAAAATTTAAGTAGTATATGACTTAGTGTAGGGATCACAGAATTTTGAAAATGTGCACACAATTCACTTTTCCCCATAGCACGTCATACGCAGTTTTAACTGTTTTTTGACGTAAAATAAATAAGATCAGGAGATTGGTGTGGAGTTCGCAATTGCTTGGGCACGTTCCATGTAAGCCACGGTTTGCAGATATCAGCAGTGTGCTTGGAGGTCATTATCTTGTTGAAAAATGTATCTTTGACCTAATTGCATTTTTCTGCAGGCTGCTTAACATTTTTCTTCAAGATTTCTAGCTATTCCCATTTGTTCATGATGCCATCAATGATCTGCATGGTTCCAATCCCATTAGATGACATGCACCCCCAAATCATCCTCCATGTTTCTCAGAAGGCAGGGTGTTGGGTGACGGGCGCATACAGAAGTTTTCGATTTTGCTGATTATAGAATTATTTTCATTTGTTGATTTTCAGATATTTGTAATGTAAAGAATTGATATATTGAAGAACTTTCGTGAGTATAGAAAATTAGTAAAAGCTATTTTTTTTAAAAAATGGTATCATTGACTTCGGAGGGACTAAGGCCTTATGAGCACCTTTGGGTGCATCATTGATTGTAGGTACTATATTAAAATAGTTAAAATTATCCTTCTGTGAACGAAACCAGTAAAATAAGCATTGCTAATTGTCGGTATAATCGTTCATACCTGTGGAGTTCTGGTCTCCTAATTAAATTAGCAGATTTGTCTCCTTGAGAAAATAGCAAACGAACAAACCGTATACTACTTTTCAGCTATTTGTTGTTTTCTTTAACAAATCCACCCAACATCGTGTCACGGTAACGAAAAGGAACTAAAAAGAAATGTCCATCGATCGCAGAAACACGACCGCAAGTGCCTCGACGCTCTAATGCCCGCCCAAACTTAGTTGTCAAACTTGGATGCATCGTTAACCATCTTAAACAAGTGTTTTTTACACCCATAACTTAATCTAATATCCCCAAAATAGCTCAGGACACTTGCAGAATTCTTGGTTTCGGAAAAAGGGGAAGAAAAATGATTTACCGAATTTTGCAGTTTTTTTTTAAATAAAAACTGCCGTAGTAGAATATTGACGTATTGGTACTTCTACCGTCATTATGCGTGAAGTTCGAATCAAGAAAGGAAGGTCTTGTGGTACATCGCAATGTGTTAAACTAGTCTATTTACTGTTCATGAAACATTTTACTTTTTAAAATGTAGAGCGATTCTTGTTTCTAGTATTAAAGACTTGTCTATTCTCTCCGTCAACCCGCATTTAATGGTAATTATTTAAGGAAGTCGGGCATCGTATTGGTTTCTATACCTAAACATTTCCCCGAAAACATCCTATTTTATATTCTCATTTCTCTGCAAAAATAAATGGTTATAAAATTGTTGAAATTCGATTGAAAAGAGCTTTTTAAATTTCTTATTTTAATGAAGACTGTAACCGTAGATGTATTGACCTAATTGCGAAGGAATTTAGTTGAAAACCGACGTGTTGAGTGTAAGCGATTTCTCTTTTTGCATTGATAAGCATAACAAGTGCCATGGTGGCTGCAGACAAAGTCCTCGTTGCATGTGGGCGCACAATGAGCAGGAGGCCTTCACAATGGCTTGGTAGCGCCGGTGGTCCTCGAGGGATGGCCCTGGCTTCGGCCGAGGGAGGGGGATGCTGGAAGGCCAGCGATTACGCCGCGGAATGCGGGTGCGAGTGAGTCATCGGCGACGCCGTTGCGCCGCGCCGCGGCCATGCGCCTCACGCCGACGCCGAAGCCGACGAGACTCCGACGCCGACTCCGGCGCCGGCGCTGACTCAACTCGGGGTGCCGCAACGCGCCGTCCGGCCCGGCGGGCTGCGCGGTGGCAGCGTGGCCCCATGGCCTGTGTGAGGCCTTCTCCCTCCCGCGCCCCCCGCTCTCCCCTTCGCTGCTAGCCTCCGCCCCCCCCCCGTCCTCCCACCCGTTCGCTCTTGCGCTCCCGCTCCCTCTCGCTCTCCCTCGCGCGCGCGCCTGCTGCCACGCCATGGCGCACCCGCCGCGTCCAGGGGAGCGAAAACTCGGTCCCTGTCTGGCAACCCCGGCTGACGTGTGAGTCATTCGGCGGCCAGTCAACGCGGTCGATACTCAAAGCGAGTGCACGAAAACAAATGCAGGGCGATCCGTCCGTCCTTGATGGATAGCTTCGTACCGAGTGGGCTGGTTCCGAAGGTTTCTTAACATCTCCCTAAGTCACTGGGCGCATTTCTGTAATATTTGCAATGGTGATAATATTGTTAATTCAGACTAATCTAGATCTTAGAATTGGTTTTCACGAGTTGTGTAAAATTGGCGTGTAAACATTTCTGGGAATTGCAAGGAATGTGGTGACGACCTCTTGAAGCAATGCGTTGGGTTTTTGCAGTCCGTTATCCGCTTCGCTGAATAAGTCTTTCCACGTTCCAGTCCCAGTACAAATGGAAAGAAGACATGCTGAATATTGCACTGTGCTGATGTGCAGTTTAGAAGAATTAAAGCACGTATCCAGATAGTCTTTTAATCGTAATTAACTCACCTTCGTTAATTTGTAAGGAAGGGCCAGAGAATCTCAATTACAGCAGATACATTTCGTTAACGTATCTACTGAAATTCCTAAACATCCTATTCAGATTATTCTTATTTAACAATGGATTATTTCTGTAACATTAATACGAATGAGAAGTCGGTGAGCAGTAAGAGGTTATAAGAGTTGCCCAAGTTTAGAAACAATATGAACCAGCAATAACGCAGTCTTTGTACTATTTATTGTATTCTGCTATACAAAAAAAAAAAAAAAAATGTTGCCATTCGCATTTTTTTTAAAAATGGGAACGTAAGAGGAGCGTATTGCTTAGGTGGTCTTTAAGTTCGGTTACCGCCTAACTGACGCAAATGAGTTATCGTGAGATATCGCTACTCTTCGCAATACCTTCTGCACTGTGTTAATATACCACAAAGGGGTTAAAGGAACACGTTTTTGTATAATTCTGCAACTGAAATATTAGCAGTTTAATTTTTGGATGTTTTGGACATAACCTAAAACGTTGGAGTAAATTTTCTATTTCAGTCGTGAATGTCCCTTGTTAGATTTGAATACTTCTAGAAGTGGCCAAGATGACATTTGTATCATATCGTAATGGACTGCTCCAGAAGAATATACAAACTTGATTTTGTAGGAATCGCATGCCTCCATACACTTGTGATATTTCTTGAAAGCAAACCTCCGTAATGGTATTAACGTCCACTTACGCTCTGCCATAAAATCTAAAGAGCTATTTTTTGCATGCAGGGAGTGGTGGATTATGGCGGTTTGAAAAGATGAGACACTCTTCAAACGGCGAGAAAGTGTCGTCGATGAGCTGATATGAAGTCGGAGTGTCAAGGTCACGGGTCCCGCGACCAACGCCGCGCTCTCCCAGCGGAGGAGCTGCAGTGGAACGCCAAGGCACTCGGATCGGCGTTTCTCTTTGCGCTCGGAGCAGCGTTCAACTCGTGGTTACCGCCAACCTACTAGGATATAAAAGCTGTCGTTCTTTGTGATACAAATTGTTGATAATTAAGGTACTTATTTCGCGATTTCGAATGTGTTCCAGCTCGAGGACCAGTTATTTCATGTGCAAAAATCATGTCACGCATGATATTTTCAATAAGTAATCCATTTACAAGGTTTGTACAGAGGACAGAGGCAATGATTTGTGTAGATTTTTGCTGTAATTGTATAATTGCCTCTCTCTCGCTAGACATTTTCAGGCTCGAAGCGCCACTCTGGAGCCGAGAAGTCATCTGCATACTGTAAAGGGCGCTGCAGTTTCTGATTTTGGATCACCGCAGATGTTGCGTTGCCTTCTCGTTCATGAAAATGTGTAGCACTCAGATTTTTGTATAATTCAAATATTTACTGGTAGTGGCTTTAAATGTCTATGAATTCATGTTTCCCCTTTTCATACTGTTGTCTTTAAATTTTCGTCTCAATGGTGGAGGTTCTTGAATAATCGAAAACGATACTGTCCCAACACCCTAATTACACACGTTTGATAGTGTGAATTACACTTTTGCCGATCCTCTGACGAAAAACCCACATTTTTAATTTGATTCACATTTATTGGATTTGACTAAAGTTAATGGATTTGGATAATGAAGGGATAGACAAACAACCACTTGAGAACCTGTATTCCGGCAGCCTAGCTCAAATGGGATTAACAGGCAATGGTAGATTTATAGCCCTTCGTAATAAAATTAGTTTGTGATAGAATTGGTCCTAAAAATGGAAAACCGTATGGATTACTTCCAATTACCGAACGAAGCTGTGTGTGAGTGCATTGCATGATCACGCGTGGCAACTCCTGTATGAGCCATGTCAAACATTCAACCCTACTATACTACACTGACTGCCGAAATTGCACAGAAGCTAAATAAGAAGAAATTGCACGCAGCAACGAACACTGAGCCCAGAAGATCAACTGGGTCACGCGCGATGGCAGAACAGCGCTTGTGATTAAGCACTGGCGAACTTCGTAATCTAAATCTATCTATTCACAAATTTGCATGTTTCGTCGTTTATGAACGTTTGTAGAACAAAAGAAATTAGTGAAACAGCTGTGCAGTCACGAAGCGTATCTCAGAAAAATTACTTAACAAACTTTTGTTCATCTAATTGTAAAAAAGACGAGGTCTTTATTTTTACTCCTAAGTATTGCTTCCTAAAAAGTATTCATGCGCTGGAATAAGTCAATTTTTCGATAGGAAAAACTATTGCCGAGCCCTGGTAACGAAAAAGTTGATTATCTTGTTCCTATACTGCATAGTAAATTTCTGCCTCTAACACGTTTTGTAGTCAGAACCCAAGTTCTCAGAGTCCTCGATATCTAAAAATCGATTGATGGCTAAACGTCTGTCCATCCTGCTAATGATGGCGCTCTCTCCTAATTTATCTCTAGTCATACCGCTCACACGGGGCTGAGTGCCCTTCAAAATTCATCTAACCCATTATCAGTAGAAATGGATATCCATAAACGACATAAAATTGTACCAGGTATTTCAGTTTTGAAAGAATATTTTTATTGCGTTCGTTTCTTCGTGTAAAATGCACAATTTGTTTCCAGTATATTACTGGGAGTGTTTCATTATTTTCTTTGCTTACTCCAATGTCTGTTATTATAGTGACTGGATCTTGTAATGTATTGTTGAGGGTAATATTAATGTTGCATGGACTCTGGCTTTGTAAAATTAATGATTTGTTAAATTATTAGACACAAACAAAAAATATTTAAAAATTTGAATTAAGAGTCGAAATTTTACAATATTTCTAGTTAAGGTTTGCTGGATTTGAACTTCAGTCGATTTCATGCCCACAGTCTTGCAGTATCGCGCCACTAGTATTGTGCCAACGCCTACCAGAAATAGAGAAATGGTTTTAAAATGGCGGTGTGGATGTTGGCGTTGGGTGACGGAAAGACGGAGGAGGGCTGTGGGGCGTTGGCGTTTGCGCGGGCGTGGGTGGCGGCGTGAGGAACCGTCCCTGACCCCTCCACGGCGCGCGCCCCCTCCGCCAGCGCCCGGCCGCTTCCCCTCGCGGGCCCTCGCCCTCACCCTCAACCCCCCCCCCCCCCTTTGCTCCCCTTGCCTCTGCTTCTGCCCCCGCCGGCGCGGCGTGAGGTGAGGGTGCCCGCTTTCCGCTTGGCTGCCTCCTAGCCGCTGCTCCCCTGCGCCTCCACGTTTCCCTCTCGGCTGAGTTGCACCGTCGCGCCGCGCTGACTCGAACCAGCGCTCGTTAGATTTCTCTCGTTTTATTTATTTATTTTATCACAGCCAAGTGGTTCCTGTCGTTACTGACATTTGCGGATTTTGAAATTTATGAAAATTTAACGTTTGGAATGCTAATAGTAACGTTACTATTGTATTTTCATAGTTTTGTTCCTTGCTTTGTAAGTTGCACACATCATGACACGTGCCGAATTCTCAAGTATGTCGGTAGCGGTCAAGAGGTTGGTCTTTCGCCTACATAATTGTTCAGCCTCGAAAATTTCAAAATGTTTATTTGTGGAGGCGAGACTAAATGATCTAGATGCCAACGCAGATGTAAAGCTAGAATAGGAACCAAGTGCCTCGTCATTTCCTTTCAGTTGTTATGAGCGTCACTAAATGCTTCTAAATCATGAATTGGTCTGAGGATAGTTTTCTCATTTTCCCCAAGAAATGATTAAGTTGCTATATTTCGTAAGCACTGCAGTTGAGGGTGCTGCTCTAATTATCGAACAGATCCTTTCGCACAGACGATGGACTATTATTGAACACTTTCCCATTAGTAGCAATTTGTGATCGGGCGATAGACTGCACCAGTGCTTTTCAATGAGTTGTAATCTCGTCCAGACGTGTGTGAATTCCACACCCAATAGAGAGCGTGGGTGTAATGGCGTTTGGGCTCTCCACCTGCAGGTCTTCTCGCTGAGAAGGGCGTGGAAGGGCCCTCAGTCAGACGCCGCTGGTCACGCGGAAGCGGCGGGCGTCAAGGCCGCAGGACCGTTGGGCGTGGGCCGGCCTTTGTGGCTGAAGGGCGGGCGTCCGCGGGCGCCTGCAGCTGAATGTCAAAGGCAGGCTGCGGCATTGGGCGCGACCACAAAAAACGAGGCAGCGCTGACGACACTCCGCCCCTCCAGCGGCCTCTTGCTCGCTTTTCTTGACGCGCTGGTTATGAAACTATGTTTACGAGCATTGCGGGACCCTTAAACACTAACGGCCTGTTGACCGTAATTGTGATGCCGAGCCTTGTTTGTTAAACGCTCCGGTATCTTGGGAGAGGATGGTAAAAGCGAGACTGTGGGAAATCGCACTCGCTCGGATCAGAAGCTCTCGTGGCTGGTGTTTAAATATGTAAGAAACTCCTGTTTACAAATTTGCCTTCTGCAAGAGGCAAGACGTAAATTGGGTGTTGTATTCCTCGTTCCCAGGGATGCCTTGCGGGCTCGTGGAGGCCGGAGAAGTAGTTACGATGGTCTTCGCGGCGCTTGTTCTCGGCGTAAATTTTCGCTTTCTGGGCGTAGAATTCCTTCAGAAATCTATGAGATAAGCGTGGAAAGCAAACCGTGGAGCTCCACCCTGAATACTACCGGTGATACGTCGATATCCGTTGTAGATAAGATGCAAACAACTCCGTCGCTACGTTATTTTTTTAACAAGATATTGACTCTTCCGAATGTTTGATGAAGCAAAAATATGTTCGTGCGTACAGAACAAGCCTAAAACGTTGAAATATTTCACAATTACTCTAGTAAAGAAGAAATTATATTAAGATTTTCAAATGGCTTCGGTTGCTTTGACATGTGGTTACTCACAAATACCACAATCCGGTTGGATTTGGAGTATTAAATCAACCTCTGTCTTCAGTTTCTATTCAAATGCCGAAACAGTGTATTAGTGTTATTAAAGATAGTTAAAACCCAGAGTAGACAGCTCGCCCTAAACTTATGGGCGCCCCAAATTGTGTTGACGCATGTGCGATTTTGGAGTTCTGCAAACTACGAGTAGTTAAGACAGTGTGCCCACTTTCAGGAAAATCAGGTAAAATCTAGGAATTTGTGGCTGAAATTCAGGGAAAATTGTGAGAGGTTATACATTTTTTTATAGTACAGAAATTTTTTGTTCATTTTCTGTTTGAGTTTGTTTTCATTGGTACTTAGTTACGGCGAAATTGGAGAGCTAGCAAATTTGTTTCAGACTTGCTTTAATATTTTCTTTAAATAGTGTGAAATGCTCTTCAAATCTTATCTAGGAAAATTTTGAAAAGTGCTCTGTAAAACCTGGAAAAGACAAAGAAATTTGTTCCAGGAAATCGGTGATCTTCCTGCAATAGTAAACCTTTAATTTATTTCTGTGTGTGTGTGTAAACTTTTCTTGATAGGTGTTGCGTACTTTATTGCATTTCATTGCTGATTAATTTTTCGGAAATATTTAATAAGTATGTAAATTTCGATAAACATTGACACGTGTGCCTCGCGTGTTTCTTTCCATCACAAAATTATGAAAAAAGATGCGGGCTGATATTGCAATTTCTCTTTATTTGCAGATAATGCTAAACTATGTGCAAGGACAAACTATGTTTAAACGCGTTGTCACTCCAGACTGGTTTGTCTTCAAATGCGATATTTTTTCTCCACACAGTTACAGTAAGCGTGTTGCTTACTGTACTGTACTTGTACTAAATCGAAGCGTTTCCGCTTCGTTCAACTAATAAACTTCGGGAATGGGTAATTTTGATTTCGTGAGTGTGATATTCCAAGTTATTGTATTTATCATTATCAGGCAAGGTGGTACCCGTTTTGTCACTTCTCACGCTTTATGGTAAGAACATAAGTCGTCTGTGTGTGTCCTTTATTAATATGTAATTTCTACGGTGTTCAACGCTTCAATTTATTCAGAAAACAGGGGAAAATGGGGTAAATTGATCGTTATGTAATTGGTGGTTATTTACTGATTGAACTAAACTTTCGACGAGTGAGTTGGAAATTCAAGGTCTCCGTAAATGTTTTGTCTAGTAATTTAAATTTAAGATTGGAATATTAGGCTTAAAAGAATGAGATTTCCTGTATGTTTTTTCTAGAGATAAAATGCTTCACTTTCGTGTGAAATAAAAGCTTTGTTTTTACTGTTATTATTTAAGAACTTCAATTATAGATTAATTGTAGTCCTACCGGAAACTGCCCTGTTTTGTTAAAATAACTCGCTCTCGTTTTGAATGAGGTCCTTTTTTCGGAAGCGCGTGCTCGGGTGCCCCAGAGAGCGTAACCGGAAATCCCGGAAACGGCCCGGGTTGATGCGAACGTGATTGTACTTCGCTGCGAGGCGCGGTTCCTACCGGGAGGAGGACCTGCCATTCATGAATTCGTGGCAGAACAGAACGCGGTGCGTGAGTCCGCACGCGCGCGGCCGTAGCGGCCGAGGCGTGCTCTTGCCGGAGGCGCAAACCATTCGTTGAAACTTTTGGCGCGCAAACTCGAAACGTTGCCAACCGATGCGGCTTAAAGTTCTTCCGTAGGCGCCAGCCCCGCGCTCGTTCATTTCTCTTATACAATTATATCTAAGATGGCCATTTAAAGAAATAAAACAATTTTTGGAGTTTCTGTAATGGCTATTAATTTAGTAGACTTAATTTTTAAGAAAGATTTATTATTGCGGAAAAATATTGGTTCTCAATATTCCAAGTTTTCCTTTCAAGTCTGGTTAATTCACCGGAAACTGTAAGTGACGCGTGTCGTTTTTCTCCGTTGTCCGGTCGTGATAGCTGCGAAACGTACGCAATGCTTCCGCGACGGTGTGGCGATAGGCATGCGGCGCGTTCGTCGAACGCGCGTCCACAGCGGACGGCCGCTCGGCCGCGGCTGGCGCAAGAGCCGGCCACCGCGTCGTCCGGCCGCGGCGCTTCGCCGTGCGGCCTGGCCTCGGCGCGTTGGCTTCGGCTCGGCCCCCCCCCGGCCCGGCGCCACTCGCTCTCGTTGGGCGCGAGGACACGAGATGGCGGGAGCGGGCAGGCTGGCGGCGTGGCTGGCGCGGAGCGGCGCTGCCGCGCCTCCACGTTGCCCGCCCGGCCGCTGGGCCCTGTTGCCTGCTGTCCTCTTATCCCTCTCGATTTCGTCCAGTTGAATGGTTATCTAGCGCGAACAGCTGTTAGGTTTCCACTCTTGCATGAATGAAAATATTTGGGTTACATTACACTGTGTAATGTAAATTTCGTGTCGAAATTTATGTATAAAACTGGAGGCGGGTGTGCTTGTTCCAGAGTAACACAGAAATGCGGCGACAGGGTTTCAACTAAATTTTGCAACAAGACTTGCGCTGCCGAGGAATAACATTTGGAGGGTTCAAGATTAAAGATATTACTTACATTTGCTTTTTACAACATTGTTGTATATTTGCGTTACTTGGTTTTCTGTGCATTCTAAGGAGCGAAGCAGCGGTCCGTTCATTAGAGCGGTGAGGACTGGAGAGGCCGAACGAGGGGGGGGGGGCGGAGCTTGGCGGGGAATAATATACTTGTTATATCACAGTAAATTAACAAGTTTCACAAAGTCATCAGGAATAGTGCAATCATACACATACACACGCGCGCGCGCGGATTACCTATACCAAGAATATAAAAAAAAAGTTGCTGTTCCTTAACCCAAGTCAATAACAAATACGACGGGCGGCCTCTTCCTTGGAGTTTTGTCTGTGTAAAATAATCCATTCGGTATGCGCAGTATGAGAATAGGCGGAATGTCTCAATCAGTAATTTGCATTTTTTTTTTTCAATCAAAATTTAAACTTTGATTTCCCCTCCAACGAAACAATAGATGACTTGGAAGGATGGAAGCTGCATAGTTTTCATTGAATTTCTGCGCGCATTGAAATTTAGCCACGAGCATGAATGAATTCTATCAATGTTACTAATGTTTATTTACCATGGCGATTTCTGAATTAGGTGTGGTTATAGTCTTATGACTTTGAATTCTAAATGATAATTAAAGCATTAACTGTGTGATGTTTGTGAAGTAGTTAAAATGTTCCAGAACAAGAATGCGAGGAGGAGGTGGTAAGTTTTGTACCTCCTTGTGAGAGTCGGAGTTCGGGTGAATGGGCGTGGCGGGAAGGGAGGGGGATGAAGTGGCGGTGGTGAATGGGGCTGGCCCCTCCCTGGAGAGCGGCGCCCTGGGCGCGGGCCAAGAGCCGGCAGCGCGACGCGGCGGCGCGTGGCTGCGGGTGGAGGCGCCTGCGCGCTTCTGGCGCTTGCATTTGCTTCTCATGACACCCTTTTCACTCGCTATTCTTGCTAAAACGGTATTGACGTACATGTTTTCTCTGAAAGGAGAGTGGGAATATACCCATATTAGTGCGATAATAGATTGTTGCAAAGAGCTAGTATGACACTTGGGAAAAATCATTTTCAGTATATCGAAATATTGATCTTCCAATGATTAGAATGATCGGCCGTAGGTATGTCGGTGCGATTTGTTAGCTCCTGCAGTAGATACTTCTCTCGAGGGTCTGTAATCGCATTTGTTTTCCGCATAATTATGCTACTTTTCAATTTATATTGTTGAATTTTTTACATATTGAATTTTGATATTGTCAACAGTTGCTGGCTAGGAGGATCCTTTGTAACTACCCTCCTACAGCCTTACAAAACGGTGACTTTCATGTGCAGGCTCCAGAATACGGTGTACGATCTTTTCTTAATTATATAATTATAGTATGGATGTTTATTTTTTAATTCCATTGTGAGAGAAATGAATTGCCTGCCATTAGCGGCGCGGGCAGTCGGTGCGAGTCGCCATCACAGCATCCGCCCCCCCCCCCCGGAACCGGAACCGGAAGCGCGCGCGCGAACGAGCTGACCGGCGCGCGGAACGGTGGGCTGCTGGCGAGCGGATGGGAACGGGTCGAGCGGATAAAACGCGCAGATTATTTCGGATTGCGAGTCGCCGGCGTGGCTCGTCTTCAACTGGCCGCCCCTCGTATAATCGTACAAGTGGCCCTTGTGGATTAAGAGTAACCGTGACTGGGACAAAAATAATGGGGGAGGGTGGCCCGCCAAACAGCGCTGTTGCTTTCAATGGCCATTGTTCGGGAGTAATAATGCCGCTGGGTTGTCATGTGGTGTATTCAGAATATAATTCGCTCTAATAATTCACGGAATGACATGAAAAATCAATTTAAAAAAAATTAAAATGTCGGCACATATGCATACACACGTCCAAGGAAAGTCTTCCAAAAAGACTTGTAAATTCTTGAAACTTTTATAAAATACAATCTTAAGGTATGGCAGGGTCATTTGTGACTAAAATGTTCCGTAAACTAGTATGGTACACATGTATTTATGCTTAATATTACATTAATATTTTATTTCAAAGCCACTTGTCAGGAAAGGAATAAAAATGTAATAAGTGAGGGCTATGCAAGAAACAAACAAACAAAAACTGGGAGTGAGCATTTTCCACGTCGTTGCTAAATCATTCGATGAAGATGTGTCAATAAAGTGTGTACGTACCTACAAAAACTAGTTTCTCGTTTGGAAATGGATGCGATAAATGTCTTAAGAGTTGGATAGAAGCGAAAAGGGTCGCAAAAAATGTTTAACGTAGATGAAATATAGTTGGGTCGTTATTTGCGATGTGTAGTTGAATGTATGTTTTTTACGAAATTCTTTGAAGGAGGTGAGATAAAAATGATTTTTGTGTACGAATTTGAACTATTCTTAATTCACTTATGTAGTTGCGTCGTCACGTGGATGTGTTCGTTTTTTCTTCTCAAAAACATTTCAAGTGCATTTGAGAATTTTTCGCCCTTAAATTTCCAAACCAACTTCCAAAGAGGTCTGGAAAAGTGAATATTATTTCCTGACTCATTATCCAAAAATGGAAAATTAAAAAATTGGTCCCTGCCTTTCCGCAACAATGTGTCACTGGCTTGACCTTCCAAATAGGGGCCAGTCTGATATGAGTAATTTTTTTAAAATTAAGTTTTTCCCTTTATCTTTGCCCCCAGCCTCTATATTTAGTAATGTGCTAATTAGAAACCTCTCCCCCGTAATCG
Organism: Teleogryllus oceanicus; assembly: GCA_964035755.1. Lineage (NCBI taxonomy): Eukaryota > Metazoa > Arthropoda > Insecta > Orthoptera > Gryllidae > Teleogryllus > Teleogryllus oceanicus. The sequence continues at coordinate 207,731,511 of CAXIVR010000001.1, read as the reverse complement.
AACGTAATAGTGTTCCTCTGTCTCCTAGTTTCCTTTATGTTAATATAACATTCTGAATAACATTTTTACTACAATTTGTATGTGATAAGTCACAATATGTATGACGCCAAATGCGTTGAGGAGACAATTTTTTTAAAAAAAATAAAACAGAACTATGCAAATGCCAGGCATTCAAATCATGATGCATATTTTTGCCTCTTTTTTTATCATAATTGCATTTTTTTGCACAAGTACCTTTTTCAATTATTGATCTTTTTTGCCTTTTATGTATTTTTATATACAATGCTAAAATACGAGACTCCGACATGGTCCAACGTGACCATTAATTACGAGATCATCAATTCACGTCTTGTTATTTTAAAATAAAAGATAATTCCTAAAAGTATACAAACAGGTTTTTCTCCATTTCCCGATTTCATAAATACCAGCCATGTTCTGAGAACATGGTCGATTGACAATGCACAGAGGGCACCGAAATTTTAAGTGGAAATAAATGTAAATTCCCAGAAAGATTCAGTGTTGCTAATGTTGGACTTCTAAAATATATGCCGATCACATCAGTCGATGTTGAGAGATCCTTATCCGCATTCAAACTGATTTTGTCTCTCCATCGTCGCAAATTTGAAATTGTACTCAGTACGTTACTGGCAATATATTGCAATCCAAATTATGAAGAGTAAATTGTAGAGGAGTTGTAAATATGTAAATCTACTTTTACATTAAAATGTACGTACTTGTTTTGTGCATTAAGTTTACAAAATAATATGGACAAAAATTACAAACGGTTTTTAATTTTTGTGTAAATTACGATAGTGCCTTTTTTCTCCTTATTCTTGACATTGTCAGTGCCTTCTTAGGCGCCTAAAAGACCGATTTTTTAGTGCCTAAACATTCAATGTCTATTAACCAGCAGTGTTACCATACTTTTTTTAATTAGCAATTGTGTGTCTTGTATTAATGCGATGTATGAAAGGACAAGGCACAAAATACGTATAAAATGAAATTTTCTCTCATCAAATTTGACCTCGTCTTTCCATTGTATGGGCATGGGCAGAAAGTGACCCAAAATACATTACCGTAAGATGTGTGGCGAACTCGAGATAGAGGAGCTGCGTTCAAAAGGATGCTGTGATGTCTGTTAATTGCCAAGCTTGTGGAAAAAGTAGTTTTCTGTTTTGACACGTCTGAGAGTAGCTCTAGGTGGCAATTCCCCATCCAAAGAAAATACGATCTTACCTAAAAAAATATATCCACGCTTAGCTTAGATTTAAGTTCAGTGATATGCATTGATAAATTTTACTTGTACTGTTTAGTTGTCCGCAACTATTGTATCCTTCGATAAAAAGCAAGTTGCAGCTGAAAGTTCGTTTTAATATTCCGGCCAGTGAGTAATGTCAATTAAATTGGTGCGCAGATTCAGGTGAACCAATTGGCATTGCTTCGAAACAAAGGTTTCTATGGCAGGTGCTTTGTTCCGGCCTGGAGTGCAAGTGGCGTAGTAGAAGGCTGCACGCGCAGGGTTTTGCGCAAGGACCTGGCAGCTCCCCAAATTTCCGCGCGCCGTGTCCAGCGTTGTAAGCAAAACCTCTTTGTCTCAGACTGGGCGCGTTACTAGAGATGTTGGTAAACGTTGTTTTGGTGCACGTGGTGAGTGGAAAAAATTGCTTGGAAAGTACCCGTCTTAATCTACGTAATATAATTTAGTACAGAATAATAAACTCGTGACATTGTCGTGGACGCATTTTATAATCGCACAAGAGTACCATTGATTAACTGGTAAAGATGTTTCCAGCACAAATTCTGTTAATATTTTCTTACTTGCGATCGTATTAAAAATGTAGCATCGTGACTACGAAAGGACATGTTATTAATTGTTTTTTTATTGTGATGTACAGGTAAGTGGTTGACTCCGAAATATGGATACATATATTTTTGCGTTGTTGAGGACGTTTCGATGAAAATTAGTACTCGCCTACTTTCGTAGCCGGTGGTTTCCTTCTCTGCTGCTCTGTGGTGAGGTCATAAGCTATTTTTGATGCGTACATTTTCTGGAAACAGCTGTTTGTTGCTGCCAACAGGTGATGCTGCCGCCTTCCCGTGCTACGAGGTAGTTCTATTTTCAGGTGTTGGTCATAATCGTTTCTTTCCCACTGCTTCAGTTGTCATTTTTTAATGTCTTGTTTACATTGATATGCTTGTTGGCGATGGATACACCTAAATACGCAGTTTTTAACTGTTTTTTGACGTAAAATAAATAAATAAATAAAATAAAAATAAAAATGGCGTCAATTAGTAATAGAGCTAAAACTAATATACGGAATAAAGAAGTATCTTGTATAGTGTATCAGGTCATTCAGTTTCTGCGTAGATACCTTAGAATAAAGTTATTAATATGCTCGTTATCTTGGTTAATGTTTGTGCTGTGGTCTCCTCAAAAAGATATAACGACTTTTTCTTTCTTTCTCTTAAAAAATGCTCTCAAACTGCATAAAAAGTAAATTAATTTTACTTCATTCTGTCTACAGGTAACACTGGCCTGTGATGATTTTGCAGAACGAGATTAGAGAGACGTTAAACCCTAATATTGGTGCAGTAAATTGAAATCTGCAAATGTTTTTATCACAATGTTTTTACAACGTGGACTGAAATTTTCAGTTGTGGAACATTTTTGTTTTGAAATATGAAAATGGGAAGGCATGCGTTTATTTAAAGCTGACTTCTATAAATGAATTTCATTTATCTGTTCTTTCAACTTGTTCTCTTGCTTCTTCAGCGCGTTCGTTGAGGCGTGGAATACGATACCGATGCTCTTCCCAACCGGTACATCAGGGTTTCAATCTTCGTTTTTATGATTTCGGGACGTAGGTGCTGTTGCGGCAATGTGTTTTTTGCTTTATGACCGGCTGGATTCAGCTGCTATCCTGATTTTATTGTTGTTAGATGTGCCAAGAATGCTCGTTTCAACGTCTAAAACCTCGTCTTTGCACGTCAATGCTGATGGAAAGAACAACGTAGTAGTGTGCTAAGCTCTTCGGGCTTTTTGCCACTCAAAGCACGCTCTGTGTAAAATTATTTCTAATTTACAAACATTCGGTAAAAGTTTGCTGTGATTTTTCAAAATAATACATTAAAAATAAATAATACATAACAGACCTAATAAAATAAATACATAACAGACCTAATGTATTTTTGTAAAAAGACGTGCAGGACCAATTTACTTGCAACGTACTATTGGTTCAGATAACTTCAGTGGTAGAATATCGTGGTATTTGTACTTCTGAAATGAAAGTAAGGTGTCATTTGTTTGAGGATGTGGGTTTGTATTTTCAGGTTGGTCAGACCAATTAATGATGTTAGTTGCAAGTTCTGTGGAGCTCATAGAAGGAAAGCCCTCTTATTTTGACCTATTAGACACCGTTGATAACAAAAATGTATCCCTAATACTACTTACAAAATGAATCTCGAGTATTATCCCCAAGCAATGAAAGAGCTAAGATGGATTGGAATTATAAGTCTTGGAATATTTTAACTGTTGAGATGCTGCGTTTCAAATTCTGGGGCCAGCTGTGCTTGAAGTTCTAGAAACCGGAATAAATTCTTGGTGTTATTTAAAGCATCTGCGCCTTTTTTTGCTCTGAACCTCCGTAACCTCATCTGTAAATTGAACTTGGCTTCGTTCCTGGCCTCGAGACCCAGAGTCGCCAAATAGTTCGGGCATAAGCGAGTTTCAGACGTTTCGGCCCAAGTGAAGCGCGGGAAAGGTGATAACGTTGCACCGTAGAACGCTGGCATTGCCCAGCAGCAGTCGCTGCCGCCGCGCCGTGCTGTCATCGCTGTGTCTGGCGCTGGCTTGCGCGTCGCGGCGCGTCGGCGCCCCTCCGATTGAAACCTCTGGCGGCCCCGCCCCCGCCGCCCCGAGACATCACACGCAGGCTGGAAATGAGATTCTAAGCAGACACACTGCCTCCATTCGGTCCGTGTGCTGGTTATTCTGATCTTCGTGCCTCCGATGAGAACTTGAGACATTCGGAAAAGCGCAATCACATTCGCAATGCAGAAATCGCTATTTAGATCTCAGCGAAACGGCACCAGATATACTTACATGTCTCCCTCGAATGCGAAATTTGGGAATGGGAAAATCTGAATCAAGATGAAGATAAAAGTATACTGATAGAGGGGGCGGGCACGTGGAGGGAGGGAGACTCAGAGGGCTTCAGCCCTCCCCCAAATATCCCAGGCACTCTGCTGATAATATTTAAAACCACACGCGATTTTCTTTCCGGCTCACAGATGTTACGGAAGCTACTGGCGAAATGAGGAAAAGAATGATCTTAGATAAAATGTCATCGTTGTTAAACTTGACACACTGCTTTGCGGTGCGGGTTTTTTTTTAGATAGTGCGACACTGAGAATGTCTGGTCATAAGCCGAAATAATACTGGAAGAATATCAGAATGTGCAGATGTCTCGTATATTCTGCAGCTTATATGATTTTAACTATTTTATCGTCACGTTCATCAACATTTTATTGTGTGATTTCAGAATGAACTCTACAAATTTTGGTGGTTCATGGAAGATCTTACGACAAAACATTTCCCACGTTATTGCAATGTGGCCAACGCTTTTAGAGTAAAGATACTCCATAAACATTTTACACATTCAAAAACGATTCAATTATATTATTAGAAAGTTATCAGAAGTAGTTTAACTAGTGTATTACAGTTAACTTCTGACCGGCTGCGCTGAAAATGTATTGCATCTTAAAATTATCTAGAATGGACACTGTCAAAATACGTGTTTAGTGGAATGACCTGCGGGGGGGTGCATGGCGGCCGTCTGTCTGGCAGACGTGGATTTGGAGCCCGCCCTTGTTCGTGAAGTGTGCGTGTGCCATCCCGCGACCTCGCAGGGCCAGCGGCTGAAGGTCGCGAGCTTGGAGGCCACAGCGTAGAAGGGCGGCGCCCCGGGAGCGATATGTAGGGAGCGCCTCCGGGAGGGCCCGGCCCTGCCCGGCGCGAAGCCGAGCCCATTTCTACCTCCCTTTTGCCAGCTGGAAACCCAGCTGGGCGTTCCCTCCCCTCCAGGATCCCTTCGTTCCTGTTCTTGTATCACCCCCGCCTGTCGTCACCCTGGGAGCGCGCGCGCACTACTGTGACTGGCACGAAGGCGTCGCGATGCAGTCGGCTATACGTTCATGTGGGCAACCGAGAAAGTGCAGTTTGTTTACCCTACCGAAAGAACCAATAAAAACCCCATTGCTTCCTTCCTTCCTACCTTCCTTCTGTTTTTGATTTTTTCTTTAAAAAAAAATGCCCACGCTATAAATCTGGCAACTCGTTGCCTGCGCGGAAATGGAAACTTGGGTGGTTTCCAGACCAATTTACGTTTCGCTTTTTCTTGGTATTGCTGCACTGATGGCAGAAAAAACATTCTGGAGCAAGACTTGAAGGTGTATTGTGCTGCTATGAAACCAAATTTGTGTGGTGTTGTGTGTGTCTAAATATAATGTTGAGTATTAAGTTTTTGATATTGGCCTTGTAAATAAAATACCAGTTGTAAAAAGCATAAATTATATTAGTTTATTATAATGCATGTATATTAGCCAATATTTTTTTTTAATTTCCTTGAGGTAGAAGTAAAGTGACGCAACTCAAAAAATTGTTTTACAAAAGAGCTGTTTTAATGTGAGAGGAGCCGTTTATTTAAAGGCCAAACACAAATGTTCATTCGTTGTCCCGGATGTCCTGCAATAGTAATTAATGCAATTAGTTGATATAGCAACATTATAAACGAGTTGCATACGGTATTTTTTGTATAACAGCATTATAAATTTAGAGAATAAAACTTTATTTTGCAAAACAACTTTCTTTCGACGTTCGGGGTATTCGACATCTGTACGAGAAAACGGTGGTTGGCTGTGCCGTTCACCACCACCTCCCCACGATTCTCTCACTGCGATTTGCTGAATGTTTAATGACGCAATCTCTCGTGCCGTGAAATATACATCATTTGTGCCAAAAATGCCCTTTTATGAACGATTTCTTACAACAGAAAATGTTTATACTACTGGTATACAAAAAACTATCTTAATGAACTTTTAAATAAAAATAGCGTTTTCAAATTACATTTCTTCAATTATCTCGAAAATGGATATTTGGGGCTCTTTACTTGTGCATGGATATCGTGTTGTGCATTTGGCGCTTTGTTGTCCCCATTCTGAGCCTGAGCGTGCTTATGCGAGGTCTGCTATCGAACATCTCGCATGCCTGCGAAGGCCCCCTGCCGCCCGGACATTCGCCATGTGCAGCGCAACTGTCTGCGAAATTATCTTCTCGAGCGGAAAAAGTCAGTTCGTGCTTCGAAAGGCAGTGCATTCACCACGCTAGTCGGTAGAATCTTCAACTCGCTCAAGAAATTAAACAAGTTGAACCGCTTTGCATTACATTGCAAGAGGATAAACGATTTATTGCAATGTTAAAGATTTTGTTGGAAGCAATATCACTTAATTTTGCGGTTGAGATTGCAATAAGCATTAGACCGCGGACTGAACGAATATTTGGAATCTTGTTAACGTTTCTTCAGTAGTTCATAATTGGTTATAGGCCGAATCTGAGGTGGACGTAAGGGTAAAAATGTTGCGAGGAAGAAAAACTATTTAATATGTTAATAGAAATACTTAAATCAAAAATAATAAATTATTCTTTGTGTGAATTGACATAAATAAAAATTTCCCGGGGAATTCCATCAGGTGAAGAATATTTTTCGTCAAAAACCGTTAAAAATTGTGTGACGTGCTATAGGAAGAAGTGAATTCTGTGCAGGTTTTCAAAATTCTAAAATCCCTACCCTAAGCCTTATACTACTTGAATTTTGAATACAGAAAGAAAATGAGCGTCTTTTTGCATGGATTGATAATAAAATATTCGCTCCGATGTTATAAAGTCTTATTTTCAAGGGTAAATCAACAAATTTGGGCTCTTATCTCTCACTATGTCCTTCGTGAAGGAATTATACTTCCTGACGCGACAACATGGAAAACGATTATTTGAAAAACTAGATTTCCCACTGAATTCTAGAAGTAGTGCACGGATAATGAAGTTACATTTATGTCCAGAAGCAAGTCAAGGGGCCATCTCAGCATTTTCTCAAAGGATCAGGGAAACTGGACGAAAAACCTGATCGAGATGGGTGTCACTGACCGAGAAGCTGCGGTACAATACTTATTACATGTCGTTTAGAATTATACAGTCCAAATGGTAAATAAAACATTACAATATCACTGTAAAAATTGATGTTCCTTTCTTTTTCCTGCTCTGTATAGAAACAGTTATGCAGCAGAACGATTTTACTTGGGATTTAAACTTTTCAATCGAATTTAATCGTTTAATGTCATCTGGCAAAGAATTGTAAAATAATGTACATGTATTGTATGTGAATTTCTTGTAATGAGCTGTTGCTACTGTCACCTGATGAAAATAATTTGCTACGTCGAGTGTTATAGTTATGGACATCAGCGTTTTCGGAAAATATATTCCCGCCTTAAGCAAGTCAGTTGTGACAAACACCACTGATTCTTAAATCAACAGACAAGGTAATGGTAAAGTTCCAAGATTAATTAAGAGAGGCTTACAAGCAGCACGTGGGTGGGATTAGGTTATTATTCGTACAATTCTTTTTTTTATCTAGAAGTCTGGGAGCTGCGTGATGTATTTCCCCACAATATTATGCCATATCTCAGGCGGGAGTGAACATTCCAGAAATATACACGAGCAATATGAAGGAAGGCTGACTGAATTTGAAAGTATTTTGAACGTGTGAAATAATGAACTTAATCTTGCGTTCAATTCATTTAAATGGATGTTCCATTTGAGGTGTGATTAAATTAAGAGACCTAAAAACTTTTGTTGCGTTAATATCAGTCAATGGTACACCGTTAATTTTCAATTGAGTTCAGAATTGTTTATTTGAAATGGCAAACTGCATTAAACCAGTTTTCTTTTCATTTACTATTAATTTGTTATTACGGAACCAACTTGAAACTTCTGATATTGTACTATTTACGGTTTCTTTATTGCAAAGTATGTTCGTATCATCCCCAAAGAGAATTGTTCTTCCATTTCGAATCGGGGGCATATAGTTTACGTATCGTGGGAAAAGAATGGGGCCTAAAACCAATCCCTGCGGGACTCCACGTGCAATTGGCAGAGAGTCGGAAAGGTGTGTACATAATGTTCCATCATTCCAGTGAGGTATTTCTACTCTTCTGAGATCGTTGTTTAAGGTACGACCATAACCAATCCAGGGCAATACCAGGTATTCCAATATGAAGGTAATTTTGAAAGTAAAATAGTCATGGTCAATAACATCAAAAGCTTTTGAAGGATCTGAAAATAATCCAATATGTGTTTCATTTTGATCCAATGTCAGGCGACATCTTAAAACACAATGTGGCTGTTTCCGTATATCTTAATTTTCTAAGTCCACGTTGGCAATCTGAAAGCGCGTTGTGTTTACTGAGAGAGGTTTCCATTCGTACGTTAAAAAAAAGTAATATTTTTGAAAGCTGACAGAAGAGAGAGAGGCTGACAATTTTGATTTTCATTTTTGTTGCCTTCTGGAGAGCGGCTTAATCTTACCTGTTTTAATAATATCTGGAAAAGTTCCGGTGCATAAAGATAGTCATGTGCGTTAACGGGTGTATAATGGCAGGCGCACAGGTCTTTAACAAACAATCCGGAAATTCATCTAAACCGGCCGAATATTTGTTTTAGTTTACCAATTATTTTTAGTGAAAATAATTTCAAATGTTATTTTCTAGTTGCTTTTACTTTATTATTTCCAGGTGTGTCCAGCAAATAATTTATTTTTGCGATAAAATTTAGTTTATTTATTTATTTATTTTACGTCAAAAATAAACAGTTAAAAACTGCGTATGACGTGCTTTGGGGAAAAGTGAATTGTGTGCTCATTTTCAAAATTCTGTGATCCCTACACTGTCATATACTACTTAAATTTTGAAAGGGAGAAAAAAAACACTCCCATGTAATAAAATCTATTTTCAAGGATAAATAAGCAATACATTTTGGCTCTTATGTTGTGCTTCGGAATAATTCGGAATAGTTCTCTTCGAAGAGAGCAATGAAATGCAATAGTGTTTACTTCGGGTTTTCAGTTACGTGAATTTATGTATAAATTGTTGTATATAACTTGATATTTAATGCATACGGAATTACGAATTTTATTTCGGTGTACAGAAGTGTCGTTTAATGAATACGCACTGTTTTTAACTCGTTGAACATATCAAGATCCGGAGGTACTGATTACTTTTATATACATATATATCCTTTGTTTATTATGCAGAGTATGTGCTTTCTAAGACCGTGTAATCATCAGTTGCGTTTGGCGGAGAGTCAATATCAGTGGCGGCTCGTGTCAGTTGTAGTTTGTGCTGCAACCAAAAAGTTCGGGTATTTCAATATATTTAGTTATGTGTAATATGCATGAATCATTTTTATAATCACTTGTGAAGCATGACATTTATCTTAAAATCAGGTACAAGGGAAAAATCCGCTTATGTAAGCGATGACGAACCATTGGCTGTGCGTGGAGGCGGCGTGTAACTACTGATAGTCAACATCTCAAAGACCTGGAAAGAGTATGATGGCAATCAGACTATAGAACATGCGAATGTCCTTCAGACAGCCTTCGCAGACGCTGCGTGTACCGCGGGCTGGTGACAAGATCCCAGGGGGCAGAGGTGAACATAAGTAGCAGACGTGAGCAAACGTCGTGAGAAAGCTGTTAATTAGGCGCTGCAAATGCCTTCCAATTCCATAAACGTTTTTGTGAGAGTTATACTAGCATTGTTCATCTTATAAAATTTAAGAAAAGCAAATGCTTTGTATTTCTATGACGGGATGAGAGTCACTCGTTTTTATTATACAACGCTCAATATCTTCATACAAATGTTTGCTGAAAAAACTCTTCTTGCTACCTATATTCATAATTGATCTTAATTTGGAATAGGAGTTAGGTCGGAGATCCCGGAGCTACAGAAACCGTGCCCAGATTGCTCTTCTTCCCGTAGTACGTCAGTTTTTAACTATAAATAAAAAAAATAAGCACCGGGAGTTCTTGGCTACTTTGGGGAATAGCAACAGTCAGTAAAGATGAGCATTTTCTCTCGGAAGGCTGGGTTCGTAGGCGAAGGCAACGGGGCTCTACCACATTATTTGAACCACCACCGTTGGAAGACTCGAGCCCCAACTTGTCAATGTTATACCATGTCTTCTAACTCTCATCAGAAGCAATTTGTTTTTCCTGAGTGGAAGAAACATTCCGCGCGACTAGATCTCCCGAGTGTTGCCACAGAAATAAAGTGTAAAAGTACCGTATTCTAGGCCGTTCCGATTAACATAAATTTACGCAAATGTCAATCATAAGATTCTTTTCGGTTGAAATGATGGAACTCCCGAAGGTGCAACCAAATTATTTGTAGGAAATAACTCCATAAAAATACAAAAGGTTGTTTGTCTATGTAAGGGAGAATTGGCGAGGGAATTTTATTTTAATTTCTCGAGAATATAGTATCTAAATCTTTGAGTTTGTATGTTATGTGTTCTAAATGTGGACATTTTTTCCCCTAGAAAATTTTGTCATAACGCTATTCATCACCTTCAATGATGGTTATATTTTTTTCTTGTGGAATAAAATACCTTATGAGTAAGATAAGAAATGAGTTCATGGAGTGATAATTAATTTTGACGATGGTATCAATCGGAATTTTGATGGAAGGCGAGTTCCTAACAAGAACATTTTTCTACTTGAATTCACTCGATTGGGCTCGTATTAGATTTCGGAATTTACAGGACCTTCGAAAAGTATGATATGCAAGATGGCAAGTATGTCCTCATGGATAAAATATAATAAATTTATACTTTTTAGCCAAAAAAAGTGTAAATATGTTGATGAATTTGAAAGAAACTTTGACGAAAACCGTCAGCTGGAATACCACTTATGTTCGCACCTGGTTCCAGAAGTAACTTCTTAACAGGAAAAGTTTGAAATCGTGATATATTAATATTAAAGTGCAAGTTCGTTAGATGGCACAAACGAAATAAGGTTTGCGAAGTGCAGTAAGGCGCATTTGAAATAGTTTTTGAAACCATTCCGTAAATTTAGAACATTGACTACAATGGCCCTTTTTATAGACTCATTGCATCAAAATATAATGTGCATTTATTTCTTGCCTGTTAGTCGCGCCTCTCAATCGAGACGCAGACCATCACGTTCCCGACAATAGACCGCAATTTCCACTTCCTCTAAAAATTTATTTAGTTTCAAAGAAGCTAAAAGTGCTTTGCTTGCGGTCATCTGGCATGCTACTTGTTAAAAAGGATTGAATGTATATCAACATATTGCGTTTTTTATACAATTTTAGTAAGCCGACCAAGGCAGTTCCCCAAAGCGAGAAATTGAGTGGAGTCTTGAGATAATTGTCCTGAATGCTATTCAATTAGTATGTATATTCATGGTTAGATATTCATGGTTGGATTACTTTAATAAAATATTTCTTTATGCATGATTTTAGTTTTTTGCTAAGATGAATTGTATAAGCGCATGTCTGAAAAATGGTCGGCACACATCGGTACCCGTCCGTCTAAATGAAGCCTATTATTATTATTATTATTATTATTATTATTATTATTATTATTGTTGTTGTTGTTGTTGTTGTTGATGTTTTTAATATTAATATTCTGAATAGGTTTCTCGCCAATCTCCTTCGTCCATTAAACACGGTGTGCATGTTTGCATCAAAATGAAATTGGTATCTCGCTGTTGTACAATGTAACACACAGCCTAGGTTAATTTCAAAAATGCAATGCGAAAACAAGGCGTCGAACCAAAACCATAACGTTTGAAATAGTTTTAGTAGTGAAACCGTCACCAGAAACAGAAAATGAAGTCATTTTTTGTTGTTTTATGTAATTAAAGCAAGGTAATGAGTCATACTTCAACAAAAAAGGCAAGAAAACTGCAATCGTTTTGTAACTGAAATGTGAACCGGGACTCTTTATTGCAATATTACCTAAATCTTTTATTAAATAAAACGGTATTTAAAATTGTTAGATGCCTTTCCAAAAACGGGTACTACTAAACCCATTTTTGTTTCTCTTGTAAATCCGTTCTCGAGAAAAGAATTCCGGAGAATTATTTGAAAAGCAGCCCGCCATGAATGAAAGTGGTGGAACTAGAAGTTTCGGGGACGGGTGAATTGTTGGGGCTGGCCCGGGAGAAGCCGGCGTGCGTAAGTCCCCGCTCATCCGCACCCACCCCCGCTGCCGGCGCGGTCTACAGTTGTCATGACGACCGCCCGAAGGCGGGCCGGCCGGGCCACCGAGTCACCGCGCTGCCGCCACCGCCGTCTGCTATCGATCCAACCCTCCTGGCTGCTGCTCCGGCGAGGCCCGGCCGCACCTAGCCAGGCTCGCCAACATAATGCTCATAGGCGACCAACGCCCCGTGCCCCTGAGCATGGGGGTGGACCGGAGCCTAATGAGCAATGACCCTGGCTCCGCTGAATCAACATCTGTGTTTGAGCAGGCTAACACCTTTTCGAGCACACAGTGTGGTCGGATCTCCTGTCCCAAAGAGGAAACACCCTATATTATTCGTAGTGCACGGACATTTTCTCTTTACAACATTGATTTCTACAAGAAATTATGTAATAATATAACTGTTTACGCAGTTTGGAATAATGAATTCAAGTTTCCATTTTTTGAAATTCCAATTTAAATGATAACAAAATTCTTTACAATACGTACTTTATAGATTGTGTTTCTGAGGTTAACTGGTTTCGTAATAAATTAATTGTGAAGTATGGAATAAAAATTGTTTCCATGCAATTTTGAATTTCCAATTGCAAATGCATGCTGTTGTAGAAGAATACTATACTGATGTTAAGATAATATTTTCTAGGGCTCTATTAAAAGTTGAATTCATTTATATGGATACCCCATTTGACTGAAATTAGAGTTCATTATCTTAGGCATTCAGAATTCTTTCGAATTCAATCAGCCATCGTGAAGTTTGCGTGTATTTTGCGAATGTTCGTTCCCGCCAGAGTTGTGGCGTAATCTAGAGAAGCACATCATGTAGTATAATACTGTTTCAGAGTAGGGAAAAATATACGAAAAAATAGGCAAATGCCTTCCTTCCCGTGATTCTTGGAAGCTTCTCTTCATTCGCCTTCGAATATTCTCATTGACTTCCCTATTTATTTACGAGTTAGTACTGTAGTTTCCTCCAAAATCGACTTACGAGTGAAACACATTTTCGTGCAATACGGAAGTTTATAATTACATCACCCATTGTAGGAATTTATATACATCGCGTGTCAGTATCAAAAACAATCACGTGCATTTCTTGCATTAACAAGAAATTCTCGTACAATAATATTCGTTACTTTCCAACTCATTGCTAGAAGACCTTAAACAATTAAAATCGATACACAAGTTTTAAATGCCAAGTAATATATTTTGTGCTGCATAACGATTTCTACACAATTGGACACGATACTAACCATCGGAAAGAAACATTTATTTTCACATTGATATTTAATGAATTAGTTAAAATTTGTACTGAATAATTTGGAAAAGACTTTAACTACTTCCTAGTCTCCTTTTGCTAGTTGTAATAAGATTAGAATCTAGGACATGAGTTACTAATTTGTTAGCAAAATTATGAAATCAAGTCTATCGTTGGTTTTGTCGATGCAAATAAATTTTCTATTACTGGGGAGCGAAAATTTCTAGTTTTCAAATGTTGCTAACCTCGTTGTGTTACTACTTTCGTTCAACATTCAACTACGTATAGTAAGAGTGGGGAAGAGGTTCCGGAGACCAAGTGAACGTGTCCAGATAGTACTTCTCTCCCATACGTCACATACCGTTTTTTGGACGAAAATCAAATCAATATTTCATTTGTATACATAGTTAAACGAGTTCCATTGGCCGTCTCAAAATCAACATTTTTATAAAGGACGGTAAAAAACGTAGCTGTAAAGAACCGATATAATTTTCAATCGTAATATTCTGCTCCTCTATAGGGGAGACTTCCAATCTGTTAATTGCTGAAGAGTAATAGTTGCACAAGATGCACTCTTAAATATCTTGTACACATATTTGTCAGTACGGTGGTGAAGTTACCCGTTCGTGTACATCTCGAAAATGATTTTTGAATAGAATTACATTTTTACTGATAGCTCCAAATTTTGTACTTGTAAATGTTCCCTTAACTCATACTATAGCTTATTATATCCCAAACTCACAACCATAGAAGTTAGGTGTAGGATTTTTATAAACTTAACACGAGGTTGCTACCAGCTCCCTGGACCAGATGTAGTGATTGTCGGTGCCTCTACAATACTTAGCACAAAATATGGGCTGTTCTCAATGATGTGAGTGACCGTGTTGCCTTCAACTTCCCTAGTCTTTAGAATGACTTGGGAGTTTGCCCAAGTTCTTACGTGAAGTTGGGCACAAATCCTAGAGTTCTAGTAATTCGTGACCATTGTTGTTTTGCGCCCCACATCCGGCTGATCACTATTTCCAAACATCTGTATTTAAGAGGATAATCATTCCATGACTGACGCCATTCTGATCGCATGCGACGTCAACATAAATACAATTTATTATTATTATTGTTGTTGTTGTTGTTGTTAACCTTCGGGGCCAGATGTGTTGGCGCTTAAGCGAGAAATAATGTACAGAATTCATGATTCGTTAAATGAATACGAAGCACATGGTAGTCAACCATTCTTTCTTTATCTTTATACTTTTTCTTCTAGTACTTTCATCTCCAGTTTCTGGTTGTTTTCCTTATTTTTCTCCTCCCAACTCACATTGTCATCACTAGAGCTCGGAAGTTTGGCCAAATGCCATTTTGTTATAAAGCTTTTATGACTTTTGACAATAGGACCCCGTTAGTGCTTTAGGAGTTGTTTTAGTACATTTTCATTTTGCTCCCCTCCCTATTTTAGTTCCTGATGCATATTCATGCCGTTTTCACCTATATTTGTCCTTTGTCGTTATTTTACCTTTTCCTCTCCTGGCACTGATCTCGATCAAGCTGGATGTATACTGAAAGCACGGTTGTATTTTGTCTTTCTGAGGATGCAGAGGCCGTATTAAATTTTTTAAATGAAAAAGGAAGATGATACCAGTCAAGATTTTTTTCATTGATGCCAACAGACTTTGTTCGCTCACGAGGAATGTGGTGGAATGTGTGGCGCCTCGGATCCCTTTTGGGGACATCTTGATATTTTATATATTCTCATTGGTGGATTAAATGTCACTTTTCACTGTTTGCACGCTTTTTTACCCATACTTAACGAGAATAAACCTTTTTTCATGCCTGTTTGAGTGAAAATAAATTCCTGAACTTCCGGGCTCTAGTCGTTACGATTGCAGGGGTCGCTGCAACCTACAGCGTGTAACGCATAAACGCTAAGCGGGTTGCGTCGAGCTACAGCTATTCAGGCTTGAAGTGGTTAAGTGGGATTTAACAATGTCAGATATGATAAGTTTTTTATTATTTAAATGAACCTGAACGGGCTTATCTTGAGGGTGTGTTCAGAACATTCAAATTAGATTTAAGGATTCTCTTCACAATTAATTTTACACAAAAAACCTTAAAAACTGTATAACGTGTTGTGTGTAGTTGTGGATTAATTATTAATGAAATTAATGCTAAGGTGTAAATATATTTCATATCTATTGCTTCACAAATGTGAGTAGTGGAGCTTCAATGTAGCAACAAACTGTGTTACTCTACGAGAATGTGACGAGGAAAAATCGTATACGACCAACCCTCAGTTGCATGTGACACTTTTCATGGATTATCGCGAAGGTTTAAAACAAAATAAATCGTAAACGAAACACAATTCGTAGATCACATTGCATATTTCTCCGTGATAAAAATGCTCGGAGCTGTAATATTTTGCGCAAAAAATCACTAATATTGAAACAAACGTTTTCTACTGAAGCCGCGCATTCACATTTCGTGATGCGATGTGTGTGCTGTTAGGTCTGCTCTCCAGAAATGACATCCAAGAGATTTAGATCTTTTGGCATTCTGCAAGGTGGCTAGGTCTCGGAGATTTAATTCTGCTGGGTGCGGAGCACAAAGCAGATCTTGGCCCGTGAACGTATTTTTAAATTTATAGTACTATAATTGAAACTGTAGATACGCCGAACTGGCAACTTAATTTCCCGCGTTTTTTATTTGTACCACCGGAATGTCGCTCTTGAACTTTAAAAAACAATGTCTTGAAAATGTTCATTACCATTATCTTTCATGTGTTAGACGCATCTTGTAGCAACGTCATTTCTCCAACTGACAACACAAGTTCTGATGTCTTTTTTGTATCCTAGTATATTTAACAAATGTCATTTCGTTTACCTGGAGCCTAAACTTATTCATTACCAAAATAACGCTTCTATGTAGAAGTTAATTAGTTAGTGGTTGAGTTGGGTAAAATTTTAAGTGATCTTTCATTCGCATATATCTTCTAATTGTTATTCTCCTTCTGATCGATGTACCCCGACAACTAAAACTTTTCATTTACTTTTTTTATTTCATTTGGATTTTCGATCGTACTAGTTTTTTCTCCCACAATGCTTCAGTTCACGCAATTGAAATGTTACCGTCTGTTTTTCCGAAATTACGACTTGCCACTCTTCAAACATTGGTGTAATTGTATAATAAAAGGTTTTAAAATCAAAAGTATTTTTATTAAGTTTTAAAGAAGTGGTGAAGTGTTACAGCCTTGTCGGACGCAGATATATTTTTTCTGTAGGACTGGAGTTACTTAATTTGTATGATTATTTCTGATCACGTCTTTAAGATGTAGGAGTTAATGCCTTCTTAGAATTAGGATATCTCGTAAGACAGGTCTGTTAAATTTGTTAAAATCTTTGACATTAATTTTTTACAGGTTCCGTTTCATTGTACGCATATTAATATGCATGATTGTTTTGCACAACGTAAGGCCCGACATTGTGGGGATGGAAGTAATGAAAATCCGAATGAAAATATTTAAAGGCTTTGTGTAACACGGTTACATTGGGAACATTTCGAACACTTCTTTCGGGTATTTCAAAACTTTCACACTGCAAAGCTGCATCTTTTGTATGAACGGCCTGAACTCGCATATTTTCGACTCCCAAATCGTTAGTTATTTTTAATGGTTCAATTGTCGATTGTTTGAACGCTTTTTTTTTCGTAGGTTCAAATATATTTATTATACAAATATAATATAGTAATTGTAATATTTTTCTTTGTTGATTTGGTTAATATTATTTGCCCGTGGGACTTTCATGCAGCACTGTATAATTTTCATTAATAAGCGAAACCATTAACTCTTGTTGGTGATAAATGCGAGAAATTGCCGTGGCTTCATAGTAAGCTCTCCCGTCGTTGAGCCAAACCGGTTTTGCAGTAAGTTCTAAAGTTTCCCATAGCCTTCATTTAACATGCTTTCTTATCTCGTTTCCCATCTCACCTCATCTTGAGTAGCGCATCAACTCACGTAACAGTAGCCCCTCTTGTAACTTTTAAACGGTTAAAGATGTTGCAACATTGGCAAAAGTGCCAGTGGGGAAGCTATTAGAGACGTGCAATCCAATTTTTATGATTTCTAATTTCGAGATATTAAAGTTATTCGAACTTGTCCTATTTTGAATGACTGTCGAATCAAACGAAATTAATATTGTTTTACTTTAGATGTTTCTCGCAAGTTTATTTATAATTTGTTTCATTATCGTCAGTTTATTTATATTTTTTGTCAGAAAATGGTTAACTATGTGTGACGCATGGAGAAAATAAAATCTCTACTCAGGAATCTCTACCATGTTGTTTTTACTTGGTTGAATAATGCAAATAGCAACGAGCATAGTTTGCAACATAGGAGAGAGAGACCAATATTTGTTTCTGATGAATGAAAACTATTTGCATCGGCAAACTAGTTCCAGATTTCATTTGACGTCGTTGCTGACGAAAGAACTAAACCCTCTCGTGTTTCCCATCTAGCAAAATGTACACGAATAATGAATTTACATTTTTTGTTCAGAAACAGGGCAAGATTCTAATTTCAATAAAACCCATGTGATGTTTACAACTGGATATTTAGCTTATTATGCTTACAGTTAAGGTATAGTCGAATGTAAGTATTGCTTTGGACCCGTTGCTGCCTCTCGAAAAGGATCGAGGGGACGCTTAATTGATCCCTGACGACATTAGGATCGAACTTTCTCTTGCTCTAGAAGAGATAAAATTAGACTTGCACTTTGCCCCGGAGTGAAAAGACAGTGTTACTCGAGCCGTTTGTTGGGACGACTGTGGCTCCGTAGAGTGATGTTAAGCAATCTAAAGCAGTTAATTACTCTGTGCAATCAGATTAGAACTAATTTCGTTAGATATTGATAACTGAGGCGTTGGGGCGTGTTTAATACGTTCACTGCAGTGGTTTATGAACGGTATACTGCTTAATGTGTGACTTGAGTAGTTCATCTGGAAAGATATTGTGTTGAAACGAATGTTAACTGACTCGCCAAAGAGCCACGAGTATGATTGTTTTGACTAAAGGCTGTTTGGTGGAGTGCGTATGTATCAATGTTTGTAAGGCCCGCTCGCCCTGCGAACGTTTCTTGGAAGAGGCCCCCTTGCGTCCTTCGGGAAAAGGGCGGGGTTCGCGAGACTGGCGCACGGCGCATCGCCGGCACAGCTGCATCCGGAGCCGCAGCCGCTTGGAAAGACGCGCCTCGGAGCGGTGCAGCTTTCGCACGAGCCCCCCCCCCTCCCCCTGCCTATTTCCTCTCCCTCCTCTGGCGGCGGCGCCTCGAAGGTCATATGCCCTGAACGTTGCGACGGCATTCCCTGCCACACAAACAAATTTGAAGAAGAATCTTAGAAACCTTCCTATTATCGGACCCGCAGGTTCCGGGGCTTCCTCCTCTGCCATGCCGAAGTAGAACTTCATCAACGGACCAGGAACGGCGTACGATCCTTCAATCTGTTACTATTTCTGAAAACTTAATGCAGAAAAAAATACGACTTGAAGTAAATATTTCGCCATCATTTTCTTGTTGAGCTTCTCGTTGTTAATGTTGGTGGGTGAAAGTATTCTAGAAATGCACCTCGTGTTAAAAATTTTATTCTATTCACGCAATCACGGAGCTAGCAAACAAACAAAAGTATCGAGCGGCAACAGCCCCGGCAATTGGT
This sequence comes from Teleogryllus oceanicus, assembly GCA_964035755.1. Taxonomy (NCBI): domain Eukaryota; kingdom Metazoa; phylum Arthropoda; class Insecta; order Orthoptera; family Gryllidae; genus Teleogryllus; species Teleogryllus oceanicus. The sequence continues at coordinate 207,712,228 of CAXIVR010000001.1, read as the reverse complement.
GACAAATATTTCACCTCATTCCGAAGGGTTTGTTGCCTCAACAAAGAAACTGCAGAGGTCTCCGCAATTCTGGCGCTCCACGTGTTTACACGTGAAATGGCGCGTGTCTTCGCGCTGCGCAACAAACGAAGGTGCCGGTCGACGCCACCGCGCGGGCTGCCTGTCCGTCTCTGTCTGTCTCTGTCGGCCGCCAGGTGCAGGTGTGCGGAAGGCGCCACTCGTGCAGCCTCCGTTGGTAGTCTCCACTCACAGCGTTGCCATTTTCACAATGGAGGGCCTCATTTTACTAAGAAATTTTAATCTGGAAGGTCTGTTGTGTAGTTCCCGCTACTCGCTAGTTCGGTTCATAAAGAAACAAGTTTCCGATGTTAGTTGTGGGAGTGCATTTAATTTTGACCTTTTGTATTGCGATGACATTATAAGCATTTCCCTTCATTATGGTTCTGCATACAGACGTTTTCACATTCTATTTTGAAAATTTGTGGCACAGTTAAATTTACATACTGAGTATGCAGTCACAAATAGACTATACCAAGTGTGATGCAAATGATATCGTTGGTACTTAACAAATATTCCTCTCGTGATTTATGCACGATGTTTTAAGAATATTTTTTCTGTGTAGAGGCGACCAAATTGTATCGCGGGACTGCACATATTTAGTTTTATCGCTTGGGCGAAACCGTTGTATAAGGTTATGGTATGTTTAGAATACATCGTAATTCGATAAACCACCGCCAAATTTGGTTGATAAATGACCATTACAGAAGTGTGTGACGTGAATTAAGTATCGTTGCCAAAGTCAGTCTTCGGGAAGACTACGGTCGTGTAGATACTAGGGGAGGGAATCAAAGCTGTAGATGTATTTTTATTCATAAAAGTAAACGTTTCTTTGGATAACTGAAAAAGGAAATTCTAAGTGCCATATTATGTAATGGAATGAACCATTTTTTTCGTGACCACCGAACGCTATGTAAATAAAGTTATGGCTTCCAAGCAGTTTACCCGACAAAGGGCCAGCACATGAAATTGATAAAATTAATAAATAATGAAAACTAGAAAAAATCAGAAAGCGTAATATATATATATATATATATATATATATATATATATATATATATATATATATATATATAATTAATTTTTGAAACATTGCTGTGCTCCATTTTATACCAAATTCTAATGCGAGATGTAATAAGTGTGCATAGCTGCAAGTGTGTGATGCATACGTATAAATTTGTTTTCTTTTTTTACTTTCTCGCGTACTACTTACGTGGTATAGAGAAATGCTGCAGAAAATGGCAATTTTTGACAGGAAAAATTGCGTTGTAAGACATTCATATAAAAAAAGTGGATAAATCTTGACACTGTGTGTAGCAAATGACTTTCTCTAACAAGTTTAGTCAGAATCTACATTGTAGGTCCTGGATACCAAAAAATAACATTATCATTTTTTTAATGGCTTCAATTTTTATAATTTTTTATAATTTTAATAAAAGTCTTATTTTCAGTGCCTGCGGAGAACTGCAGTACTGATTTTGTTAAAGAAATCTGTTCTTCAAACACATCTTTAAATAAAGACATGTACAATTTTTCGAAAATTAGTAGTTTATGCGTAATTTTGTGCGAAATATAGGCAACTTAAAAAAATCAAAAGCCCTCCAATTTTTTCACATTTTTTTTCTCGAATAGAGCTAAATACTTATAAAAATAACATTTGTCTCATTTTCAGGAACTCACACTATTTTCGAAAATTGCAAAAAAGTAATATTGCAAAACTACAATATTGATATTGATTTTTTTGTTGAAATGTTCTAAAAATTAGGTCACAAGTTTTTAGGGCATAGCAAAGGACAGTAATAGAATGGCGCAGGTTTAATTTTTGTCGAACTCTGAATTTTCGATAATAGTTAAAGTTAGAAATAATGCGAGAAAATGTGCTGTTGCAGCATCGCTAGTTAACTACCCTCTTCAGTAAAAGAAGTGTTGCGAATTGTTGATGTGAGAATGTAACGGATAATTTGTTAGTGGTAGTAAGAACCAATATATTCAATTTTTGCGACTTCACTACCGCGTATAAGAAAGTTGAAGCTTCGCAACAGACATAATGCGTCTTACATATTACTTTCCAGTTGTATTATATTAATTTTTAGAAGGAAAAATTAAGGAGTTTTTTCTTCCCTTAATATTTTTGAAGGGTTTTGCCAAATACCTCGCTTTATTTTGAAACTCAAAGATAAATCACTCGCCGCTTTATGACTATCAATTTCCAAAGCACCGTGGTTCTCTGACCATTTCTTTGCATGTGAAGTGTATATGAAAGATAATTAGGAGTATAACCGCCCCAGGCAGAGCGACGAATCGGAAGTGGTGTGTCGGTCGGCTCATCATGACTTTTAATTCATTTTGTTTTGAGGAGCGACTTTTATTTGAGAGAGGAATGAAGGGTAAAAGCGGTGACAAGCAAGATGAGCTCATTAAATAGATATGGGAATAGGTGTGAGAACAAATGTAGTCTACGGTTCAACATTTCATGCCGCATTAAGGTTATCATATCTATGTTAAATATAATAAAGATTGGTTGTTCCAAAAGTATTTAAGTCAGGCAATAATTTAAAAAACAATATTGCCTTGCATTCTAAATCGCTTATCTAGAAACCTTCCAGCTCCTAATTGATGCATTCGCGCTATGCGGTTTTAGCAGCCGCAAGTTTGCAAACGCTGGTCAGCGGCCCGTAGCCGCTCGCGTGGGACTTGCACTTTTTTCCGACTAACGAGCTGGCAACTGCAGAAACTGGATCGTGAAGGCTGAAATAATAATAATAATAATAATAATAATAATAATAATAATAATAAATAGTAGTTCTTATTGTTATTATTATTTTATTATTTCTCTGGAGGGGAGTTCGTGAAAGTGTTTCTTACGATTTTCGTATGCGCGCTTCATAAATGTACGAAAAATTCTACACCACGACAATACACGAGAATAATTTTTTCCATCTTGAATTAAATTTGTTGCTATACTAAAATCTTGATGTCATTGTGTCACATGCAGTGCAACATCGTGTTAGTCGTCCTCAATTGTATGGAAAGAATACTGAAAGGAATACCATGTTTTGGAAGCGAATATGAAATGAAAACGCGATCGCTCAGAGGTTTGAACGTGGGAATGTCATCCCATAGGCGTGGGACGTTGGTTAGAGAGGGCGTCCGAGGGGCAGAGATCGCCCTAGAAGCGGAGCGGGTTTAGGCGTGCGGCGTGGAGCGGAGGTGCCCCGCTACGTGGCCTTGAGGGCTGCGGAGCGGGAGCGGGAGGGGCGGCGGTGGAAGCAGGCGGCGCGGAACGCTGCCTAGCGGCCCGGCCGGGCGGGCTCCGCCGCGCGCCTTCCACCCTTCTCCCCGCCTCGCCCCGCTAGCGCGGCCTTCGAAGAATTCCCGCTTCACATCAAAAGATGCTTACTTCCTCGCGATGCTGCAGCATTTGATTGCCTGCCCCTGGAACAAGGTATAAATACTCCGACCACTCGAACGGAAGGGGTCAGCTTTCGATGAGTCATAGGATCTCGCCATCTCGGGCGTATTTTCGTACAGAGTTTTTTTTATCCTTACGAAAAAGTCGGACTATTAAAATTAATGTCGATGCCAATGGAAAGGGTCCCATATTGGCTGAACCGCAAGGAGCAGCGGGGCAAAGTTGGTGCGTACGTTAGGCGCTGGAAACTGAGGGCGGGACTTCAACCGAGTGCACCCGAAAGGAAATGAATGGACTTCCAAGGAGTTACTCCTAGTGTTCCTAGACATTGCGGGTTTCCGGAAGGTTCTACACGTACGCCCGATTACTAAACACAGTTGCTGCCGAAATTTTTGAGCAATTGACGCGTACAATCCGCGTAATCTATATTCATTCCATTCCCAAATTAAGTGAGTTTTTCCCTTTAATAAGTTTGTGTGTCTCATTTCCATGCAGTATTTTCATTGAGGAAATTTGTTCAATTATTGGTGTTCAGGTTTTGGAAAACTTCGCCCTTTTTGGTCTGATTTTTGAAAATCAAACACGCAGCAAATGTAACAACTCGAACACTCATTTCGCGTTTTGATCGATGCTTGGTGTCGTAATCATGGTAGACTTCTGAATGAAATACAATCCGATGTGATTTGTAATACGGTCCGAGAAAGTAGGTCAGGATCTTGATCAAAGCTGGGAATTCTAAATGTCGCTAGCAGCATTCATTGCTCATTACTTTTTAGTTAGTTCGTTATCTCCTATTCTGGGGGGGGGGGGGTCGAAAAGTCTAGTGAAGTGTACACTTCTCTGTATTCTGTAGAAGTAAGAAAATCTTTGGACTTCGGATCGGTATCGCATTGTGTAATATTTACTGAACAGTCGAGCAAGAAACACCACTATGCGGCATAGTTCCATAATAATGTAAAAGGTAGACATTTCTGTTCACATTCATTGCAGAAAATGGACGTCGGAATGTTTCAGAGAATGTATTGGAAAATTATTTAAATGAATCATGGGCAAGCTTCGACTCAGTGTCTTGGAGGGCGCAAGTGGCGTTCCTCGAGGCGTAGTGAATTCGATCAATTGAACTCACTGAATTCAAATCGTGTCCCTTTGGAACTTGCAAAAAAGTGTAGTTAATCCTTACGTTGCGCGAAGATTGTAACGTGGTTTTTCGCTATCCCAAACCTATGTAATTCAAGTAATAGGATAAGATTGTGAGGAAACCCTTAAAAGCGCGAAACCTAAATAAAAGAAAATGAGATGCAAGCAGTACTATCGTCTATCTCTTCAACATAGTTCCTTTCAGTGCCACGTCACACTGCATTTTCTTTATTCAGTGCGTAAATACTTCCTGATCCAATGCACAGTAATTGAATGGTTAAAAAAAATGTAGTCACGGAGTAAAGAAGTTCGACATTCGTGGCTGATTTAGCAAATAAATATTTATTCCTTTTTTCACTGATCCCAGCTGCAGGAGGAGGCTGTAAAGACCGTCTGAGAGTCTGACGTGAAGGACCAGATTTTAAGTTATGTTCCTGAAAATAAAGAAACATTTTTTCGGTAAAGATTTTACTCGGGTGTTACCTTGGCGAGCGAAGTCCATACACAAAATTCTGCAATGTTGCATGATTTGGAATTTCTTTTCAATTTTAATTTCATTAAAAATCGTGAAAAATTGTAACGAACGAGCATTTTATAAATTACATGAACTGGGAAATGGAACATTTCAATCAATTAATTATGGCGGCAATATGATACATAAATAGCAAGTGTGCAAAGATGTGTCGTTTTTTTGCAGAAATCTAACTTTTAAGATTTCATTCCTTTTTGCTACATTTATTCTAATAGTTTTATTATAATTTTAAAACTTTGCTTGCTAGTTGGGCATAAAACTTCAAGAAATATTGTATTACACAAGAATGACTGTGAAATGTACACACTGTTTCAAATCAAAATATTTTCCACATTGAGATGTATAATGAGTGGCATGTGCATGATTCATTGCGCAGCACTTTTTTTCTGATTAGATAAAATTCAGTTTTTCTTTGCCAAAAGCTTCGGTTTGGTTCAGGGTATTGCTTCACTTGCAAATACCTTCCTCTGTTAAAAATAGTTTTCACTCAATCTTTTCAATTTATTTGATAGACTTAAATTATATTTTTTGGTGTTTGATTTGTAAATAATGAACGCGTTCATCACAGAATGTGTAAAGTTTTCTCTTAGTTTATGAGCAGGGAAAAAAGAATAAAAAATAAGGTAAGAATTAGCGTCGGCCGAAGCCTTGCAATCCTCAGAACATAAGTGGAGACAGGTCAAAACAAAGAGTTGACCGTAATGCTGCGTCTTTTCTGGAAATATCGTCAAATGTTGTTTGCAAGGATTTCGTCTTCAGCGACAGGACTTGCGAATTTTACGGATGTAAGTGCATATTGGCTCGACGCAATAGTAGTTAAAAATTTAATATATACACGAGAAATGATCAAACGAGCGTGTCGCCCAGTCCGGAAACGCAGTCAAAACAAGTAGTCCGTCATATTTGTGTGTCTGTTCTAAATCAGAATTTACAGCTTGTCTTCACTTTTAATTTTAACTTGATTAAAAGAGCGTTTTAGTTTTTTGCTAAAATCCCGCACGTCGAATATCGTCGGCTTGGAATGAAAACTTCTAATTTCGAGCAACACAAATTTTAGAGGTTGAAAAAAAGCAGTTTTTGACGTAATTTGTAGAATACACGTTTGAGTGTCATAAGAATGTATTTAATTGTTCTAACCTAAGCGGTTCTATTTCAGTCTATCGGAAGTTGCCTGAATCTTGAGTAGAACTGTTTTGTGAACTAACGCGGAATTCCTCTCGCGCTGTGAGGGTTGGACAGGGTCGCATTCCTGGACACGCAATGAGTTGTTGAACGGCCATATCGATTTCATGAAAGTTCGTTCTCAGGCCTTGGAAAATGTAGGCAACATAAGACGCTGATCCTCGAAGTGTAGAGGGGCAGCTTTTCAAATAATCTAGAATAATGCTGTGTAAATTGTATGCATGTACACTCGGTTTCGACCTTCGCCCTCGTACATGAAGTAATAGAATCAATAGTTCTCGAGAGGGTACTCATTACCATATCATACGATATATTATTTGCTTACGATATCCTCAAAGATACCATATCTAGCAGTGTTGCTGTTCTTAGGAGCCCATGCGTAGACGTTGAGTCAAAGGAAGTTTCATGTTCATTTCACAATTAATTGTTTGCGCAGTACGTCATGCACGAGAGAAATACGATGTTCGAATATTTCCTAGAGTTCGCCTAAAATATAATATGATTTATAGCACCATAAACTGCGTGTATCCGTACGTTACTCAAAGATTGTTTCTGGTCTCCCACTCGAGGTAGGTGTCATTGGACGTGTCGCGGGCTACAGAAGGAAGACTTGCCCTCATTTTTCGGATCCTTCCTCAACATTCATAGAGAATTAACGAAATGGTTGTTCTGGGCCGGCAGCTTCAAACCCACGAAACGCGTTTTGGGAGGGTTTAAGGCCCCTCCAGGGGTGATCAAGGTCTCAATCGATTTATCTGGACAAAACTGATTGGCACAATTTTTAGCAGAATCCGTCTTTAATATTCTGTGAGAATTCTAGAAAAAAAGTTTTTGAAACTTTCAATGCACCTGATGTGAAATGATGTGAATTACTGTACTACCTTTCCGGAATATCATGAATTGGTGCGTCTTGGTTCATCAGATTGGCGATAAATAAAACAAATTTTGTAATGAATCATAGGCCAAAAAACAGTTCATTTATCGATACGTTTTCATTTGTTTCTTTACCCAAGAATATACTCTGCAAGCAACTTTATTGTTTAAAATTGCTGGTTATTATGAACTTGTATAGCACTAAAACAAATTTTAAGCATGAAAATACTCACCTGAGGCTCCACGCCAAGCTAGTAAATGTAGGATTTGTAATTGTGAATTGCAATAAACCTTATTGTAGAGAAAACGAAAAGGACGTAGGGAAACGCCAGTGACTAGTACCTTTTTTGAATTACCGTCGACTAATCGTTTAGGGTATGGTTTCATCGTAGGTTTAAAATCATTCATGAAACTAATTTATTTTGCCATTTTTCTTCGCTTTATCATTTTGGCCTTAACGTCAGTGATTATCTTATTTGATGAGAAATTTTTCTGTCCCTGAAAAAAGGTTGTGATACCACAATTTAAAAAAAAAGTAGTTCTGCAATTTTGCTACATAGTTCAGTTTGTGTAAAATCATCATTCTTTTTTAAGGAAACTTACTTTTACTTTGAGGAGTGTTTTGACAGCCACGCCCGCCATGTGTCGAAAATGACGCAGAGAATTGACGGCATGGCACGACCGTCCGCGCGGATGTTTGGCGAGTAAGTGCTAATTCGGAATTGAGACGCGTTGAGAGCAAGACAGTTGTAAGCAGTGGGATGTGGGCGGCCTTGCCACTGAAGTAAAATTAAAGCATTTGCGTACTTAGTCGGTGCTCCGAAATAACTTGGACGTGTTGTCCAAGTCTTGTGCGAGTCGAGGAGTTCCTTGGCACCCCTTGCGCCGCGCACCCAGCTCTCGGCCGCGCTGCGCCGCCGCCGCCGCCGCCGCCGCCTCCGCCTCCGCCTCCGCGGCGCTCCTCCCGCGCTTCCGTGCTCCGCGGGGCGGCGCCGCGCCGCGCAGCGCCGGGGGACAGCAGGTGGGCAGACGGCGGCGCCCTCTCCTCCGCCTCCTGTCAGGCTGTAGGCGTGGAATGTGTAGTCGGGGCGCGAAGGGCTCCTGTAACGCGATCTTGCAGTTTGGCAAGCTGTGAACCACCAATCAGGAACGGAGGCTTACGCCAAATAGCCTTGAGGGCGTGTTCCACTAGGAGTGAAGAAGGCGGGCAGAAGGCAGTGGTGGCCCTCGCTTGCGACGTTTTCTTCTAAATCGGAGAGCGCCCAGTAGAGGGGGTGGTGTAAATATAAGAGGTAGCTGCCAGCGGGTGTGGACAGTTCGGCGTTCGACAGCGTGTCCGCAGCTTGCCAGAGTTCGGGTCTCCTTCTGGTGTGGAGGAGGGTGGTTTATCACGGGCTCCGTATACTCGACGTCCAGGATGAGTACAGAGGTACGAAGTGCATAACAGTAAAATGTTAATTTTGTTCTGAAGGTGGTAACAAGTGTTCATAAAACGTTCTTGTGCCTCGTTCCAACATGCAAGACTTCCAGCTATTTTTATTTTATTTTATTATTTATTTTTTAATATTTCGAATGACATTATGGAAACCATAACATGATGTGTGATAGTAAAACGTCAGAGATTTTCACTTCTATTGCTAAGTTAAATCTTCCAGGAAAAAGTGTCGCTTTTGACTTAGCGTAACGGGTCACGCTGTTGGTGAGCAGAAAGTAGAATTCTAGTACCGTGACGATTATGAAATGGGTACCGCACTCATGTTTTACTATGCACGCGTCACACACAATGTGCAGTTAGCTGATGTCTTCATGTCCGTCCAGATATTTTTCGGTTGACGTACTCGCTGGAAGTATGGCGAACATCATCAAATATTGTAAGAAAAGCGAAATGATACTGCACTCTTATTTGAAGTTGTTCGGAACAGTATGTTAACAACTTAATTATTAGTCAATGCTGTCGGATTTTCGTTATTACTTAAGCATAAATTTCCGAAAATTAATTATATGTACATGTTAAATTCCTTACGCATTTTGAAACATTTGATGGAAGTATAAAGTTCATAATTTTACATTATTATATATGGATTTTTTTGTGGCGACTTTAATCCAAAATATAATAGGAACTGATTTCTCGAATGTCCGACTTCAATAATGAGCATATAATCTGCCATTATTTGACCAAAATGGCTAAATATTGATGTCGCACCTTTCTATTATGAAAAGTATGCATGTAACAATACATTGTTTCATAAAATACTCATCGTTATTACTTCAATTTCCCATTGACAGTGTTATGCCGAAAAAAATGACTGATTGTAGGCGAAGACTCGTGAACATTGTCAAGAGTTGCCCCCCCCCCCCTCCCGACAAACATTTTGTCGTATGAGAGTTTCTTTCCTGATAAGGGAATTAGTAGTATATCTACACATTGTGTGCGTTAAATAGGTTACACCGCTGGTAATTTGCTTTCGGAGAGTTCTTTTGCATTTTTTCGCGGACATGAATTATGATCGCAAATACTGACATTTTTTTTAATCATCTACTTTGTATTTCATTTCTGAATTGCCTGCATCTTTATTCAGTAGTGTGGTTTCGACCTGTGGGACTTACGGTTGCATCTTATTGTGAATTGAAGATAAAATAGTATTATATCAGGTTCGATATAATCAGATTTAGTTCAGATTAAATCAGGTTCAGATTAAATGTCGCTTCGAGTCAAGTTCTAAGTCGATATTAATTACATTTCAACTTTGCCTGCACTGTAATAGATCACACAAATTCAGTAAATCTGTGCTAAAATAGCAAAATGTAAAGTCACATTTCTGAAATTTTACGTGAAAGCAATTTTAAGATTCAAGTTTTCATGAACATTCACTTGAACGTTCATTTCAATGTTCATTTCATGAACATTAATTCAAGTTATTTTACTTGAAGAAATGAATCGCCAAGGTTTGAGAGAAAATAGTTAGCTATTACTTAGTTACTTTAAATATAAAATATTTGGAAAAGAATTTTCCTTTATTTATTGTCAAAAGAATATAAGTATTACAAACTTACTTTGCACATTTTGGTGGTCTTATAAATCTTGCCGTCATGAATAATTATCCAAATCAACTACATGAAAATGGATCTTTGATAAAAGAGAGCTCTTCAATCCAAATCTCTCCGTAAATTCCGAGAGCTTATAAATTACTTCTTATGAATTCAGATTACCGAACTTGAATCTCATTACATTTGGTATGATGAAATTGAAATATTTTCGTATTTTTCATACAACGAATATTTTTTAATAATTTAGCTTTAGTGTGAATTTGTTTAAAGTTTTCGCACGAAATTAATTATATTATAGGAATTTCGCATAGATGTAGGAATTCTAAAACTTTTAACAATGTCGCACAGAGTGATGTATCCAATTACTGAGTTTCTCCCTATTAGTTCTCTCCCCCATTTGGCCTAGTCAGCGTTGAGTTTTTGGGGCGTGCGGACACAGCCTGCGAAGCGGCCGTGGATACAAAGGCTGGATGGACCATTGGCCTGCAACTCGCTAGTGCGACTGCATTCTAATTTTTTTTCAAAATTAGATCTTTCGTCCCCATTGTGTCTGACATTAAATATCTTCGCGAAAATCGTACACCGGAGATTTTTTATTACAGTTCGGTCTTATTTGGAGTAAATATTTGAAAATTTATGAATATTAAGAATTAATCTTGGGGCTTTCAGCATTAACCATCCGCATTCGCTTCTGAAAGTGAAGAAGCGATCACTACAAAACATTCGTAGGTTTTTCTCGTGAGCATAACTCTGTTATCGACGGAAAGGGCGTTTTGCTAACACTAGGAGGAACTACCTGTCGCTGCAACAGACAAACGATCACTTCCCACACGTGGCTTTGTGGCGTTGTTGTGGCCTCGGCTGCAGTGTTTTATGTGATCGCTTTTATTGCAGAATGTCTCCTGTGTACGAATGCCAAGTAGAGCAGGGACATTTGGCCGAATTGTCCGCAGTCCGTTGTGCCAAGTTTCGCGCATTTATCAGATTGAAATGTTTGTGCTAGAGGGTTCGCTGAAAAAAAACAAGATGAAATGATTAGGTTTACTTCCGTCGAAATTCATTCTCGCTCGCTTACATGCAAAATATATTAAGTGTACTAGTTACTTTGGCTAATATTTCCTTCCTGGTTCACCGTTTATCGTTGCAGAAATGAAACGAAGAACTTCGGTAGAATAAAAATTTCTCAAATTTCTGATTTTATTTGTTCACGCGCGACCCGCAAATTGAGGTAACTCGCATCGAAATTTACTTGAAAAGAAGATCGTTCCGTTTCCTTTTGGCAAGCCACATTTGATAGAGCAGACTATGTGCATTCCATTTTACGGAAAGTGAAGTCGTGAAGCGGTTTCTTGGTCATATTCATGAACCAATAATTGTCGCGTGCCGCTATGCAAAACATGCCCGCCAGCAGTCAAAATCCTGCGTTGCTGTGGAGTGTAGCCGAAGGAAATATAAAGCGGTACTCCAGGAACATGACTGCATGATGACCAACCGGACGTACATCCTGCTCACGTGGGCGGCATCGCTGAGTGAGCCGGTCGCCGCCACCCGTTTGCCTGCTTACCAGCCTGTGCTTCCTTCCGCACATGCCTGGCTCCTTCCCTCCCCTTCAGGTTCCAACACCCCTGTTTTGGCCGCCTAGCTCAACTACAGTAAGCGACAAAGGCTTTGTTTCTGTCGAGTGGCAGCGTTGCTGTTGAAATTTCCGCACTCTGTGTATGAAAGTCCGATTCTATGACTGTATAGTGGCAAGTAGTGGGATTATAAATATTGCATTTTTATGACATAGTCGTAGTAAAGCTTCCACGGCTCATAAGTAGGCAAATAAAACTTGAAGGAAGGTGTAAAGAACTAGATAGACCTAAAACATGTCAAACCTTTTCTATGTATACGTTAAATGGCACTTTTAATAGATCACTATACCGCTTTTTTCGCTGTAGTATTTTTGTATAGAAATGGCCATTTTTTTCGGTATATTTTTCTATTAAAAATTATTCGGACAGTTATATCTGTCGAGAGCGTCATTGGAAAATGGCCAAATTTACTGTGCTGTTTGTTTGTAGTGTTTGTTGGGCTTGGCGAAAACTTTAGTCCATTGAAGAGAGCGGAAATCATATTTGTCTATGTTTATCTGGGACGAGCTGAGTCTCTTAACTTAGACAACAAACTCCGACCGCGCAAGTTATGCAGTCATGCGCGGAAAACAAAAAACAAATATTCGATTCGGTATTTCACCTCGCTCAAAAATGTTTGAAAGAAAATAAAAAAGAAATAACTATTTATTTACTTGATTTAATTGGTTCAGTTTTTGGAACTTAATCAATTTCACTAGCGATCCAGGAGCTATGTGTACCTAGTGTACGTATCATCATTGCTGTGGTTTTGAAATAATCTTCAATGACTGTCAGGCGTGGCCCCTGGGGGAGAGACGTAGCTAGTTTGGGAAATTGTTTTACGACCTTTGATGAAGCAGCTCTCCGACGAACCAGGCAACCGTATAAATGGTTGAACATACAATCAATTGTATTTTTAAATATGTCAATAGTTATAATTGCATTCTAACAGTATAGTAGTTTTTTATTCATTTGCGAGTAAATGTCATGTGTAAATAAAAATGTTAGAAGGCAAGGGGAGGCCCAGAAATGTAATTGCCGCTCATTCCCCCACTGGTTTTAGGTTGCGCACGTCTATGATTACGGTACCTATCACAATTCCGTTCTGGTAGCTATGCAATCTAAAACGCTTTTTGTAATGATTGATGTGTGGCATTTATAAAGTTGCCAAACAGGTGTTTCCGTAAACACGAAATTTGTATTACCAATTTCCGATGCGCACAGAAATTGGAAGAAAACTCTGCCCCCCCCCCCGCCACGTGAGAGGTGTTTATGGTTTCGTTAGGTAGCCAGGAACTCGGGAGGAGGGAACCAAAAACAATTAGTTTCCATTTTGACTGCGAAATGCTAATATTTGTTACTCCACATATTCTCATACTGCCCGTATCGACTAAATTCTTATCTGTACGCCAATAACTTGTAAGAGTAGATCCTCTATTGCCATTTCCCGGACGGGATGTAGGCGACCGAGAACGGGAAACGATTGCTTTCCTAGGCAATTACGAAATGACCGTAGCTGGTGAAACGGGATACGCTGTTTGTCTTGCCGTTCACAAAGTCGAACGTCAGTGACCTACGTTTGTATTTAATGCCAAAAACTGATGGGAGTCGATATTTCTGTGAAGAATGGATTATTTGTAACTATTATATGTAATTATAATTTCGTGTTCCCTTAAATTAATTTTAACGTAACTACATACAATCTTCTCCGCAATATGTCTCTTAACTGTTTTGATGCAGTGCACATGTGCAGATTTGTTGTGAAATTCTGATTGTTAATGTAATTATATTATTCTATATTATTGGATTTAAAAAGCCTCCAGGTTGGTGTGTGATGTGCCCTCTCACGCTCTTGGGTTGCGTCATTAGGGAGGTTAAACGGCGACGGAAGGGCGCGCCCTCGCGCGTGCTCCCACGCTTCCCCTCAAAACCCCTCCCCCACTCCTACCCACGGCGGTAGCTCGAGGGCTCTTCTGGGTATGGCTTTATTCCCCTGGTTAAAGTATAATGGTCGCTGCTCGCCGGCGCTTATTCTTTCTGAATACAGGGAAGTAGGAGGAGGGAGAGAACATGTCCTCTTCTGACAACTTGGCTATCCATTAGAAAATTGCTGTTCTCTTAAGTAATGCTCATTCAGCTTTTCTGAATAGCTGTTGTGAAGACTGATCAAAGTTAGCATGCCTGTCTTCATTATGGCATTGTTAAGTAATGACACTTTTAAAGATAGACTGATAGTTTAAGACCGGCAATATTCTTAGCTTGGCTCCCTCAATTCCATATTATTTTCTTTCTCAAATTTACATTGCTGCTGTATTGAATCTTTGGTAGGGATTTTTAGCATAAATGTGCTCAGCACTTACATTTTATCAATAAAAATGCTTTGTGCTTGTTCAAACAGACTTTTTATATTTTAAATGTATTTTGTTATTAGTTTAAAATACAACTAGGTATTGAAGTAATATTATTATTTTGTGGGAATTTTTTTTTTTTTTTTTAATTTCCTTGATAGTTCACCATCATGTATTTAACTTATTTTATCTGGGAACAATCTTTGTTGTAAGTGCATGTGATCATGAAAATTAAAATAATCCCTTTACTACGCTTTCGTTGTTTATGCTCTTGCATATTTTTACACAACCACAATTTTCTTAGCCTTAAATACTTCCTCGAAAAAAGCAGTTCCTGGATGAGCTATTGTAAAACCTGTAATGCTATATTCTTCGCATATGTTCTTCTGAACTGTTCAGCGATAGGTAATCTATTGCTTACAATAAGATCTCAAAAATAACAATGCAGCAGACGTTCTTTTTTTGGGGGGGTCTTATATGTAACAATGTTTACTGCCTTAATATAGTGGGAATGAAGGGCATGTTTATAATATTCCATTTTTTAATTCATCACATTATTTATGCTCCATACTTTAACACATTCTTTTTAATCCATAAAAGTGCAAAAAACATGACAGACAATGCAATACATTTCAAAAGTTGTAATTCTTTTTATTAATTTGGTAGTTGTATATTTTGGTCTATTGAGTGTGTTTGCAATAACAAAATAATTATTTCAGGTTTTGTGTTCTTTGATTCTATTGAATGCCTTCCATGTATAGAGGAAAATACATACAAGTAAAGAAAGTAGATGCACAATTCTGATACACAATTTATGGAACAGTGTGTTATCAAAAATAAAATGCTGTTTATAAATTAATTTATGCCAGAGAGTTAATGTTTCAAATTGTGTCTGTTTAGGGGGCTGAGAAGAAACCAGAAGTGGCAGAGGATGCTACAGCTGCACCTGCAGCCATTGCTGAAGAGAAAGTGCCAGAGGTTTGTCGAATATTTTTGATTTGATTTTTTAGTTGTCAAGAGTTGTGAGAGGATTTATCTTAAAGGAACTTGGATAATAAACTGTGTGTGTGTGATTTTATTGATACTATTGGCATTGCAGCATTCTTTGTTGGTATAACTGTTTATGAACACAGTTTTAGCTCTTATTTGCGTAATTATAATGATATACTAAAACTATTGAATGAAACTTTGTTTTATACAAGTAATACTTCAAGATTAACATTTTTAGAGTTTTAAAATTATTTTTTATCATAAATAAAAAGGTATAAATTTATTGACTCTTTTCAGTCAAGTGCTCAATTTCTTTTTAAAATTTTCTCCTGGAAATTATTCGCATACCCCCTACAAGATAACTGTTGTAAGCATATCACAATTTGAGAATCCATGCTGTTGGCCATTGTTTTAACACATTCAATCCTGAGGGTTATACTACATAGTTAACTCCTGTGTCCTGGGCAATTTAGCTATTATTCAAAAAAGTGTTTTCATTTTTTATTTTTGTGGAAAGAACCAATGTTGTAAAATAAGGGGGGGGGAACTGTACTTCAACAATACTAGTGCACTAAAATTGTGCTATTTTGTTGAAGTTAAGAAATCTTTGCTTATCCATTTGTTTCTGGTTTGATTTTTAGAAACTCACTGTGGTAAAAAAAATAATGAAAAAGTGTACTTAAGTTGAATCTTCAATTACAGGAAATTTTATTTCACGGTTTGTTTCAAACTCTTGAATTCAAGAAGACTCGTCATTAGAATCATTCGCACCATGCTCTCTCTTTGTTATAGTTTTCATTGCTCGAACTAGTCAAAAGTCCAGGAAGAAAATTGTTGTCCTCATCACAAGAACTCGGTTCCAATCCATTATTCAAGATCTTTTGAATTTCTGATGTTAGGTTGTTGTAAATTTGATATCTGAATATGGCTTCTAAACATCTGTTTTTGTCACGAGTAGTAATGTAGTAGTTTGGACGTAGTAGTAATATGAAGATGATATTTCAGATACGTCCTTGGGATCAAAAGTGTTAAATTCAGTGCAAAGTAGTAGCTAATGCAGGAGAGGAGACCAAAGCTATTTTGTTGTAGTTTCTCTTTTTTTCCCTCCTCCATTTTCACTATTTGTAATACATTGTTTAAAATAACTGAATTACCATAAGTTTTATTTTTTAAATGCAGCAAATTTGATTCGTAAAGGGCTTGATTTTTACCGTTTTGTTAATTGATTTTTACCGTCAATAATTGAAAGTGATAAGAAGACTTTATTTATATGAAATGTGATATATAATGTGTGTAAAAAATTATTTTAATATTTATACAACACTTTTTACTGCTAAAGGTCGTTAATGTTTTTATTAAAAACTTCAAATTGCAGGCAAGTAATGCAGAAAGTACCTCTCCAGCTGAGCAAACACCAGGATCCACCACAGATCCATCTACTGCCCCATTGACACCAGCTTCTACAGTTCAAGCTACTCCAGAGTCAGCAGAAGTTAAACCAGCTGTTCCAGAGGAAGCTACAGAACCTGCCTCTCCGACTGTAGAACAACCTGCTGCAGCTCCTTCCACTCCCACTCCTGCTCCTACCCCTGTTCCCACTCCAGCTCCTGACTCTGCTCCTGCACCCACTCCTGCTCCTGCTCCTGTTCCTGAACAGTCTGCAGAAGCTAAGACAGAAGCTCCTCAAGCTGAAGAAGTGAGTAGAAACAAAGCACTATTATAGTATGTGGTGTTATTGCTTATTTATATTTATTTCTACATAACTTGTATATAAACCAACAACAAAAAAATGATTTAATGAATACTTCTTTAAAGCTTCTTTGCTTACTATTTGTATATTTATATATAATTTTTCTTTTTCTTTGGCAGATGCACTTAGTTCACAAAAGTCTTGTGTGCATGTATGGCTTTTGAATTGGAATAGGGTGGGCGTGCATGTGTAAAAGAAAAATGGGTATTTTTGGTGATGAAACATTTTATTTTAACTTGGTGAGGGTTCAGGTTCTCAGAGCTAACTATGTATTATGACAGTTGGTGGATAGCAGCAGTGCTACTGCTGTGTATATGTTTGAAAAGATTATATAAATGGCCATAAAAAATGTCAGAAAGATATGAAGATTTTTTTCCTGCGTCAAATTAAAAATAAAAAAATAAAGGCACCAATAGCTGTTTTTGTCTTAGGGACTATTTCCCAGTGGAAAAGTTACCCAGTATATGTTGCATCATGATAAAATGCCGTTTTTCTTTTAAAATGAAATTGACACCCTGGATTTTGTCATAAATAAAATCTTGTCACACACTCTTTGTGTTACATACCAAAACAAAACGAATCATTTAAGTAAGGATTCATTAACTGCAAACAATCATGCTCTAGTTAGTAAGAGAACTTCATTAATTCACACACGCATAATGTCCAGAAGCTACCGTTACACACACAACAATTCTGGTTCAATGTTGACTTTAATGAAGAAAAGCAGTTTTTTTTTCTTTTTCGAAAAAAAAGTCTTAAAAAAATAATTGAGATTAAATGTTACTTTCGGCGGCGAAATTGAACCGGCCGCCGCGTCGGAGCAGACGCAATGTGCGGCGTCTGCCGAAGTGGATGGGCATAGCGAGGTTTCTTTGCGTTTGCAGTGAAAGTATTGAGGGAGGCAAGCATTGCTTGCTGCGCACGAGAGTTCCATAATAAAATAAAGTTTTATGTGTACTATACATTCATTCTATTAATTTACTAAATTTCAGTTTTGCTGTATGTTATAACCACAGTATTCAGAAACGTATCATAAGAACGCTGAACTTAAGGCCTGGCTGTGCACCCGAGTGTGTACTGAAAATTTTTCACCAATTCAATTGTTGGCCTGCGGTTGCACTAAATGACAGCCGAAAGCATCAGTTCGAAGTGCGTGCCCAGAAATTATAAAATCAGTATTTAAATGAACTAACGTTTTAGCTGCAAAACTGTTTGCATGTGTCGTGATATTAAAGAAAGAAACGACAGGGGACTATAACTTATATCTCTAAAGCAACATTAGTTAAGACAAAATTTAGTAGACTAAAGTACAAGACACTGAAGAAAAAATAATTCTAGTATTCCAGGAATTTTGTTAATTTCCTTAAGGCTTGGTTCATGTTCAGCGTTTCATTGCTACACCGCTGCATGCCATGGTTATAACATACAACAAAAATGTATTTTAATAGATTAAATGAATAGTACTTACAGAACACTTGATCTTATTAAAGTACTCTAGTGCGCGGCAAACGCTATTTGTCTCACTTGATAGTTTCATCAAAAAAGGAAAGAAAAGACTTTTCGCTCAGGCCCATTGACAGCCGCCGCGCTGGTTTTTGCTTACACGGTAGCCCGTTTGAATTTTGCGCCCGGTAATAACATTTTCTTGAAGACTTTTTTCTCTTTATTTTCTTTTCGGAAAGAGTGGTTTGCCATCTTCATAAATAACAACAAAGAATCTGAGATCGTCATTTGTAACGGGCGCTTCTGAACACACATGCATCTTGGATAAACCAAGAAAAAAGACCAAAACAGATTTAAACTTTCTTCTTTCTTAAACATCAGGAAAGATGTAGACTTCTTCGATTTGGATCTGTCCAGAATTACTTCTCCATTCGCCATTTATTTTATTTGAGCTCCTTTGGAATGAAATATGAATTCAGAGAATACATACACACATACACACACACACACATACATACACACACACATACATACACACACACATACATACACACACACATACATACACACACACATACATACACACACACATACATACACACACACATACATACACACACACATACATACATACACACATACATACATACACACATACATACATACACACATACATACATACATACAACCACACACATACATACACACACACACATACATACATACACACACACATACATACACACACACACATACATACACATACATACACATACATACATACACATACATACATACACACACATACATACACACACACATACACACACACACATACATACATACACACACATACATACATACACACACATACATACATACACACACATACATACATACACACACATACATACATACCTACATACATACATCTTGGCATTGTTGTAGTTTCATTTAAGCCTATTATCTTCAGAGACATAATCTAACACCCAGGTAAAACATGTTGCTGTACTTTGAATTTCTTTCATTATTTTCATACATTCAGTTTTAGCTTTCTTATGCATTATTATTTATGACTGATCCCTTTTTTCTTTGAAGAGAAAATAAATTGGCAAATAGTAAGACAAGGTTATTTAGTAATGATAACCTATACTAAAATTAGTTTATTCTAGAAAGGAAGTGCATAGATTATACCTAGTTTTACATCACTATCACCATTTCTTTGGTAATATTCTGTTCTTTGATTCGTTGTTTTATGCTATAAGATTTTGAAAAAAGTTATTTCTCATTAGAAGTGTGTTCAGTGTGTATCACTAAATACACTGCATTAAGTACCTTGGGTTATCTCACTTTTCATACTATTTCTTTATTAAATACAATAGGGGGGAAAAGATTTAAACTACAAGCAGACATCTCAACATACTCTGAGTATACCTCTCTCATATACATTTGTTTCTCTGAAATTTCATTGCTTCTTTTAGTTAAAATTGTATTCATTACTTATGAAAAGGGGATTTACAGGATGAAGTTTTAAAAGAGATATTGTAGTTTTTAATTCTGGGATTAAGAAACTTGAGCACTAATACTTAATTAAATGTTCATAAAAAACATACGTTACACTATTGTTTAAGATCCTTATCTTCTGTGGTGCCTTTGTTCGGAGAATTACCCTCCTATTTGTCTGCTTCCCATAAATATTCCTTACTTTTTTAGTTTTTCTTGACCCCTTACAATAAAAAATGTATAAAATGCTACACTGCTATAAGTTTTAAATATAATGTGAAGAACAGTTGTTAATGTGTGGTTCCTCAAAGGTGCCACAGGTATTAGGAAAGATCTTCTCAATTTTCAGCCTAAAGCAGCAGCAAGTGCTCCTGAGTCAGCACCAGTGGCCCAACCTGTAGCAGAAACCCCTCAGCCTCCTCAAGTTGAAACTGCTGCACCTGCCCCTCCTGCAGAGACACCTGCACCTGTTGCACCAGCTGCAACTCCTGCAGAGGTTGATTCACAATCTCCGGTGCAAGAAGCTTCCCCTCCTGCTGAGGCTGCTCCTGCTCAGTCTCCTGAGATTCCAGCAGCTCTTGTTCCACCCTCTGAAATTCCTCCCCCAGCCCCACCTGCCACTTCTGCTCCTGAACTTCCACCACCCCCAGTAGAGCCTGCTAGTCAAGAAGTAGAATCAAATGCCCCACAAGCAGTAACAGAAAGCTCTCCTAATGAAACTGTTGAGACTGCGAAAGTTCAAACGAATGAAGCAACTCCTGTCCCCAATGCTCCTGAAGTTACCCCACTTGAATCTGCGGAAGTCCCCACAACAGGTACAGAGCCTACATCTGCCCCTGAGCCTGCCCCAACAGCAGAGGGCACAAAAGTAGAGCAGGCTGCAGAAGTTCCTCCACCTGCTTCTGTGGCAGATACTCGGGCTCCAGCTGAAGTCGTTCCAGCACCTGCCCCTGAGAGTGCACCCTCACCAGTATGTAGTAGTAGACGTTCACGTTTATGCAGCTGTTTTGTTTTTCAATAATTCTCATTTGATTTTTTCCTTCCGTATGTATATACCTTGTTTTGTATTGTAGTTTTTATCTCGTCTTTGCATTATGCACTTCTTTTTGTGTGTAAAGTATTAACAGAATGGTCACAAACTTTATGTAATTTAAAATTGCATGTTAGTAAGATGCATGACCGACACTGGAGATTTGTTGTGCTTCATATCAATCGTAACATGAATTCTTTAAGCTACAGCTTAACAAGCATGCAGGTTATTAAATAAGCTTTGATAAAAAATTATTAAATTATTAATTGTATATTACATGAGAATGTTTTATAGTGCTATTAATGTCTCCTGAATGATTAGCCCTAGAAAATGGTGTGGTAATTTTAACAGAAGAAATTCAGTATTTCAGATATGATTTTTTTTTATTTGAGAAATTTATATTAAAAGGGAAGGTAATCCTGTAGTTTTTTAAATAATTTGCTTGCATGAAATATTCAGGCTTTGCTTAGAGCAGCACACTTTGTGTTAATACTGAATACAAGTGTGTTGTATTTTTAAATCTGTTTTAAATCTTTATTTGTGTGGGCTTTAAATGAATCTTCAGCAATATAGTAGAAGCTGAGAAAGCAAGAAAATTAAATTTTTTGGAACTTATTAGTGTTCATAGACACAAAATTCGTGGATAGCTATCCTGAAAGTTTTGTTTTTAGAAGGCAAAAATCTTCTAAGAAGTTTTATTAAGAAGTTAAATTTTTAAGTTGGGATGCAATTTGCTACCTATGTGTTAGACTGACGTAACTACAAACACACAATATCAGACAAACATTATGTCTTTTCCATTCCTTTAACCCTAATAAGATACATAATTTTGTTATGTTAAGCCCTAACTTCTGTACGATCATACCTAGCGATGCGGTTATTTGAACTAAAAGAACAATATATTTTGATTCTGGGAAGGATCATAAATCAAAAATGGCCAAAAAAAAAAAATGCAGTTGTCAGCCTGTCCCTAAGGTAGCAAATAGTTACTAGGCAATGTTAAGAGTGTTTTAATTTTAATTAAACTGTTTTGTGTGGAAGGTTGCTCAAGAGCCTGCCCCTGAGCAACCTGCTGCTGAGCCTGCAGCAGAGGCTGCAGCTGCTCCAGAGGTGGCTGCTGCTAAGCCTGAGGAAGTGGCCCCAGTGACTGCTCCGGCTCCTCCTCCACCTGCACCTGCTTCTGATGCTGCTGCTCCAGCTGTTGCAGATGCACCAGTTGCTGCAGAAACAGAAAAGCAAGAAGTCATCCAGGTATCTACACGAAGTTGACAAACATTCAGCTATGAAAGTGGTGGTTTATATAACGCATACAAATGGACTGTTTAATTGTAATTGACAAGACTATTGTGAAAACATAGGAAAGTCATCTAAACCCTTACAATTTTATTAAAACATTAGAATAAAGAGAGATTGTCATTACTGTTTTAAGAGTTTCATTAAAAATAATGCTAACATTCTTCTGAACGTTGTAAAGATGTGTAGGGCCTGAATGTAAGCTGAGGAATTCGATCTATTGTCTAAAATAGAAAGGGATGGGTTTTATTTTAAAACATTGGAATAAAACTTTCAGGTATTTGGTAAACTTATTTGTTTTCCAGGAAATCTGATAAAGCTTGGCAAAATCTACCATGTTATTCTCCTCAGGGTATTTCTCAAAGAACACTCAATTTGCACATTTTGTTGTAGCTTTCGTTGAATGTGCATTATGAAATTGCTAACTCTCAAAATTTTCACATTTAATTTCTGTTTTCAATGAAAAGCAGATTCCTCCATAATTCTCATAATTTTATTTCTGGAAATGAAGCCCTTAACTCATAAAAATTGTAATAATTAATGCCAACATTCAACTTACTGTGATCCTCGTTGTTGTTTCAGACTCCAACAGAATCTGATGCTCCTAAATCACCTGTGGAAGAATAAAGAAATTATCAGAAAATGAATTTTTCGCGAGAAATGTTTGTCTCCTTGAGATGCATATTATTTCTATAATGAATGTTTTGGACCATTCCTGAGATGCATATAACAGTAAAGCGCACAGACACAGATATGAATATGGTTTGTTTAAAAAAATGTGTTTTGGGCCAGTCCATAAAGAAGAATATGTGCTTGTGCCTTGAAGCATCTGTTGTGGCAGTAAAAGGAATTTCATCTGCTCAACTCGGTGAAAGCAGTTTCAAGGACAGCTGCTATCAGAAATGCAACTTGTGTACTAGATTTGAAGAATATGGAAACAACCTGTGAAAGAATACTCAAAGTTCGAAGCTTTGCTAACCCCTAATAAAAGATCACTATTTTATAGAGGAAATGATAATTGTTGCATAGTGGTCGGAGCTGGCAATGCTTTCCTTGCCATAATGAAGTGAATTTTGGTGACCTTTTGTTAGTGTGGCTAGAGTGTTTAAAAATAAGTTGAGATACAGAGTTAGCCATAATTCCTCTTTTCCATAATACGATGTTTGGGGATGGGATTTCCTATGTAGATCTGAGTTTCAAAAATAAAATTTGTATTACATCGCATCAAAAAAAAACAATTTGGGTAATTTTTGACAATTTTTTCAAAACTATTTTCTTAAACAAGTTTTTGTATTTGTACTATTTAAATATTTTGTATTTGTATTGTTGACTGAGTTTTCTGCTTTGTTATACTAGAATATAAAAGGGCCTTTTGGTGGGTTTTTTACTTGCTTTTCTCTGCCATGGCCCACATATCTAGGAAACTTGATAAGTGAACTCCGATAAAAGTTTATACATTGTCTTAAGATCTCTACAGTGAGCATATATACATATATATTTATATATTTCTGAACAATTTTTTTGTATCTTGCTGCCATTTTTACATCTTTGTATGTATAGTTAGCATTCAAACACAGTAGCAACAATAGCATTTTACCCTCTACTCTACACTCTCAGGCAGCTGAAAGTTTGGGAAGTATATTTCATGTTCAGATAAAAATTCTGTTAAAAATGTAAGTGATGGGATAGGGATGGAATGTGTGTATATGTCTGTAACAACGAATATTGGTATATGAAACTAAGCCCTACCATTGTTCATGTTAGTAGTTCTGCCAAAATTGAAAAATCATATACTTTCTGTACATATTAAATCTGAATATGTTGGATATGACATAAACTGTTTTAAGGTATACAGTAATGTTCTAAGATTTGGATTCAAATATTTTTAATCCAAATTTTTATGTTTGTGTAAAATCATATGTATGAGCGAATTCAGTTTCCAAACTTGTAAAGTATTCGCTCTCTGTGTACTGACACTATTATTAGTGAAGGTTAACATTCTCTGTATGATGAAATTATAAAATGCGCCATTATATGTCATGTGTAAATGTTAATTAATGATTCAAATAGAGGGCGTTTCCCACAAAATCTTTGGTTGTTTTTTTGTTTTGTTTTTTTAGAAAATTTTCATTTAACTATTTCCTATTATATCTTACTTTGTACTTTGTTTGTACATTAGGCTACAAGAGTGGCCTAATTAGAATGCTGTTAGTTTGCAATTGGGCCACTCTTCCTGTCATTGCAGTTCTGTCTCTCTTACTCTTATCGACTCACATTTACTACAGTAAGAGGTTGTCACAATAACACTAGTGGTTTCAAACTCACAGTAACTTAGTTTTTTCTACTACCAAAATAGAAGCTTGGATTCAAAAAAAGTAAAGTAATGTTGGTATCGTATCACAAGTTTCCTGCGTCATTGATATAGGTATGATATGCTTATATACAAAGAGAAGGTAGTGATTATCAAGCAATAAAAACAGAAATATATGCAATGACTGAAAAGCTGCGGCGGCAACAAATTGGTGTCCAGTAATAAGAAACAGGAATCGTATAAATCATTATCATACAAGCAAAACACTTTCAGTCAAGCTTAAATCTTAAGAAAACTTAGCTTGCTTGTTAGGAAAATGAGGGATGTATGTAATGGGCATGTCAGAAAATAGGGGAAGTGATATATAAATATCAACTCGATTCAGAACATTACATAAATTAGAAGAGACTCAAAGCTTGAAAACTTTATCTTACGATGTTTCACTTGTATACCAATGAAATTATTTGAAGAGAAACTAGTGAATTTGAAAAATGAGATACATCTTGTACAAGACCTATGATCTCCATCAAAATTGTTGTAATCACAAACTATCACCTTTACTTCCTTAAACAAAAATTAAGATTGGCCTCAAAATAGTTTGAATGAACATTCCACATCAACTGAAGTTACTGACACATAAATCAACATTTCAATGTTGGTAGAATCCAATTTAACTCCAAGAGTTCCTGCTCACCACCTCTACTGTATTTCCACATAAGATATCGGCTTTAAGTTGGATACCCACTGGGGGTGTTTCTGCGAAACTAGAAATTTCTTTATTTTGCCTTATTTGTCCCCCTTGTGCATCGTCCATTTTTAATGGCTCTGTTTAAATTTGCAATATACTATCTAAAAGCATTCTGTTAAAAGAATAGAAACTAATAGGTTTCTAGTGCTGTTACTTTGAGTACACCTATGCTAGATTCTGTGTGAAAGTTGGAGTTTTATGTCAAAGATCTAGCTTTGTAACTGCAGCAAAATTAGCTGGTAACTTAAAATATTTAATTTGATGTAGGTTCTTGGCATTAGTTCTCAGCTGCCTTTAGCCAAATACTCTATCTGCTAGTGAGGACTGGCTGGGGAGATAGAGGTACGTTGCTTTGAAAATTTCTACATGACTTAGAACCTTCAAAAATACTCTTTGGACAGTTGATATCAACTGATCAATATCTGGAAACTGAATTTTTTTTGTAAGGTTAAAACTATGAGCAAAGCAGGTTAAATAAATGTTAGGGATTAAAAATAAATAAATAAAAATTGCAGCCCTTTCTTGTACCATGTTTGGAGCAACATCTCCAGATGCAAAATGACTTTTACATGCTGAATCCCTCTCAGTTAAAGAACCTACATTGATTCATCGAAATACCTTCCAATAGTTTACATGATTACATTTTTCAAGTAACTTATTGAAATCCAAAAAGTCAGTGAATGATAAGTTGGCCTTTGAGAATTTTCTGCATAGGAAGGGCAAATGTGCAGAAAAACGTGTGCTTATGCCCAAATAAGAAATTACAGTGGTATATACAAAATAGGAATAGCTTAAATGGATTCCAAATGTTACAAAATATGTAAATGCTTACAACAGAGCTCTTGTGATGTGATATCATAAGAGAGCTGTGATAGCAAGGAGAAAGCATTAAACTGAGAAATACATTGTGGGTATATTTCAATGACAAGTATGTTCGAACTAAATATCAAATTTTTGGAAAAATTCCTATTTTAGTGTAATTATATTTAAAGGCTTTTTGTGTATGTATGCGAATTATGAATAATGAAACATTTTGACATAAATGCTTTTGTAGACCTACTGTAAAGCCCCTGTATTCTTTTCAAGGGTCCAGGGAAAAAAGTGATGTAAATATTGAGAAATTGATTTCTCTTATACGAGTTCAAGAATACAGAACATTAATTATCTTCATTCTTTAATTAGTAATTACAAAAAATTGTTGCATTGTTTTTTCTAGGCAGTTAATGTACAGTAGAATTGGTAAATTTTTATTTTCTCTAGAATACTATGACTATTATTGCAATTACTGCATTTTATGATCAAATTAACTCAAAAAACATTACATTATCCTAAAAGAAAGTTAAAACAGTAGTGTATCTATCAAGTAAAAATGCTTCTTTTGATTGATTGTTAGTGATTTGGGTACATCAACTGCTAAGGTTATTAGTCTCATAAGTGTAGAGCTGGTTTTTTCTTCGAGAGTTGGTGGTGGTCTTCCCCCACTGGATGGTGAGATCCAGCACTGACCTACCGACGCGAGCAGGTTTTTCAATACCAGGTATTTCCCATCAGCTGGACACCGCCCCAGCTGGAACAAGCTCTAAGCTTCCAGCATGCGTGGTTGTGTAGTGCTTGTTAGTGTAAGTAAGGGATGAGGATAGGACAAGGAAGAAGGAAGGATCGCTCATGATCCATGGCTCGTTAGGGTACTGCTCGACATTCACCTGGTGTTGATTAGAAAAAACACGGAAAACTACTGATCAGAGCAACTCGCCGCTAGAATTCTCCTCCAGACAGCGACTTAATTCAACATGACTGAAAAGCTAGTGTCGAAAATTTGCCACTGCCAGGACTCAAACCTAGGACCTCCTGGTCAGAGGATCTGCAGTGACATCAAACATGCTTGTGAAAGGGGAAATAGCTTGGAAATAATGGTGTACAATATCTGTGATTGTATGAACAAAATTGTTTGAAAAAAATCTATTGTTGACAGAAGTGACTAATCATTAAAGTGTTGGTTGGTGATAACCATTCGAGATCATAGGCCATTCTCTCCTATTGTACCTTTGGCAATTTTCGAAGAATTTGGTGTTCGATGAAAATGGGACCTGCTCCATTTTTATAAGCATCTTTGCTAAATCTGAGGAAAAAATCTAAAGAAAAAATTTGGAACAATTTTTGATAACATTTTGAAAACAGCGTTGCGGCTTCACGATAAGGCTAAATGTACCGACACTATTTCAATTTGTCGCCACCTCGTGGCAGCACCAAAATAAGCAAAATTTACTTGACCGATAACGTCTTAACAAATTGTCCGATTTTCGATCTGTAAACGGCAATGGACTCCGTTTTAAAATAGAACTTACGCTAGGAAGCGGTTTTTTTTTTTTCAAAAAAATTTTTTTTTCTCAATGGTTCCGCGAAGAAATTAAAAATGCGGGCTTATAGCGCGATGACGACGTGCTTCCTGAATCCAAAGCCGTGTCAATCATGCAAATCGGATGAATAGGAGCGGCGGAAAGTGAAATTTCGGAAGAACAAGTCACCCCCCCCCCTTCCCGCTCCCCGCAGTTGCGTCACCCGACCCTTGTGGGCGCTCCCTCGACGCGGCCGAACGGCCAAACCCAGCAGTCTGCGGTACGGGAGGCCGTGTTCTCAGGCAGGCAAACCGGGCAGCCGGTTTATGCTTTCGTCCCTTTCAATCTCAATGTATTTTTCTCCACTTATCAAACTAGTGATGCAGTAACACAACCAAACGGTCTCGTATCATCTGTAATAGTCGTATAAAACTATCTTGTTCAAATATTTCCGTCTTCCTTCGAATACCATCAAAAAATTATTTCAGGCATTACTCAAAATATCGATTCCTATTTGGAAACTGATTTCAATAAGAAAATTGAACTAATTGAGTAGATATCACCAATATTCCATGTTCTAACATCTTATTTTACATACATTTTACTTCTAAATCTTCCGTTATCATTCCACTACTAGAAAGAATGAGCCGAGATTACGCTCGACCTCATTTATCCTGCGACTCGATTTTTGATCTCAAAACGGCGTTTGTCTCCATGATAAGGTTTCATTTATATTTGTTGTGATTTTTTTTTGGCAATAACCATATTTTTTCTTATACTTATTCAGAAATGTCTCACGTAAAGATATTGAAGAGAGTGCTTGAAAGATTCTGCTCGTCCTTGAGTTTTCTACGGGCATACCATTGTTGTCATTGCCGACAGAGATAAATACATCTTACACAAACAGTAGGCAGAGAAATTTATTTTTAAATATTTTAAAATATTATTTTATTTTTATAATATTATATTATTTTTAAAATATTTTATTTATGGAATTTCAAATTGTGAACATTTTACTGTCTTCCTCTTCTCAATCCCCTTCTCAATCTAAGAAAAAGTTATGTAATTGTGCACCGGAAAACTCTTATTGCCGGGCCCAGGTAACGTAAAAGTGGATACTGTTGCAATATAAAAAATTACTTCTAATCCGTGTAGTGGAAATGGTTTATGGGTCCTTGATACCTAAAAATCGATTGACGCCAAAACGTGTCTGTTCGTTTGTGGTCAACGCTAACGCCTAAACCGTTCTGCCGATTTTCTCCAAAATTGATATTCCCCAATCTATCTGAAAGAACTCGCGCCGGAGTTTCAAACGGATATTTTGATTTTTGAGGGTGCTTTACAGTAAGCCTCAAAATCATTTTCAAAATCTTCTCAGAAGTCACCAAATTATTTGATTAAATTTTGTCCTCGGGTAGCGTACAAAACGCAAGAGAAATGTGCGAGTATGTGTTTGTTGACATCCCTTATTTTTAGAAAATTGCAAACGGCAATTTTTTGGGGCGTCTTCCTACAACTATAATAATGATATATTTTTTCCTTACTGAAATCTGTTCTGACAGATTTGGAAATAAGATCATGTACAATTTTTAAAAAATATGAGTAGTTTTCATGCAATTTGGGACAAAGTATAGGCAATTAATAACTTTTAACTTTTTCTCAAAAAGAGCTTCAATTTTTTTGTTTGAAGACAATAAAAAATATGATGCTGGTCCCATTTTCGCCCAACCCGCCGTATTTTCGAATATTGCAAAGGTCATGTAAGTTAATTGCAAAACGCGTTGTTTTAGAGTAATTTGAGAATGAAATTGATGTATATATAAAAAAATTCTCAAAATCCACTACAAATTTTTCCACGGATAGAAGGTACGCTTAAAAGAATTACCATTTTCGTTGAACTCTATTTCTAAATTTCCAATTTTCGAAAATTGATAATGCCAGAAAGTATGCGATGTATCACCGCTAGCTTTTATTTGAAATTGTATTTAAGGATACTTACACAGTGTAATTTACTAAAGTTTCTAATGAAATTTGATGTTACATTTGCAGGAAAATATGATTTTACTATTCGTATTTTAGCGTTTTCCTTATATATTTATGTTCATATTTTGCAATTTCATTCTACAAATTTTTCCGGACTTACTCGTGGCAAACATATTAATATTACACTCAAGTTGGGAACTGAGATTAGTACATTGCTGATCGCACATAGTTTATAGACAGGGTTGAGCAATATTTAAATACTTGTATTTGAAATATGAATTTTTGTATTAAAAAATGTATTTTTGAGGGTTTTTTGAGCATGTATTTTGGAGATATATTTAAATACATAAAATAGATGTTTTTTAAAAAAAAGGAATGCTTCAAATACTGTAAATACAAATGAAAGAGAAGATAACAAGGATAGTTTGTTTTCCTTTGATTCTGCTAGTGAACAGGGAACGAAAAGGTACATACATATACATACATTTATTTGAACTGCAATTGGGTATGACCCGGTGGAAGTTAAATAACAATAATAATAATAATAATAATAATAATAATAATAATAATAATAATAATAATAAAGGAATATTGTACATGCAATAATCATACTATCACTAATATTGTTATAACAAATGTTTCAACTCTGTCATGATATCCAATAATTATATGTCGGTGATGCTAAAATTTAATACAAGCTACAAAAGTTTGGCTAAGTTTTTTTTTTTAATTCATTGATCGCGTTCACTACACGACATATTGCTAAAAAACGACAACAGTCAAAACTGCACTATTGTTTCTGCTGGTGGTTGAGGTCTTTTATTGTATCCTTTGCTTCGTGGTATTGCCAGATTGCATCCTGAATTCAACTAAATATGAACTTACGTAGCTAGGGACGTCCCTAGGTATAATATGCGCGCGTAGCAACCCCATCTCCTTTGCCAACATTAGTTTAATTAAGAATAAATGAAAGCAACGAGCATTGTAGACAAAATTTGATAAAGAAAAAAGTTCACTCCCGTGTAATAGAAACAACTTTGCACCTTAAAACGAACTACAAATTTAATATTTGATAACACCAACTTTCCTTCATTCCAACTAATCCCAAAAAAAAAAACCAAACACTTTCCCAGATGGCTTCCCAACCAATCCCATTAACAACCCATAGATTTCACCACTCAAATAGTCAACAAGTTATCTCTCAAGTCATGGCAATATTAGTTCCACAACTCCAATCTTTAATAAATTCAATAATCTCTTCGTATTACCCAATGGCTCTAAATAAATTAAGCGGTCTATCACTCCTCAATTGGAACTGCAATGGAATTGAAAAACAGTTTGACTACTTCTCTCATTTCTTGCGTTCAAATAAGATCGATATTGCCTGCCTAACTGAAACTCATCTCCGCCCCTCCTCAAAATGCAAGCTAAAAATCCCTGGATACGTATCCTACAGAAATGACCGGCTATGCGACAAAGCTGCAGGTGGGGTAGCAATTTTAATCCACAAACGAATTGCACATTGCAGTTTGAATACTCCTTCATCAGAAAAATTAGAAACGATAGGAATCAAACTAACTCAGGCAAATCAACTCGGCGTTCACGTAATTGCGGCGTATAGGCCTCCCAATAGACCATTTCCAACCGACATCTTAAAACAGCTACTTTCTTTTCAAATTCCAATAATAATTAGTGGGACCTTAACGCAAAACACAAGTTGTGGGGTTGCAACACCCTCGCCCCAAGGCAAAAAGCTCCTCCAAATTGCAACGGAAAAATCTCCGATCACACGCCGGTAATAATAAATTTCAACATAAATAAAATACCCGTTACACAAAGACCACGCATCGTCACGGCACAATTAATTGGCAAAAATTCCGAGAATACTTGTCCCTCCACCTGTCAGTACCTAAAAATCTAACTAATAACATAAGAATAGAAACCGAAATTGAACACTTTACCTCACTCATCCACAACGCAATTAAAGAAACGCAAGCACCTACTCCAAGATCAGGCTTCAAGGAACTCAACATCCCAAACAAACTTCTGAAAATGATTGCCACCAAACGCCAACTAAGACCAAATGGCAGAGGCTCAGGCTCCCTCACTTAAAAACCAAATAAACAACTTAGGCCATCAAATAAACAAAAAACTCGAAAAGATTAGATTCACATCATTTCAGAAATCTATTAGTCAAATTACTCCTGCTTCACATAACCAGTGGTCAATAATTAGGCATCTAACTAAAGAAAAAACTAACATCCCAACAATTAAATCAAAAATAGCGAAGCCATAACTGACAGTGAAAAAGCCTGAGCATTTGCAAACACTACTCCACGGCATTCAGCCCTAACATATCTTTTGACACGGAATTCACAAATAAAGTCGAAAATGAAATCAACAAAGATTGGTATACAGCAGAGTTACCTACAAAATTTATCTCACCTAAGGAAATTAAAAAGCAAATAAAATGCCTACGTCCAAAGAAATCCTCAGGCCACGATCAAATTCCAAACTTCATAATAAAAGAACTCCACATCAGGCTATTACTGTTTTAACAGCAATTTTTAATGCATGCTTAAGGCTGGGTTACTTCCACAGCAATGGAAGCATGCCGAAATAATTCCGGTCCCCAAACCAGGAAAGGATCATAAACTAATTTCAAATTACAGACCCATTAGCTTAATTCCTTCAATCAGCAAAATCTTCGAAAAACTCATACTAACTAGGCTAACAAAATACCTCAGCGAAATTAACGCAATTCCCAACATCCAATTCGGATTCAAAGAAAAGCATTCCTCAACCCACCAACTTCTCAGACTTACAAACCATATAGCAAATTCTTTCCAAAACAAAAATACACTCTTGCAGCCTTTTTAGACGTATCACAAGCCTTCGACCGTGTCTGGCATGCAGGCTTACTATACAAACTCAAGATATTAGGCACACCATCATTTCTTTTTAAAATAATCCAAAGCTTCATCCTAGGTCGAACGTTTACAGTATGGATAAACAACACAGCTTCTAATATTGAAAATATTTCTGCAGGGTACCGCAAGGATCATCGCTTTCCCCCCTGCTATACAACTTATTCACAGCAGATATCCCTCACCAGAAAAATCGCAAATGGCCACCTTCGCTGATGACACCACCCTATTCATTTCCTCCAGCAATTGCGAACTAGGAACAAAGCTCCTACAAAAAGACCTTACAAAATTTGTAACTTGGGCTCAGAAATGGAGAATAGCTCTAAATGCATCTAAAACAGTTTGCAAAGTCTTTGCATTAAGAAAAATACCCACCCTACCACCACTAAATATTAAAAACACTCCAGTACCCTGGACAGAAAAATCCAAAGCAGTCAGATACCTCGGCTTACATTTGGATACAAAACTAACATGGAAAGAACATATAATTAAAATAGAAAAATCCACAAAACAAAAAATTGGCAAACTATATCCACTTATCAACAAAAAGTCTCACTTGAGAACAGAAACTGCCTATCAATTTATAAATCCATTGTAAGACCATCAATGTCATACGCTTGTGCGGTTTGGGGAGGAGCCTCCAAGTCATCACTCAAAAAGTTACAAACTATTCAGAACAAATTCCTTCGACTGGCAATAAAAGCTCCTTGGTATATTACGAACGAGCAGATTCATCACGAACTAAAGATTCCTCCACTATCTGAATTTCTATCTAATCTCTCAAAAAAGTTTTTAAGTAACCTAAGCCAATGTCAAGCACAAACATCTTCAATCTTGATAGAAATGGCCCAACAAACCCTAGAATTAAATCTAAATTTCCCAAAGATGTTTTCTTCCCTCCCTAATGAAAATATGTATGTAAATCTGCTGGCATGAGGAAATTATCACCTCCCATGCGCAAGACCAAGCCCCTGGAGGTAATAAAAGTAGTTTTGTAAATAATAGTTGTAAATAAAAGTAATTGTAATAACCACTGTTATTTTTTATATTATAAAATTATTAAATTATATCCTATTTTGTTTTGTTATTGTAATTCTCTTGTTTCTTTAGAAAAGTGTATATAACATGTAAACTTGTCAACAAAATAATGTAAAGCAGCAACCTGCTGCTGATCTTATTGGAAAAAAAAATTAATATAAAATTCCTTTTGTCAAAAGAAAGCAATGGTTTACCGGTCCAAGGTCCTTGATGTCAAAGTTGGCGGAAAGTTTGCTCTTGATTTCGCTGACTCTTACAGCGTCTTTTGAAGCGATCAAGATATCGTCAACATAAACGAGTAAAATTGTAGGGAAATCACCTTGATCATCTACATACACGTACGGATCTGAGTTGGTGGGCCTCAGATTGCGCGATTTCAAAAATTCGCTCAATTCGAAGTACCGTTGTCGACCCGACGTCGTAGTCCATAGATTGCCTTTCGCAACTTACAGACTTGGTTGCCCGATTTCAAATTTAGAAGCATGTTTCTCGCTTTTGCAATAACGATGTCATCTTCTTCTTTCTGGATCATCTTCTGCAGTGTTTCTTCTAGAAGGTCAGGTAGCTCCATGTATATTGTTGTGTCAATGTCCCCATTTAAGTAAGCTGTAGTAACGTCGAGTTGACAGACCTGCAAATTGAACTTTGCCGATAGCGCCAAGAGCAAGCGTAGTGACTCCATCCTAGCAACTGGTGCGAAGGTGTCCAGAAAATCGATTCCTGGCCTCTGGGTGAAACCTCTGGCCACGATTCTTGCTTTCCTTCGAATCAGCGTTCCATCACATCCGTATTTGTTACAAAGTACGGTTCTGGAGCCTACGACGTTTTCACTCTTCGGCTGTTGACATCTCCCGTGTGCCATTGTTGATTAAGCACTTGATTTCTGAGTAAATGGCATCCTTTTGGCCATTTAATGCTTCGCTAATGTTGATCTCGATGCAACATTGGATATTTGGAATTGCAATTGGTGGGTGTTGATTCCGAGGGTCCTGGATTGTTGTTCTCGGAAGCATCGTCGTGTGTTGCGATGTTTTCGTCGGTTTGAACATTGCTTAACTTATAAAGTTTAGTAGGGCGACCTCTTTTTCCGGTTCTGACAATTTTTGGTCGGCCAGGTCCTCGTTTCTCTTGATTTGCGACTCCTTCGACAGCTTCTGGAAAATTGCCATTTTCATGGGCAGGTACCTCGGGGCCAATTACGTTTTCGAATCCTAAGAATGGTTCGTCGTCGTCGTCGTCATCTATGATTCTTGCACCGGTGGTGCTCGGATCAATCTCAGCAAGTTGCAGGGGATGTTCTTCCGTGTTGACACGTTCAATCGTTGTCTGGTAAAACGATTTCTCTTCAGGGGCGTAATCGCTGCCGGAAGGTCCCGTATCAAACTCGTCGAGGTATTTTACGTTCCTGGAAACGCGACCTTTCCGTTTTTCAGATATCCATATCCGATACGCCTTGGAGCCCTGGGGGTATCCCACGAATATTCCAGGTACGCCTTTTGGGTCGAATTTGCCATGGTTTGACGACTTGTCGAGGAAGAAAACTTTGCTCCCAAACACTCTCAAATGTTGAAGGTCTGGTTTCTTCCCGGTCCATTTCTCGTACGGAGTTCCTCCAGGTGTTCCCTTTGTAGAACAACGATTTCGGATATAATTGGCTGTCGCGATCGCTTCAGCCCAAAAACTTGTGGGTAACCCGGATTCATGATTCATACATCGAGCGGCTTCGACGAGGGTTCGAATTTTGCGTTCCGCAATGCCGTTTTGTTGCGGTGTGTACGGTGCTGTCAATCGTTGCTGGATTCTTGCATTCTTTAGAATTGATGTCATTTTGTCGTTACAGAATTCCTTACCGTTATCTGACAGGATAATTTTTATCTTTCGACCAGTTTGGTTTTCGGCAAAATTCTTGAATTCGACAAATTTTTCGACAGCTTCTCCTTTGTTGCGCAGGAAGTAGACCTCGCACCACCGGCTGTGCTCATCGATGAATGTCATGAAATATCGTGCGCCTCCCAAAGACGCTCTCATTGGTCCACAAAGGTCACTGTGAACTACTTCCAGTAATTCTTTCGAAGTGCTTTCTCGTTTGCTGAATGGAGTACTTGTTATTTTACAGGCCAGATACGTGTTGCATTTTGTGAAGTCCACGGTATCGTTCAATTCCAATCCGGTGGCAATCTTGTTCTGAATCATTTCTATCAAGTCTCTGGAGTTCAAATGACCGAGCCGAGCGTGCCAGTCCTTCATTCCGGTCTTCATAACCTTACATTCGGAGGCGGCGCATGCCATTGGATTTTCCTCGTGCAAGTAAAATAAATTACCTATCCTTTCAGCAAAAACTTTAATCTCGCCTTTATTGTCTTTTATGACCGCGTCGTTACTTCGAAAAGTCACCTCGTGATCTTTGTCGACGATTTTTGCAAAGGAAATAAGATTATTGCGTAAATCCGGAACATATAACGTGTCCTGCAACGTAACGGTGTCACTCGCGTTGTTTTGGAGTTTGATTCTAACCTCACCTTTTGCTTTCACTTCCGTTAACGAATTGTTTGCGAGTTTTAAGTCACCTTGCAATTCCTTCGCGCGCGTAAATGCATTTTTGTCACCACACAAATGAGTTGTGCACCCGCTGTCGAGACACCAACGTATGTTTGAATCACGTAATTTTGGAGTTTCGTGATCGATGGATAATGAAGTATGAACCTCGTCTTCTGCCAGATTTGTGATTTTTCACTTATTTCTTTTTAAAGAAACAATCGGGTCTTTGTGTCCCTTTTTGTTGCAAAATCCGCACTTAATTTTCGGTTTTACACTCGAATGTTTTGGTTCACTATTCATTTTGTCGCTAGCGCCACCTTGCGGTTTCTTCGAGAACTTTCTGCCGGATTTCACAAACATCGCGGCACAGGCGTTACCATCGTTTTTCTGCACTCGCGCGTTATATTCTTCGAGAATTTTCACTTTCAAACTTTCTGCCTTTGGTAGGTTATCTCGGGACTCAATCGCACACCGAAAATTGTCAAAACTACTGGGGAGACTATAGAGCAATATAATTGTCAAAAACTCGCCATTAATGTCCACATCCATAGCTTGAAGTTTGTCCACGGTATCGAAAAATACGGCAAGATGTTCCGTGATGTCGTCACTTTCTTGCATCTTTTGTTGTATGAGCCGTTTTAGTAGCGTTGCTTTGCGCGCTGGTCCTTTGAAGCATAAATCGATTTCAATTTGTTCCAAATGTCGCGGGAAGTGACGCATCCGCGAATATGTCCAAGTTCGGAGGGTTTCATTGATAAAATCAAGTCGGCCTTTGCTTTCCGATCTGCCGCCAACCATGCTTTATGCGCGTTTTCCGCTGCGACGAGATCTGCACCTTCGCCAATAACCTCGGGTTGTGGAATTTCGCCGGAAACGTATCCCCAGGTGTCATTTTTGATTAATATGGCTTGAATCCTCCACGTGTCGTAGTTGTCGCGGGACAACATTTCGAGTCGCATCGTGTTCGTCGCATTCGCGTACTCCATTTTTGGACTAGCTGGGGTAGCGATCTCTTCGTTCACTCTCGATTGTTTTATTGCGTTTGTTTGACTTTCCTCACGTTTTCGTTTTTACCACTGTCCACGTACCTCGCGTATTCCTGCGGCCCATAACCTGTTGATGCAGGATGTAGCACAACACAAAACCCTTGTCTTAAAACGGATTTTATTGATCTAATGATCCACACTTCAAAGGTTCGCACGAGAGTGACGAAAAGGAAAAGAATAGTGAACCATACAACAGTCGCAGCGCGCCATCTGTAGTTAATAAATTGAACCAAATACTTATTGGCGTAATAATTGAATACCAACATGACGCAATGCGTTTCCAAGCCCCTTAAGGACCATTGAGCGCTTAGCGCTGGGGAGTAATCCTCCATTACCTTTTTGAGTCATTTTACGTCAGGTCGCAGTCACTTGTCATGAGGACCGCCAGGTAGCATCTCCGCCTACGCGCCTCCTGCGTCACTACCTAGCGGCCAGAATTGGGAAGGAATAAGGATAGGGGTAGGGTTTAGGACACTTCACAGGCGTTGGACTAGCCTTGTGAAGCAGGCAAACTCGTTTTGTTGGAACAAATTTCACATGAGATTCGATGGGAATCGAACCCGTATCTCAGTGGCGAAAGGCTAGCGACTTCGCTATGAATATAATTTCTGGCATGCGTACAGAAACCTATGTCAAAATAAGGAAGGTCTAGAATTTCGCAATATTGATGTAAATAATTCCAATTTTAGAAAATGAAAAATATTCTATTAAACTCGATCAGGTTTTTCGTCCAGTTTCCCTGATCCATTGAGCAAATGCTGAGATGGCCCCTTGTTTTGCTTCTGGACATAAATGTAACTTCATTTTCTGTGCACGTCTTCTAGAATTCAGTGGGAAATACAATTATTCAAATTATCGTTTCCATGTTGTCGCGGCAGGAAGTAATAAGAGCCAAAATTTATTGCTTATTTATCTTTGACAATAGATTTTATTACATGGGAGTTTTTTGTTTTTTTTCTCCCTTTCAAAATTCAAAATTTATTGCTTATTTATCCTTTGAAAATAGATTTTATTACATGGGAGTTTTTGTTTTTTTCTCCTTTCAAAATTTCAAAATTCAAAATTTTTTTTTTTCCTTAACTATTTTTTTGGGTTTTTTTTTCAAAATTTAAGTAGTATATGAGTAAGTGTAGGGATCACAGAATTTTGAAAATGTGCACACAATTCACTTTTCCCCATAGCACATCATACGCAGTTTTTAACTGTTTTTCTGACGTAAAATAAATAAATAAAAAATAAACTCTGCAATCCTGCAACAAAGAGAAAGTAATGCAGTAACTCATTTTCACTTAACAATAAATTCAGTAAAAAGGCATTTTTTTGTACAAGAACAAAAATATTTGAGAAAATTATAACACACAACCAATAATGTTCTCCAAAGGGAAAAACAAACGTTGGAAAATCGTGCATTAATAATTAAAAATTTGCATTCTGCTTCTCACAAAACTTTCAGCATAACAATACTTTTCAAAATCTCCATTCAAATACAAATACAACCACATCTCCAACATATAATCACTCATAATCTAGAGTCTCTTACTCTGATATATTAAAAGAAAACTATTCTACTTCAAGTTACACATATTTAATTTCCAACATAATCTCAACAAATTATTTCTACAATTATCCCAAAAATTTGCACTTACACAAATAAAATATTATTCTAATGGTCTAAAAAGAAGACAAAATATTTTTCTCCCGTTTTTTCATTTCATAATATTAACGTGGCATGTATTTTTGAAACATGTCTAATCTCTAAAGAAAAACTGTACTTAAAAGATTATAACATTTATAGAAATGATGGAATTTCTGACCATGCTTCTGTGGAGTAGCAATATTAATAGCAATCTGTGGAGTAGCAATAACAATAATATTATTAATAATAATAATAATAATAATAATAATAATAATAATAATAATAATAATAATAATAATAATAATAATAATAATAATGATAATTATAATAATAATGATGATTCCATCAACAAATATTTTTGTCTTTATATTTTAGAATGTATAACTTTACAAATTAAATTAAACAACACTATTTACTCTCTAAATTCTATTTATAAATCCCCAAACACACATTCCTACTCAAATTTGTAATATCATTCTTCAATCTTCAAATCCAATTACACTCTTAGGAGACTTCAACAGCAAACTCATTTTTTGGGAATGCAACGCATCAAATCCCCAAGGTATTCATTTACAACAAACATATCACTCAAAATAATTTAGTCATATATCCTCCCTTTGAACCAACCTATTACTGTAATCATAACAGTACAATACCAGATATTTTAAATATATTAATTACAAAAATGTAAATCTACAATGCTTTCAATATTCACTTCCTGAATTAGATATTGATCATTTCCTTATTAAAATAAGTTTTAATTCTCCACTATTAAAAATCAATTACTCCTTCATGACAATTGTAAAAACTGGAATATATAATGTCCATACATAAATTCTAATTTTGACTTCCCAAAAAACAATAATACACAATAAATAGACAATACACAAAAAAGTGATTTAGAAACAGAAAAAAATTACTAAAACACTTCTAGCGGCTTTCACATTTAAGTAAAAGCATACACATTAAACCTTCCATTCATACTCTATCTCTCCCTACATATTACTTAAATCTTATTAAATTCAAAACATAATCTAAGACATTTTTGGCAACAAACTCCCTGGCATTAGAAGAAAAAAAATTAATAATTTACTACGAACTATGAAAGTACTAGACCAATATGAATTAGACAAATTTCAAAATTTTATTGCTCAAATACATCCCAACATCAGACCACAGTGGTCAACAATTTCAAAATTAACATCTTACTCTCCTTTTCCAATATTAAACAACAGTCTACATCAGCATCTTCCTATATCAATTTCCAAAAATAAAATTTGACTGCACAACCAGAAAAATCTTTTACACCAAATCTGGCAACCGATCAAACTTAATGCAGAATTTTCCTTCTTTTTCTTTTCTTTTTCCCCACATTATTTGGTCCCTTCAAAAATAATGTTTATTTGTCCCACAGAAGTTCAAAAAATTACACAAAAATTGAATGTTCACAAAACTACAGGAAATGATTCTATTTGAAATAAAATGCTTAAGGGGCTTAAATTAGAAATAACTAAATTATTTCTTAGCAATTCTTTCTCTTAATACAAATTTATTTTTGAAATAAATATATATCCATCGAATATCCAATTTCATTCCACATATTATTCAATCATAATATTACAAAATTGTCATTAGAATAAAAAAAAAAATTTTCCAAAAGTCAAACATTAAATATTACTGACTCCCATGTCAAAACAATGTAATATAATATTTACTCACTAATTCCACTTAGGAACTGAGTTCCATTCAAAGAAAAATTCTAAATAAAATATTGCAAGTTCAGATACCATAATTGCAAGTGAAACATACATAACATGCATACCTGAAACCTGTAGTACTGGAAACTCATTAAAACAATTTTCACTTAATTCACTAAGCAACTACATTTCATCTGAACAGAAAAACCGAAGCCCTGATAGGAACAGCTGACAATAATATAAGTAATGTTGAAATAAATGAATGGTATCTGCAATATTGAAGAACATGCAATAATATAGTCTTTAATATGTATACCCCCTTGCACAGAATATGGGCGATGCCCTATGCGGCCAAATATGGCTTTTCCACAGCTTGGACAACCATCGCTGGACACTTGACCAATCCTGGCGTTTAGGCCTAGCCGCTCTGATCATTGGCTTTTGCTCCTAGTTTCAAACACTTCCCCCTTCCACCCCTCGAAGATTTTCCTCCTAGTTATCTCAAAGGGGCGGAGCAATTTCTGTGGTCAGTGACGCTGACTCGCTAACGTGAGCAGGGGATAAGAGGAGAGGGAAAGGTGAGAGGAAGTAAGAGGAGGTAACAGGAGAGGGCACGGAAACGAAACGGATTGGTGGGCACGGGCGCGAGGATCACCCCGCCAATTGCACTGGACGCTGGCCCTGTCAACCCTTTTGGACGCTGACGAACCAAGGGGCAAACGAAACGGATTGGTAAAGCGGACAACTATTTAAAATGATTGGCTAACGGGAAGGGGCTGTGACATTTTTTATCGAGTTCTTACCATGAAAATTAATCTAATTTATGGTATCTAATATTGTGAGAAATTTGCGTCAGATAAATTAATAGATTAAAATATTTGTTTCTTAAAATATTTTAAAATGCTAATGGTTCTAAAGCAAAATTAATTCATAATCATTTTCGTGAAACACACAATATAATACATTTACATAATATAGACATTTCCTATCAAGCAAATTGAAATTGATTTTCACGTTTTTAAAAAATTCTATTTTGACATTCTTACACCTTTATTAAGGAAATGAACGCAATGCACACATTTTATTACGCGTTATGGAAATGTAATCGCCCACTTTTTCTATATGAGCAGGTGCATGCAAACAGTGATTTCTTTAATCAATTAAAAATCACTGCCGGATGTCCCAAGTAAATTATCATTGCAAAATTGCTATTGTTAATATTGTTTAGACAATTTGTAAAATTGATGCAATTTTATAGTGATAATCGGTGAAAATATATATTTTAAAATGATTATCAGGCTGAACTCGTGGCTCATTGCAAAGTCGTTAGCCTTTCACCACTGAGATCCGGGTTCGATTCCCGTAGAATCTCATGTGAAATTTGTTCCAACAAAACGAGTTTGGCTGCTTCACCAGGTCTAATCCAACCCCCTGTGAAGTGTCCTAAACCCACATTTTTGAGTTCGAACTTCCGATAATCGTTGCCTAATAAAACCTAAGGACTCTATTTCCCTGGGCAAAAACATATTATAAAACGGAAATTTATTTAATCCGTAATTAAATTTTCATATATTGTCAGCTAATTCGATTATTACTTATGATAAACGATACAATGATAAGCGATACAAAAGTAACGTTCTGGAAAACCTCAAGTTCAGGGACGCACTATTCGGTGGTAGAACAAATGCATCAAAATTATAAGTTGCCAACAAGAAAATGAAATGCATCGACGTGTCCAGCTTGTACCCAACTGTTCTCTACTATGATCAATTATCTATCTGTCGTTCAACAACAATAACCAACAAGCCCTAAACACTTCATCTCAAAGAATTACGTTGGTTGCGTGAACTGTCAAGTTCTGTCGCCAAGAAAACTGTCACCCACTTCTGCCAGTTACGGATTAAACTAATGTTCTCACTCTGTAACCAATGTACGATTGACTGAATAAAAACGTGTAACCACACCGACGATCGTAGAATGATAACCGGAACATTCAGAACAATTGAACTAAACTTTTTTCCTAAATAAATTTTAGAAAAAAAATTTTTTTTTTTTTGCTACAGAACATGTAGGAGTATTTTTTCTTATCTTTTGCCAGATAAGTGGTTTTTGCTTTTAGTCTTTTGTTGCAATTGCTGGATCTTTCCTCGTGTATATATGAATATTTTAAACATTGACTGTGTGTGTTCTTACTAATTACAGTATCGAGAGGTATACTTCTCAGAAGATATATATAGTCACAGCATTAAATCTGCTGATGTTAACTACCTTTATAAATTATTTTAGTAATTAAAAGATAATTCTAATTCTTTTTTATTAAAAGGAAGTGTTGTATTTGTGGGTTAATAAATAACATCACTAGCTCGTAACAATAGCACTTTATTCATCTATAGGATACATTTGATATACTGGCGCGGCACACGCGGTCACAACACCACTAAAAAGACTCCTGCGCTACCGTTGTGCCGGCCGGTGGGAGGAGGGGGAGAAGCCGGAGTCAGTGTTACCAACTGACCTAATACATAACATTTCTTCTCTCTCTTATGATCCTGGTTACAACTATGGTGAATAACGTAAGGGTGCACGACATATGCGTGTGGATCTGCGGGGTAATATTGGTGTATGCAGTAAATGAGAAGCTCGGTCTGGATTTCGCAGTGTGACTGGTGTAGCTGGTGTCTGGACTGATGCTGGAGTCACGTTGGCACGAGCAGCTTCTGGCGCCCTCTCAACTGATGCTGTGGTTGCCGGTATTTGGAAGAAGTGGGTCCGTCGTCGCCTGGGTGTAGTTCCGCCTACTTCGTCGGTGGTCGGTGTCTGGTCCCCTGCGGTCTGTTCTTCTGAAAATTTCCGAAGTTGGTCGATATGTCGCTTGACCCGTTTTCCCTGGTAGTAGACCTCATAGTGTAGATCTCCGATGCGGGCTGCGATGGTACCAGGAAGCCATCTGTCCATGTTCGGGTTGCCGGATAGAAAGTAGACGGACTGGCCCATTTCAAGAGTGCGAAACGTAGAGTCCATTTCTGCCCTTTGTTTTTGACAGATCTTTGTGCGAACATCTTCGGGTCTTATCAGGTTTAGACGTGTTCGAAGCTCTCTTCCCAGAAACAGCCGAGATGGGGACTGTCCAGTGGTAGAATAAGGCGCCTTCCTAAATTGTCGGAGAAACTCGTTCAGGTTGATCCGCAGCGTTCCTTTGGTGGTCTTCATGGCGTGGAGGGCGTCCTTCACCGTTTGGACATACCGTTCTGCTTGGCCATTTGTCGATGGGTGATAGGGCGCTATGAGCTTATGATATTTCACACCACTGATCTTCAGAAAGGCCTTGAACTCTTCCGCGATGAACTGTTGGCCGTTGTCTGAGACGACTGTGACAGGAGTCCCGTACGCCGTGAATAAATCGTCCAACAGAGCAATTGTTGCTGCTGTTGTGGAGGTTGTTGGCCTGACCTCGAGCCACTTGCTGTAGGCGTCTACAACGATGAGTAGCATAGTATCAGCTACTGGCCCCGCGTAATCGATATGGATGCGCTCCCATGGTGCCCTCGGATACTCCCAGAGGTGGTCGCGGAACTTGGGTGGAGCATGAGCCTGCGCAGCGCATGTGGTACTTGATTTTGCCAACTTTTCGATGTCAGCGTCAATACCTGGCCAGAAAACGAAGGAACGTGCCATTCCCTTCATCTTGACGATACCCAGCTGAGCTGCGTGCAGATCATTGAGGATGGCCTCTCGCAGTGCAGGTGGAATCACTACTCTGTGTTCCAACATCAGGCAATTGGCAGCAAGTGTGTACATTGCCTCGGGTGCCTTGAAGTTATGGCGAGCGACGTCTTGGCCTTCTTCCAATAACTTTACAATTCTGCCAAGATGCAGGTCTTTCCTTGTTTCTCGTGCGATGGTTTCAGCTCTGACGGGAAGCTGTTGAACCTGGTGAACTGTAAACAAATAGAAGTCATTGATCATGACATTTTACTTTCCAAATTACCTTTATATGGAATTCGTGGTATTCTTATTGGTTTAAACAGAGAGTTGAAATACCTTACTGGAATGATGGAACATTACGTACGCACCTTTCCGACTCTTTGCCCGTTGCATGTGGAGTTCCTCAAGGATCGATTTTAGGCCGCATTCTGTTCCTACTTTACGTAAACGATATGCCCTCGACGATTCGAAACGGAAGAACGGTTCTCTTTGCGGATGATACAAACAT
This sequence comes from Teleogryllus oceanicus, assembly GCA_964035755.1. NCBI lineage: Eukaryota > Metazoa > Arthropoda > Insecta > Orthoptera > Gryllidae > Teleogryllus > Teleogryllus oceanicus. The sequence continues at coordinate 207,667,544 of CAXIVR010000001.1, read as the reverse complement.
CCTTTGCGATAAAGAAACCGTAAATAGTACAATATCAGATGTTTCAAATTGGTTCCGAAATAACAAATTAATAGTAAACGAAAAGAAAACGGTTTTAAATTCAGTTTTCCATTTCAAATAAACTATTCTGTGCTCCATTGAAAATGAACAGTGTACCATTGACTGATGTTAAGGCAACAAAATTTTTAGATCTCTCAATTCAGTCAAACCTTAAATGGAACGTCCATTTAAATGAATTGAACACAAAATTAAGTTCATTATGCTACGCGTTCAGAATTCTTGCAAATTCAGTCAGCCTTCATACTGCTCGTTGTGTATACTTGCGAATGTTCATTCCTGCCTGAGATATGGCATAATATTCTGGGGAAATACATCTTATAGCTCCCAGACTTTTAGATTACAAAAACGAATTGTACGAATAATAACCAAATTCCACCCATGTGATTCATGTAAGCCTCTCTTCATTAATCTAGGAATTTTACCATTACCGTGTCTTTTTATTTACGAATCTGTGGTTTTTGTAAAAAATGACTTGCTTAAGGGCGGGAATATATTTTCAGAAAATGCCAGAGTCTATTACAATAACACTCGACGTAGAAATCATATTCATCAGGTGACAGTATCAACAGCTCATTACAAAAAATCACATACAATACATGTACATTATTTTACAACACTTTGCCAGATGACATTAAACGATTAAATTCAATAGAAAAGTTTAAATCCCAAGTGAAATCGTTTCTGCTCATAACTTTGACTATACTGAGCATCACAAGAAAGTAACTTAAAATTAATTTTAACAATTATACAGAATGCATTATTTAACATTTGAACTGTATAAATGTGTATAAACAACCTGTTACAAGTATTGTATTGCAGCCTCCGGGTCAATGACCCCCATCTCGATCAGGTTTTTCGTCCAGTTTCCCTGATCCATTGAGCAAATGCTGAGATGGCCCGTTGGTTTGCTTCTGGACATAAATGTAACTTCATTTTCTGTGCACGTCTTCTCGAATTCAGTGGGAAATACAATTATTCAAATTATCGTTTCCATGTTGTCGCGGCAGGAAGTAATAAGAGCCAAAATTTATTGCTTATTTATCTTGGAAAATAGATTTTATTACATGGGAGTTTTTTGTTGTTTTTTTTCTCCCTTTCAAAATTCAAAATTTATTGCTATGTATCCTTGAAAATAGATTTTATTACATGGGAGTTTTTTTGTTTTTTTCTCCCTTTCAAAATTCAAAATTTATTGCTTGTTTATTCTTGAAAATAGATTTTATTACATGGGAGTTTTTTTTTTCTCCCTTTCAAAAATTCAAAATTTAAGTAGTATATGACTTAGTGTAGGGATCACAGAATTTTGAAAATGTGCACACAATTCACTTTTCCCCATAGCACGTCATACGCAGTTTTTAACTGCTTTTTTTGACGTAAAATAAATAAATAAATAAAATCATCATGTTCCATTGTGTCTTCCCCACTGTGCGGACCTGCATTCCGAACCTTATTGACTGTCAGTATCGGCATTCTGGAACAGTAGTCTGCGTTGGCGTTTTGCTTCGATGTTTTGAATACAAGGGTGTAATTGAAGTGAGCAAGGTAGTCGGTATAATTGGCCATGCGACTGATGCACAGAACTGGCAGCGACTTCTCTGCGTGGAGGATCTGCGTCAGAGGTTTGTGATCCGTGATGAGTGTGAAGTGGCGAGCATACAGGTAGTTGAAAACTTCTGCACAGCCCAGACGATAGCGAGCGCTTCCTTGTCAATTTGGGGGTATCTTTGCTCTGTTGCTGTCATAGTTCGGCTGGCGTATGCGATTGGCCGCTACTGATTGTTGCTGAGCCGGTGGGACAGCACTGCGCCGAGTCCGGTTTTGCTGGCGTCTGTTGCCAGCAAAAGTGGTAGGGTTGGATCGTACGGCATAAGGACCTGCGGTGAGATCAGAGCGTTCTTGATATCCTGGTAGGCCGAGACACCCTCAGGTGTCCACACGAGGGGGTCTTTCAACAGCATATCTCTGAGTGGACGATCCCTCGTTGACAAGTTCTGGATGAAGTATGTACTTTTCCCAGGAAAAGCTGGAGTTCTTTGCGTCGTCGGTTTCGGCGCTCTCGTACAGCTCGGATGTGCGCGTCTGATTTGTGAATACCTGACGCATCGATCTTGTGGCCAAGAGCTTCCAGGACAGGTTCTGCAAAGCTGCATTTGGCTCGGTTGAGCTTGAGACCGTGTTGGCGAAAACGCTCCAGCGTTGCGGTAAGGGCCTGGATCAGATTTTCGAAAGTATCAGCAAAAACTATGGTATCATCAAAGAAACTTACGACATTTTGGAGATTTTGCAGAACCGTATCCATTCGACGTTGCCAGATGGCAGGAATGTTGGCTGCACCATAGACAGCACGAGTTGGACGAATCAGACCATGGGTAGGGGTGTTGAGTGTGAGGGCGTGGCTGAATTCCTCGTCGACCTCGAGGTGAGTGTATGCATCTGTAACATCCAGATAACAAAAGAGGGTGGCGCCGCGCATCCGATTGAACAATTGGTCTATTTTCGGGATTGGATGTTCATCGACAATGATTCGCGGATTGACAGTAGGCTTGAAGTTGCCCGTGATTCTCAACTTCCCGTTCTCCTTTACAACGACATGAGTCGTTGACGCCCACTCTGAATACTCGACCCTCGTAAAAACCGCTGGCGATTTTGGCGTCGATCTCTTTCGCATAAGCATCTCTCAGGGCTACAGGCACGTCTCGTGCTCGAACAAACGTAGGCGTGGCTCCAGGTCTCAGGTGCATCTTCACTGGAGGGCCTGATAGCTTCCCAGGGATATCACTGAAGACGTCCTGGTATCGGTGGATGATAACATCAAGTTTTTGTTGGTCCGAGGTCGACAGCTTGGGCGGCGTCAGCGGCTTGTCGGTGGAAATGTGGTGCGCAAGGTTCTGCTCCCTGCACGATGGCTCTCCGAACATTTCCATGAAGTCGATTTCGTGCTTGAACTCTTTGATCCATTCCCGGCCCAGGAGCGTGTCGAATTCGCCTCCCACCAAGTAGAGGTCGAGCATCTTCGTCGTAGCTCCCATAGTAACTTGAACTCGGGTGAAATAGATGCAATGAATAGGATGGTGTGAGTAACTCACGAAACGTCGGCCTGTCTTACGCAACTTGAAATTTGGGATGATGGTGCCAAACTTCTCTTGACTCATGATTGCGCAAGGAGAACCCGTATCAAATTCTATGTCGACTGTAGTGCCCTCTATCTGTACAACCAGCATTTCTCGCCTGGGTGATGGTACCGATCCGATGACCTCGACTTTTAACACGTCGATCTGATCAACTGGGTCGTCGGATTCGTAGACCTGGTTAGCAAGCGAACGCGACCTGCATACTCTGCCCTTTTTTCCGCACGTATAGCACTTGGCGTCCCGGACTCTGCACTGACCACGGGCGTGAGCTCCCCCACACCCCGCGCAGCCTTGTTGGTTCTCGCGGTGTGACTGGCCGTCATGCTGCGGTGGGTCGCTAGTAGCTTGGCGGGGTCGTTGCTGGTTGCCTGGCCTTTGATTGCTATTCTCCCGTGCCGGTGGTTTCTCGTAGCCAATCCGGTTTGTGGGTTCACTTCTCGAGGATAACTCCGGATTTTTAACCTCGTCGGCCGTGTTTCGTGTAGCTTCGAGTGCGCACGCTATCTCGTACGCGGCGGCAAAACTCTCTGGTTTCTTGGCAATAATCTCGTCGCACATGTCCCTTGATTCTACGCCTTTAAGCAGTTGTTCGATTAACATGCGGTCTAAAAATGTTCCATACTCACAGTGCGCGGCTCCTTGTCTCAGCCGGAGGGTGAAACTGGCAATCGATTTTCCTACCTGCTGCGACATGCTCCGAAATCTTATGCTTTCCGCATATTTGTTACGGCTGATATCATAATGACTAATCAGTTTGGAATGGATGTCGTTGTAGGAGAGGGTTTCCGGGTCGATGGGACTTACGAGTATCTTCAACGTGTCGTTCAGTTCGGCGCCCATGTAAACACGTGCGTACGACGCGTGTTCATTTTCGGGAACCTTACTCAAATTGAGCGCCCAGGTGAATCGTGTAAAATAGTCACCTACGGTGGTCCCATCGGCGGCGCGGTATGCTGGCATCGCGAACTGTGGTGGCCGAGGCGATGCTGACGACGCTGACTCATTGCCGGCTACGTCTCGAGCAGTGGACTGTCTGAGAGCCTTAGCAATCATCTCCGACAGAGTTTGGAGAAGTTCCGTGGAAACTGCGTTTGACATGGTGGGGAAACTTTGTGCACTGATGAATAAATCCGCGAGGCGATACACTTTTCTTCGTCACGGCGCGGTCGCGTTGAGGTTAGATTCCGCACGAGTTCACTTTTGCTTGCTTAACGCGGCGTTATTTATGTATCCCACTTCTGATACCACTGTTGTATTTGTGGGTTAATAAATAACATCACTAGCTCGTAACAATAGCACTTTATTCATCTATAGGGTACATTTGATATACTGGCGCGGCACACGCGGTCACAACACCACTCGAGAGCATAAAAAGACTCCTGCGCTACCGTTGTGCCGGCCGGCGGGAGGAGGGGGAGAAGCCGGAGTCAGTGTTACCAACTGACCTAATACATAACAGGAAGAATGTTTTCAATTATGTGAAGTTAATTTTTATTGCATATGAATGTGCATTGAAAATATATTCTGACAACATACATCATATAAAACAAAAATTAAAATAAGAAATTTTCCTTTAATAAAAAAATTAAATTTAATTAAAAGAAAGGTATATATTACTTAATTATGAAAAAAGACAACTTAATACAATATGAGATTAAAAATCATAAAATTATGCTGTTAGATCAGGTTTGATAACCAATGAAATATTATATAAGATTTTTTAACACAAATACTGTTCATTTTTAAAATTTCCAATGTATAATTTTTATTAAAAAATAGAAGGTTTTCCTCCTTATCCTGGCAAGCTTGGTGGTCTGGGTTTTGAGCTAGTTGAATGTGGACAGTTAGAAGATATGTTCTACAAGTACATAAGAAAGTAATTTCAATTTTATAAAGTTTGACTTGAAATAATCAAATTTAATAAAATTTATTAAACTAGAAAGATGTTCAGTGCAAAAGTTTTATCCTTCAACAAAATCACAAATCAAGCCAATTATTTTTTCCGCTATAAGTTTGCTTTTATGATACCTTTTCACTCATGTTCAAAATGACTTCTTTATAGATAATAAAGATATTGAAGATATGAAACCTTTCAATTTTCACGGTGAAAATGGAAAAGCATTCTTCATTCTTAAAAGAAAGAATTTATTATTTAACATTCTATAATATCCTTTTAATACCCAGTACATCCAAATAATTCATAGCACTTTTCAACCCACGATGTACCTAATATGTAAATTTTAAGAACGACTGCTGGTATTCACATTTTAGAAATTTACTTGGAGATAAGTGAACTTTTGATTAACTACGATTATTTTGTCAAGCAATACTCTGGGAACGTTCACTAACTTGAATCTCTTTTCCCATGGAAACCTTTTAACAGTGTGGATATTTTCGAAAGTTGTATAATCCGAAGAATCCAAAATTGTATGTCAATGATCAAGAACTGAAGAAGTGAAAACCAGAACGGTATAATTGACATTTTATAAAATCTGAGAATAACCGTTTATAGTAGACAGGATTTCAGTGTCAATGTACGTAAAGAAGTAAAGGTTAATCGTACGGAGAAATCCCCTTAGAAAAGTCTTCTGATCAAGAAGCCATCCCACAACTGACCATTACAACAAAGCAATGTTTTAATAAAACTGGCTTTCCAAGCAAACAGTAGATAAAGCTTATCCTATCCTTTTTATTACAATAATTTATTTCAGGCGAAATGTAACTACGTTCCGTAACTTGATTAGTTAGATCATCAAGTTACACAAAGACGCAAATGAAAAAAAAAAAAAAGAAAAGAAAATCACTATTCGATATCCAAATGACAAAATTGATGTCGTTTAAACATAATGTAAAAGTTTTATCAAAGTATTATAAAGAGTCTCGTTCGTATACCTTAATCTAACAAGCACAAGTTTGAAACAAAGGTTAAAACGTTCAAAATCTCTTCTAGGTTCTAAGAAAAAAAAGATATTAAAGAATGTTTAAAAATATGAAATTTTAAAACAATAAGCACGAAATAAACGCAATAAGAGACGCTCTCCTGTAAAATGTGAAGAAAAACTACAGATTTTACACGGTGTTGAAACATTAAACTGTAAAGAAACTAACATGAAAGGGGCCATAACATATTTTACAGATACACTCACGATAGGTAGGTTGGGTCAAACAGTATATCTCAGAGATGGCACTCAATGTAAACAGAGAAGCATTATTTGCCCAACTTCCGGTGCCGCCATGTGCAATCGTATTGATTTCTATTGGGCAAATGAACAGCCAATAGCGTAGAAGTAACCGGAAAATTTGAAAAAAATAGGTACGCGGGAATTTTAAAATTTTCTCCATATTCACTCCATATATTTCTCCAAAAACACTCCCTATTTTCAACCACAATTTATCAAAACATAACAAAAATAATTGTAAGCATTTTATGGGAGAAAAATCAAATTACAATAGTAAAATCTAGTATTTATTGAACAAACTGACAATACACAATTTTATTATTTCAATAGCATTAACAATTTTGTTATACATAAGGCAATAAACACAGTACAGGAGTTCAAATGCAACTCCACTTGCTTAGAGACATGCCAAATTCATGTGAATACTATGGAACACTACTTTATTAGAGAGCACTATATATGAACAGTGCTTAGAAGAAACATGAAAACCTTGCATCTTTGCTCAGGTAAAACAAATCATTACGATACAATTGGTGAAAGTGCCATTTTATTTTGCGAGTAGGAAAGGTGGTGACATAAGGTCAATAGTATGTGTGCCCCAATCCTACGAGCAAAATAAAATCACTTTCACCGTGAATCTTTTATCAGTATTACTGCCTTTTATTTTATTTTAATTCAAAAATATAAATCACCTAATTATGTACTGTCACATAAAGGTCTGTAATAGCTGATTAGGTCAGATGACAGTATTATGTTTGTTTCTTGCTTTAACAGTGAGTATTGTACCATTTTTAGCACTAGTGCAAAAAATTGGGCTGTTAGCATGTTGTCCAAACCTTAAACGTAACTGCACTTACTAGTGGCTTTAGATATAATAAAAACAAAATCATCAATTTTCCTTGTTTCAATTTTATCGAGATGCATTGTAATGTCAATCATTATAACATCACATTTTTTAACCAATGAGTGAATTGTCAGTTTGTCAAACTGTTCATTATAACAGAATACTGCATTTAAAACTAGAGCTCAGGTGTTTATGACATACAGATTTGAAAAAAGGGTGCATTTACAATTTAACTTTTGAAAATAACAATGATTGGAAAATTAAAACTCCATCAGGTTCCAATAAATGTTTCTTTGGTTGTAATCTATTAAATGAGACCTTTTTGGACCTTCTATTACATTTTTGTGGTTTAGTCATCTTGGTACCCCACTACTTAGTACAGGTTACCAAAATGTGCAGGATCTTATTATGTTCAATTTAAAATGAAATTGATTATTTGATATTCACAATTTTATCGCATCCAATGACAGAGTCCACACTGATCTTCAAGCTCCATCACTTATACTATTACGAACTGTCAGATCAGAAGAGGTGTCTGCAAACACTTTGTAGAGAATTAAGAGAATAGTCATCAAGAACTGTCATTTACTACACATAATAATTCTTTAAAATTTTCTCTCTGAGCTGTGACTCCTCAAAGAAAATAATTTTAAAACAAAATTATCTCTTCATATTATCTTACATTATCGGGGTATACTTTTAAATTAAAATTATAGACCAACATTATTTTCTCTCTAATGAATCATTTACATGCCTTTTTAACTACAAAAATTCAGATCAGAGACAGAAATATCAGCAATAATCTATCACATTTTTTTTATGTCAGTCTGTCTGCAATACAAATCTAGTAAATATTCTCTAATAATAAGTAAGGGCATGAAAAAGGCTAGAAAATGTGTCTGTCACACTTGATGTACCAGCAATCTGAAAGACAGAAGAACCTGTAACAATCAATAATAAATTATTACCAACACGCTATGGTTTCAGTAGCATACTTCTATTTGCCTTTCACACATATTAAAAAAAACTCACCATTTTCAGTACGAACTGCTGCCTGTGCACAAGGACCTGAAAATTAAAAAAAAAAAGGTGGTAACACTCTCTTTAAACACCCTACTGTTGTGTAATCAAAATTAATATCCCCCAAACAAAATTGTATGCTCATTTGCAATCTTGAAAAAGTCTGTCCTGTTTGAAGCTCTATTGCCAAGAGGGACAGATGAACTACAAATGTAAACAATAAAAAATGAGTTGACTGTGCTATGCTTTGGACAGATGAATTCTATTTTTAAAAAATCTTACCAGTTAGAGCCATTGAAGTTGGTGACAATCTCGATGGGCTCAAACAAGGGATCTGAAAATAAACAGAAACATAAAATAGAAGTTCCACAACTTTCAACTAAATTATTTGAATGCCCTTTCCAGACAAACACTTACCACGAATACTGTCAGCAAATGTATTGGGCACATTTCCTGCAGCATACCATAGTTTCTCTATCCACAAATGATCAATTATTATCCCAAGTTTTCAGTAGCATTATTGTTCCCAGTTACATGCAGTTGCAGAAAATGCTTTTTGCATATTGACTCACTAATAATTAAATGTGCATTTGGCGAGAGCTGGTTCCCAATATCTTTTAGCCATTCTGCCTCTAAAACAAATTATTTATTTGACAGACGTAATTAAAAAAAATTAACAGCAGCATTAATCTACAAATTACATGCAAAAAAACGTAAGATACGAAAAATTAAACTCACTTTCCCATATTTCTTGGAAACCCTAATCACCAGGTTTTAATGGCTAATTTTCTTTTAAATTTGTGCAATTGGACACCCAACATCTTCTTGTAGTCATAACACACACTTCAGACAATTGCTATTCAGCTATAAATCACTAGATTTCTTTTCTAAACTCAAAGTAACTGGTGGCTAGAGACCGTTAACGGTCCCACAATAAGCACGTATAGACCCCATCCTACGCTGGAGACAAATTCAACCGAAATCCAACCATCTGAGATAGCGCAAAACTATGAAAACGAGTAGTTCACAGATTTACCGTTAGAACGCGTTGGTGAAAATACGATTGCATATGGCGTCGGGCGTGAAATTCAAATAACGACATCTTCCGGCCTATCTAGTGACATACCACTGGGTTGGGTGCAGAGGGTAGGAAGTGTACGGCGTAAGAATTAGCTTTATTAGCTTTATTAGAATTAAGTTTAGTAGGAACATGCAGCCATTTGCAGTTGTTTGTTAATTTTTGAATTTTTATTGCCCAGTTAGCGACGTAAGGCGCCCACTTAGCAGGTGATTTAGAAATCCAGGTTAAGACTATCTGCGCATCTGACCAAGCTTCCACTGAAAATGGGTGATTTTATTAAGTTTATCGGCAAGGGTAGCGCCGAGTAAGGCCGCGCAGAGTTCCAATCTCAGAATTGAAAGTGAAGTTTTAACGGTAGCTACTCGAGTCTTAGAAGTGACGAGACGTGATACACCGTTTAACACGGAACAAGTGGCTGCGGCATACGCAGCAGCGCTTGCATCACAGAACACGTGAAGCGTGTTGTCGTCAGGTGACACGGAAATGTGTCTTTCCAAAGCGAAATTGTTTAAATGGTAGAGTAATATATTAATAAATTAAAATGCTTAAATTATTTGAATTAATATAAATATGGTTCCAGAATATTTAGGCTATAAATGTATTTAATACTTAATTAAAAATATAAAATACCAAATAATTATAAATTTATTGGTGTCGTTTTCTTCATTATGTGTAGCAAGTTTTCGATTTTTTAGCATTCTTACATCGTTACATTCATTACATCGTTAAATATTAATAATATAAATAGTATTCCGATATAAAACACACTGCTGTTGATATCTGACGATGGTGAGCAACATTGCAAAACACGAGTCTAATGTCAAGATTTTCATAATAAATGTGCAAATTAGAAATTAGCATCTATGCTGTATTTTGGAACGACATATTGCACAGAGTAACAAGCAACAAGCAAATTTCTCCAAAATCACAAGCTCTATTTGAATACCGCAATTGCTGCTCTTACGTTGCCCAGAGTTTTCATAAAAAAAAAAAAAACGCAACAATTTTTCACACGATAAAGAATCAGGAAGTGAAAAAGCTGGGACTTCAGATTACGAGATCTACAGGATGTCACTGAAATGTTCACTTTATCCCATTGGACTACGGACCTGCACCAGAATTGGACCTTTCACAGTCTCAAAACTTTTACGTTGAAAATAAACTTCGTATGTTTGACCAGTTTGAGCGTGTTTGGATGACCAACTTTCTGCGTATGAATTGGTTTGTACACGTTATGATTTTCTGACTAGACTTTAGCAATTGTAGTCGGATCAAATTGATGGAACAAGCAAGATTCTTAAATCAGATTTACAAAGAATGTTTTGACGAAAATCTGGAGTCAAGCTTGTTCAATTCGCAGAATTTTACAAAGAATTTGAAGCAGAAAAGACAAATATTTAAGCCGTGAACATTTAATGTATCACTTTGATAATTGAAAAACAGGTACAGGACGCTTTTCCTAATGTTGAGGCAATTTTGACAATGTATTTTGTATTCACTGATTGCACAGCTGATATTCACTGATTGCATCACTTTCAAAATTAGAACTAGTGAAAACCAGATTAAAAACGTCAATGACTCCACAACGTCTCAATGATCTAGCGCTTTTAGCAGCAATAAATGTATTTTTAGAATGTTAAAATTTGACAACTTGATTAACGAATTTGCGATGTGAAAAGCGCGGAAAGTTTCTTTGTAAATGTGAATAATATATGTAAAAAATATATATATATATATATATATATATATATATATATATCATACCTACCTACTACCTACTACCTTCCAGTCGGTGGCGATGAAGCGTGAAACTATGAATGCTCGTGAAGCGAGCTTTGAATTCTCAGGAAGCAGGATCTTTCGGGTATGAGAAAGGTCTGAACCCTTGACACAATGAATTATATAAAATTCTGGTAAAATGAGCATATATTCAGTAAACAAATTACACAGTGGCACAAATATACAATAAGTATGTATTTTACGTAGATGGTCACTGCAAAGAAAACAGAAACAAAAGAACAGAAATAAAACAACCATAAGAGAATGTATAGGCGTCACCTTGACTGCCTGATTACTTCAATACGCACTATTTACAATACTTTTGCTTTGACCTCCTTCTGAATTACTTCGTGTACCTCATTTAACTTTTGTTAATCTAAAGTTTTCTCCGTGCACGGCCCTTTAAGTGATTCTCTACAATTATTCTATTATAGACTTCACAGAGGTCAGCCTTGAGCTGCGCATTTATTACAATGCTGTTAACTCTAACACAAGAATAAACGTGACACACACGTTACTAAATCGTACCCTTTACAAAGCATTCCCCGTTCATACGTTCGAAATATTTTCCCAGTAATTATTTGGAACTTTCACCTATTTTAGGACGCTACGCCTGGTGTTTAAAGCTACACAGTTTCCCAACAAATTGACGCATAGAAGTTGCCAGTTCTTTACCTCGACATTTCCTTCCCGCTCGCCGTCAGTTAACCTTGGGGGTTCGGTCGCTCGCAGTCCTCGCCGCGTCACTTGACTGATTCGATGTCCCGCGGTTACACCTCTTCTTTCGCTCGATCTCAGGAGGCCGCCACACGTCCAAATTCCAAACCTTTCTCTCGTCCTCAGGCTCGTACCATCGACGGATTGGTCCAAGTCCTTCTCGCCTACGCTTGAGTGTTGGAATCGTCCTTCTGCCGCCTGCCGCGTACCCGTTGCTCGCGCTTCCAGTTTTAAATAACTAACGTGCTTGAATTAACTACTTCTAGCACTCGGCCGACATACCACACTTTGAGCGTGCGTGGTCGTGGCGTACAAAATTAAATACTGGATTTTTGTTCAGAGTCCTTCTGCGCGAATTGACTTCGATTATGAAAACTATTTCAAGTTCAAGCAATCACATCGCTTGCTTACTCGCGTAATGTTAATGCAAATACTGTACATGCACTTTGCTTCTGAATTCTATCACTTATTACCGCGTTTCTTAAATCAGCTTTACTTAAGCAAGTAAAATTATACTCCTGCACTAACCAATTACTACCGCTGAAGAATTTAGTTGAGTCGCCGTCGCTGTCGAAGTCGTAAGAGAGCTCTACCGAAGTGCGTCACGGTATTTATGCAACTCCACCTGGGGAAAAATTTCTGGAGGGGTGAATTTTCTCTTCCTTCGCGCCCTCTCGAGAAAATATTATCCGCTAACTTTGGACATCGGAGTGCGAAAACCTGCGGGTAGATGTCGCCTTCTCGGACCATCGCTCCGCCTCGTACCCTATTTCTCAGTTCTCTGGTCTTTTCTAGTGGCTTATGGTGGCGTTACGGGTTCGTATAACCCCGTGACGTCACAATATATATATATATATATATATATATATATATATATATATATATATATATATATAAAATAGCATAATTTTGTAATGAACCAATGGTATACTTATTGATTTTTAATATGCAACTATACCAAATAGGTGCCCACTGGCCAGCACCTCTCTAAATGCGGTCCTGGTAACATACTTAATAAAGGTCTAATTTATCTTTTCTGTCTAACATTATTGTATTCAGTCTTAATACCTTTTAATCCATTTCATTTCATTTGACTGCTATATATTGAAGAGCTACAATTTGTCTTTAGATTTATTTCCATTATGAGTATGTTAATAATTGTAATAATAATAATAATAATTTAATAATAATAATAATAATAATAATAAAAATTCCGTCTTAGTACAAATGATTTTTTCTGGATTAACAATTTATATTTTGAAACTTGAATAAGCCGGAAACCTTTACAACACGGAAGAAAATGTTAGACCCAAACGATTCCGGCTTATACAACTATTACTGCATTGTATAACAATCATATCAAAATGAGTGAAAGTTTCCGGGTTGGTAGGACGTGGTCCAGTTGGCATTGAAGGGCCAACGTTTCGTCCACGACAGCGGTGAGCCTCTTCAGTGGCGACAGCGTCGTGGGGGTAGTCTCCGGGTCGCCGGCCGGCTAGTGACTGAGCCATTGGGCCGATGACTGGACTGGGACACTGGGCCGACTGGATGATGCGGGGCTACTGGGCGTGGCGAAGGTCCCCTCATCTCGGCGCGCTGCTGCGGAGCGAGCGAAGCCGGCAGCTACGAATCCTTTCGCCGAGTGGCCGTCTGCTCTTTGCTAGCAGAAACCCCAACGGCGGGTGCCGTTTGCTTTACTGCGGGGTACCGTGTCGAGATGTGGATGAACATCGAGCCACGTAAGCTGGTTCTTGGCTCAATGTCCAGCCACATCCCCGTCACTGCGGTGCGTCTGACCAGGAGGTCCTTTGATTTACGTTTCCGGGCGTATCAACTGCTAAGGTCATTAGTCCTGTCAGTGTAGTGCATGCATTATCGTGGAATGTGGCAGTGATCTCTCCCCGCTGGATGGTGAGATCCGGCGCCGACCTACATGTCGGTTTGCGTAGTTTTCCATAACCGGGTATCTCCCACCAGTGTGGCATCGCTCCAGCCAGGACAAGCTCTAAGCTTCCGACCGGTCTCCCGACATGTGTTAGTCGGCATGTAGTAGTGCGTATAAGTGTACGTTTGTGTAAATAAGTGAGGATGGATCAAAGAAGAGGAAGGAAAGATCGCGCGCGGTCCGTAGCTCGTTTGTTAAGTTACTACTCCGGTATTCGCCTGTTATTCATCGGAGAAACCACGGACAACTACCAATCAGAGCACCGGCCGCTAGAATTTTGGTGGAAAATCGTGGGTGCAAGAAAAACAATTAACATTGGTTCATATGGGCGAAAAAACATTAAAACAAACAAAAAAAATTAAAACCCTACCCAAACATTAACATGAATTAACGGCTCTAGGAAAAATATTGCTCCCGCATTTATATTTCAAAATTCAGGGCTGTACAAAGAGACAAAATCAACATTGGTTCTTACGGGAGGAAAACCATAAACTTAAAAAACCTCAGAGAAAATACGAAACCCTACCCAAACATTAACATGAATTTAGGAACATTAACATGAATTTAGGCTTTAGGAAAAAAATTACTCACGCATTTATGTTCCAAAATGCAGGGCTCTACAAAGTGAAACACTTAACATTGGTTCTTACGGGTGAAAAACATAAAACTTAAAAAACCGCAGAAAAAAGTTGAAACTCCACCCAAACATTAACATGAATTAACGACTCTAGGGAAAAATTACTCCTGCATTTATATTCAAAAAGTCAGGGCTGTACAAAGAGAAACAATTAACATACGTTCTTACGGCCGAATAACCACAAAATTAAATATCCTTAGAGAAAGGTGCATTATCTTTATTATTGCAAGTTTATTAAATATTGCAAATTGTGTATATATATATATATATATATATATATATATATATATATATATATATATATATATATATATATTGTGACGTCACGGGATTAGACAACCCCATAACGCCACCATCCGCTATGTAAAGAAGCCCACGAACAAAGAGGACTAGGGTACGCGGCGAAGCGATGGCCGGTAAACGCGCCATCTGCCCACAGCTTTTCGAACTATAACGCCCAAACTAGTGAGTAATGTGTTTTCCGGGAGGTCACGAAAGGAGGAGAAGATGCACCTCTCCAAAATTTCCCCAGGCGCGAGTACCATAAGTATCGCGGCGCGCCTCGGAGGAACTCTCTTTTACGGCAACAGCGACGGCGACCAGAAGAAACTCTTTGACTACAGCAGTGACGGCGAGTACAAATAGATAGTATAGGAGTTTATTTTAACTTGGTAGTTAAAAGTTAGCTCGGAAAGCGTATCTTTGAAAAGTGAAGTAATTAGGAAATAGAGTGCAAAATAATTCGTCGCAGTCACAATAATTCGGAGAGCAAGCGAAATAACTGACATCGAAATAACTTCAAAGTTGTAAAATTCGCGCAGAAGGACATTAATTAAATCCAGCATCTCACATTGCACGCTGAGACCACACATGCCTAAAGTGTGGTAGGTCGGCCGAGCATTTGAGCATAACTCCTGCAACATTAATAATTTCGAGGGTGGAAGCGCGAACGAACGTGTACGAGGCGGTGGAAGACGGACGACCCCAGGAAGAGCGAAGCGTAGGCGAGAAGGACTTGGTCTAGAGCGAGGATAGTACGGGTTCGGAACGAGAGAAGGGTGTGGAAATTGGAGGCCTGGCGGCGTTCGAGCGGAAGGAACTGCTTTCGTCGCAGCACAGCACGCGAAGACGAGGCGGCAACGCGGAACGAGCGGCAGAAAATCCCCAAGGTTACCTACAAGCGAGCGACGCGGAGCTGTTGAGGTAAAGGAACTGGCAATGTTCATGCAGCGATCAGCTGGGGAAAGAGGATAGTGGTAAATACACGACCATCAGTGTTCAAAGTGGGTGAAACGACTAGAATAGGTGGGAGGAGTATTTCGAACTGTGTGAGTGGCAGTTTCCAGGTCATTTACTGCACGTATCATTAGATTCATTTAAAGAGGCTATACCTTGTACAAGTTTACATAAATGATTCATAATTTTTATATGTTGTACAGTTAATATTATCTAGAAAGATCAATTTGTTGTATTGTGTTTAAAGTAACTACTACTAAGTTACTAAAAGTAAAATTAAATTATTCATTGATTACTTGATGCAGGAGTCATGGGAAGCGGTTTATAATACTGTTGATACAAACGACAAATATAATTCTTTTTTTCAACTCTTTCATTTCATTTTAAAACTTGCTTTCCTCTTCAAAAACGAAAACTAAATATTTCACGGAAAAGCAATTCTTGGATAACACAAGGGATTAGGACATCTTGTAAAAACAAGTGAATTCTTTCTTTCATTTCTATACGTCATGACGTATCTCAAGATTTCCTTATCTACTTTAAAAAATACAAAACATTGTTACGAAAAGTCATAAGGCAGGCAAAAATCATAAAAAACCATCAGGATATTTTGAACTCAAATAATAAAATAAAATCAATGTGGAATATAATAAAAAATACTACCAAATCAACTAGAAAACCCGTAGAGAATGTTGTTTTAAAATATAACGATATAAATGTGAACGATCCGGCAACAGTGGCTAGTCTCTTTAACCAATACTTTTCGAGAATTGCTGCCGATCTCACTAAGGGTCTTCAGGCACAAAATTCAAAAACAGACAGTTCACCCAAAATTTTAGACACACTGTTCGTTTCCGAAACTTCTTCCTATGAAATTCTCAAAATAATCGGTAAACTAAAAAATAAATATTCGTCCGGTTTAGATGAATTCCGATTCTTTGTTAAAGACTTGTGCGTATGCCATTATACACCCGTTAACTCACATATTTAATGCATCTTTATGCACTGGAACGTTTCCAGATATTTTCAAAACAGCTAAAATTAAGCCGCTTTTCAAAAAAGGCAACAAAAATGAAATTCAAAATTATCGGCCCATTTCTCTTCTATCAGTCTTTTCAAAAATATTAGAGAGACTTTTTACGTACGAATGGAAACCTTTCTCACTAAACACGACGCGCTTTCAGATTGCCAACATGGATTTAGAAAGTCAAAATCAACGGAAACAGCTATATTTTCTTTTCTTAAAGATGTCGCCTCATCATTGGATCAAAACGAGTCACCTATTGGATTATTTTTAGATATCTCAAAAGCTTTTGACGTCATTCATCATGACATTTTACTTTCAAAATTACCTTCACATGGAATCCGTGGTATTGCTCTAGATTGGTTATGTTCGTACCTTTTAAGGTACTCACTTTTAAGGTAACGATCTCAGAGAGTTGAAATACCTTACTGAAATGATGGAAAATTACGTACGCACCTTTCCGACTCTTTGCCCGTTGCATGTGGAGTTCCTCAAGGATTGATTTTAGGCCCTATTCTGTTCCTATTGACGTAAACGATATGCCCTCGACGATTCGAAACGGAAGAACGGTTCTCTTTGCGGATGATACAAACAAATTTATTAAAACAGATTTTATTACATGGGAGTTTTTTTTCGTTTTTTTTCTCCCTTTCAAAATTCGAAATTTAAGTAGTATATGACTTAGTGAAGGGATCACAGAATTTTGAAAATGTGCACACAATTCACTTTTCCCCATAGCACGTCATACGCAGTTTTAACTGTTTTTTGACGTAAAATAAATAAATAAATAAAAACTGCTTTTGTGACATGTAAAAGGGTCTGAATTAAGTAACGTGAATGCCACGTATATTTTTTGTGTTCAGTATTATAGTGAGTGCGAAGTCCAAGGCTAGCACATGTGAAAGGGTTTCTTTGAAACAAGTATTAAATTCATTTGAAAAAAGCCGTGCACGGAAAAACTAGAGGTCAAAAGAATAAATAATTTAGTAGTGGAAAATAACTCAGAAAGAAGTGATCAAATAGTAAATTGTAGTTGATGAAAGTGTGTTCAGGCAGTCGAGGTGATGCCTATATGTTTTGGTTTTTTGTCTTGTTTCATTTTTTTCAGTGACCAGCTACTTAAAGTACAATAACCTGTTGTGAAATTGCGTCACTGTAAATTTTCTCATTGAATATATGTTCATATTATTCGTATTTTATTTGATTAATTGTGTTAAGGGTTCAGACCTTTCTCATACCCGAAAGACCCTGCTTCCTGAGAATTTTAAGCTCGCTTCACGAGCATTCATTCTATCACGACCCACCACGTGTGGTGAAGTAGGTAAAGTAGGTAGATGGTGGGGGTGTTACAATATATATATATATATATATATATATATATATATATATATATATATATATATTGCAACCGATCTTCTGCTTTGCTCACTATATTTACTCATGCCCACACGTTGGACGCCCAATGCAACGTACTCTCTCTTACTCTCCCTATTTACTTGCTCCTCACTTCGGCGTGACAAAGTCAACTTACTTCCTATTCTACCTTACAATGTGAACTAAACTATCGTAGCTCCTTCTACTTCCTTTGTTCTATTCTTTCAACTATTTGCCCTCCCCTCGCTCTTGGTATTTTCTGGATAGAATAACACTTTCGTTTATCAGTCGCCCGTACCTCAGCTAGCGTATACTATTACTAAATCTTACCTGGGCGTGACTCGCGTGCTCATTCCATACGGACTTGAGACGGGATACCTCACGTCCGTGCCTGGGTCAATTTCTAGATAACTACTAAAAAAGACACACATATTCAAGGCAATCATGTGCCATACTGAGTGCTCATCCATTTATTGCAAGCTCCCCTTCAGCACATTGCCAAGGCAAATACATTACGCCCTCTCTTGATACTGTTTGTCCCTTTTATGGCATGCAAATTTTAACACATCAACATTGAACCCTAGGCTTGCAAAAAAAAAAATACAAAGAACATAAAATAATACCATTCACACTTAAAACATTAATAAAATTTTCATTCACCCAGGAATGCGCATTCTGTCGTGACCTTGTCTTATGATTGTCATCTTAATTTAATTGCCAAAACTTGATCTTCGACAGAATCTTCCCGTATTTGTCTCGAACATAAAAAAAGTACATATGCAATTCATGCAACTTCCCTTTGCTGCGGCGTCGCACACTGTCAGCGCCCGTCGTTGCCCGGTGTCTCGCGCACCGCTCGTGTACGAAGTTCCAACTCGGCTGCCACCAGTTCCTGGACGCCACTAATTCACTTTCAAAATCGTTACTTATAATCTCGGTTATTATTTCTCACGAACTAATTACGTTCCCGTAATGTTTTCTATGTCACGACGTTTTCAAATTCGGGAAATTTTTTTTTTATTACGTTCCCCGCGGCGCGGACGTATATTTTCGACGTCCTGAACGACTGCTAATTTAATTTTATACTGGCCTATGTCTTACAAGTGTTCCAGTTCGCTGCCTTCATGCCAATCACTGTTCATTCCCATGCCCACTTACGCGAAATAATGTTCTCACAATTTTGCCCGTGAATTAAAAAAAAGTTAAATGTTAGCTACACAACGTTCTTTCTTTACTTGATTCTTTCTTTACTTTCTTTACTTGATAATACTTTAAGAAAACACTCGCACTAAATATTTCCGAGAAAATCGAAAAATTTCAACACAACGACATAATGCGTGTACTCGCGACCAAAACTCAACTCGTTCTCTTCCTTACCACTTTTTCCCATTGTTGGCCTATAATCCGACAACTTTCTTTTTTTCAAAACACCCGCCCATCACGGTATATGTTAGAAATATTCATATTTCCATCGTTTGCGGACGTCTTTTTTTTCTTAATCCCCCACGTTAAAAATGTAAATATTAAACTAATTCGAGTCCCGTACGAATTCCCCCGTGCCGTGACTAATTTTGCCCTAATCCAAATATTCTGTTTTATAATTCCAGAAGGTTTGATGTTAATCCGTCCAGGCGTTCTTGAGATATTCAATACAAACTAAGTTTCTTATACACTTTCAATAGCACAACAATGGGTGCCATGTTCTTCGTTCTTAACGTGTTACATACAATTCAGACAATTTCTGATATTTCTTGAACCCGTGGCTCGAATTACGTGATTTTTGCTTTAAAATGTTTCTAAAATCAGGTTCTACCCATTGTTTATGTTGCCCATTTCCGCCCTTTACGTTTTCTGCTACCTTCTGAGAATTATAAGCGCGTGGGTTGCCGTCTATTGTTTTCTTTCCATACTTAATTTCTCTTTGACGAATAAAATTCTGTTCTCTGTATATTTTACGCGTTCTGGGTCTTGCAAATCATTACAATATATAATGTTACTTATTGACAGGGAACGAATTTATATGGACTAAAAATATATGAAATATGTAAATACATACTGTGTGAAGTTATTTCCATCAAAATATGGAGCTAAGTATGGACTCAATAAGATAAAAAATAACTATGGTAAAATAATATTTTATTGTCTGTTTTTAAACCTTCGTCTTTAAATTCTGAAATGTAACTTCTAATTTTACACTGGCTTAATGGAAAGTTCAATAGAACTGAACCAACACATAGTATTCTGACTAGACTGTAACTGACATTGAGGAGCTGTATAAGTTGAATTTTGTTGTCCCAGTCGCTGTGTCGTCATGCGATTTCCGGGTGGCAGCCTCATAGGTAAAGGACGGGGAAGTGTGGATACCGAATCGTGGTGCGTTTCTCACAGACCATGTAGGTTTCAAGGTCATCTGTCAAACCAATTCAACTTCGCCATCGCCTTCTCGCCCCCCGTCACTCCACGAGACACTCAGACTCCTCAGACAGTGCTTCAAGGCCGGGGAGTGGATCTATTCTTCACATAAATTAAAACATTAAGAGTTTCTTAACTTGCTTTCCCATTATCAATTCTCCCTAATTTTCAAAAAACTCTGATGTTTAAGGAATTACTGAGAATATTTAAGCTCTTATTGTTGAGATGCATTTTAATAGTTAATGAAATTGCACTGTTAAACAATGTGTTATATGGACCGAGTTTTTTTTAGAAATATGGAAAATATATGAACTTTTCAAATATATGGAAAATACTTAAAATATGAAAAAAATGGATAATAAACGTAATATCTTTTAACTCTACGCATTGTGAAACATAAAGATAATGCTAAATAGTATCGATATGAGCTTATTTAGTAAATATGTATTTACATAGAAATCCGTTCCCTGCTTATTAACAAGACGGAGTAACGCTTCTTTTTATACTTCTTTGTTGTTTGAGAGAGCCTGATTTCGGAATGTTATTACTACTGTAATAGAATTAACATGTACATTACAAGCGGTCCCTGACACCGAAGCCATATTACGTAGATAAACAAAAAATGTTAAAAAATTGTGACATGATCTCCTGGTAACATCAACAAAAAAGAACGTAACGTATATCTAAATACTCCCACAATATACGGATATATTGTAGACATAATATGATAACATATTCATTAATACAATATGTGAATTATCATTGCAGTTATATTCACATTTTAAATGCTTTTTTTTATGTTTCTAATCCATAACGAGCGAATCAAAACGAGACAATCGGAAGGCAATAAAAAAGCCTTAAACAATGAACCTCAAAACATTTTGCCTGTAGCAAATGGAGATGTAAATTGGGGACCCGAAGGAAAATACTGGTTGGAAACAAATGGTTTTTCCTCGCACTCACAGAATGGAGAATGGTACCTACCTATGAAGAAAATAAATTTAAAATAGAAAACTAGAAGAGAATCATACATTCTTATCTTTTGTAGAAATACTCGATACAAACCTAAGGAGAATTCTATAGAAATCCAATTATTATGAAAGTTCAAAATACGCTATTACAGTGTGTTCAGTTTTCCTTTCGTTCATTTTGTAGAAATTTTGAGATTGATGTTGACTTGAACACGTAAAGTTCTCTACACTACATACACGATAAATTAAATTTAAATTTAATTAAATATTATTAATATTCATTTCCAAGACTTTTAAAAGACTTGGACACTCTAGAAAATATGTTAGATAGCCTACCGGTTGAAATTATTTAATATAGATTTATTTATTGAACTTGTTTATAACGTTCAAATATACTGTGAAATGTTAGATTTGTACAATGTTACAAAACCAGCATATAAACTGTGAAAATATTTTATTACCTTTTGCCACTTACTACTACTGTCCATTTACTTAGATATTTTGTTATTTTTACATCACAAGATTGACAGTGTGAATGCAATTAATTATTTTATTTTTCAAGATGGATGAGACTTAATATTCCATATATTATTTCTCATAACAGGTTTAATGCAAATGCGGAAGTCAACTCTACATCCGTTTAAACAGCAATGGAAATAATGAAGAGTTTCAAACCACCATTCGGTTTGGAACAGATGTATGTGGAAAACGACCCGTCCGTCAACTGCGAAGAAAGGAAATTGCAGAACAACTCATCACAACTTTTGCAGAACTCTTCGCGCAGATATGCAAATGAATAATGCACTTGGGAGATCCAGAACCTGCAATATTGTCGATTGCAAGCGTGTCATTTCCAAAGAATATGTAAACTCGCAACACTTGCACAAAGATCCGATTCAAGCTCTGCAGATGATGCAAAATCAAGATAGAGCCACTGTTATTCACAACATTGGTATAGTTCCATTTTTTGTGTATTTTGATATAAACTATCAGAAAAACATTTACAAGGTATATGCTAAGGAGCAATCCGCTTGCTTATATGTTGATGCAACAGGAGGGTTAGTGAAAAAAATTGTTAGAATTGACGGAACACTGAGTTCTCACATTTTTTTGTATATAGCAGTAATTAGAACTTCGGAAGGTCAATTTTCTGTTACGCAAATGCTTTCAGAAAAGCAAAATACATCAACAATTTTATTCTGGTTAAGCCTGTGGGTTGCCTCGGGCGCGCCACCTCCAACTGAAACAGTGACAGACGCATCCAGAGCACTCCTAACGGCCTTAGTGCGATGCTTCACCGGGTGCTTAACCATAAAAGAATATGCCGATTGTTTTCTTGGCAAAATTCCAAGATGTTATACAAGAATAGATGTAGCACATTTTTTTAAAAATATATGCCAATTTTTTGAGAAAACAACCACGTTTAGTTAAGAAATTTTTCCTTGCAGTTATTGGGAAGTTAATCCTTTCTCGTGATGTGGATACCGTCAGAAAGATAATTCTATCCATTGTTGTTGCTAGAAGCGAAACAAGTGGTTTTCTTCTAAGCAACCCAACAGAGAAAACTGCTGCAGAAGTTCACAAAGATGTACTCATGAACTTTATTACAAGGAAAGATTCAATTGAGAATATTCTTGATGACATATGTCAAAATGAGCAGCATTGTCCACTAAATGAGAATGATTCAGAAAATGTTGTAAATCATTCAGGACTAAATCGGTGGAGCCAGTGGGCTGCGGATATTAATAGAGAAGCTCTTAATTTATTGCAAGAGGGTTCCAATGTCAACCCTTTTTATCTATCCACATTTTGTGAAAAACTTTTGAAAAAACATGCTAACTTTTCCACTTTGCACATGTGCTTTCAGGGATCAATTTGGCTATTGAACTATTCCAGCCTCACGTGCCTCTGGAAAATGAATTCGGCAAAATAAAACACAACATTTTGAAGTTAAAAAGCAAAATGACGGTAGAGTTTCAAATTTCTTCTCCGGCTTTAAGTTTTATGTTTTATTAATTTAGTCAAAAAAACAGTAAAAACTGTATGTGATGTATGGGGGAGAAAATAATTTTTTTTGTTTTTCGCCCGTAAGAAACAATGTGAACTGTTTCGCTTTGTACAGCCCTGAAAATTGAAATATAAATGCGGGAGAAATGTTTTTCCTAGAGCCGTAAATTCGTTTTCATTTTTGGGTATGGCTAGAAGTTTTTCTGTGGTTTTTTAAATTTTATGTTTTTCGCCCGTAAGAAAAATGTTAACTGTTTCTCTTTCTACAACCCTGAATTTTGGAATATAAATGCGGGAGTAATATTTTTCCTAGAGCCCTTAATTCTTCCTAAATAATGGGTGTGGTTTCATAATTTTGAATTGAATTTGAGATGAACTTTAGTCTAAAGCTAGCAGTGCCCACGATTTTCGGAAAACTATAGGAGCGGAAAATTCGGAAATAGAGCACTTAATTAGCCTTTAATTAGCCGTTAATTTTGGATATAGTTTGGTAGAGATTCGTTTTTGGGCGCTGCTAACATTAGATGACTTCCCAGAAGGTACATTTCTGCAATTTGAATCTGAGCAATTTAAACTAAACAGTCAGCGGCCAATTTTTAATAACATATTACTTTTAGCACCTGTTTAGGGCAAATTTTGGCATAGAGTCTAAATTGTGACATTCGATGGTTTAGGAGGAACAGCTCTTATATTAGGCATAGCGTTCGACCAAGGGTCATTTTTGGGATTCGTGCCCATGGTATTCAAACTAACCGGACAGCGGCAAATATTTTTATTACAGATTACTTTTAGTATTTGTTTAAATCTAACCTATCCGCAACAATTTTTGTTATAGAGTTTACTTTTTGTACTCGTTTAGGGCACATTTTGGCGTAAAGTATTAATTATAAATTGCGATTGTTTGGAAGAAGCGTCTCTCTTCCTTTCGCACAGCGTCCGGCCGAGGGTCATTTTTGGGATTTGAACCCATGTTATTCAAACTAACTGATCAGCGGCAAATTGTTTTTCACGGATTACTTTTAGGATTGGTCTATGGCACAATATGGCGTAAAGTATGAATTATAATTTACGATTGTTTGGAAGGAGCGTCTCTCTTCCTTGCGCACAGCGTTCGACCAAGGGTCATTTTTGGGTTTCAAGACCGTGGTATTCAAACTAACCGGTCGGTGGCAATTTTTTTTTATAACAGATTACTTTTATTATTAGTTTAGGGAATGTTTTGCCGTACTGTATGAATTGTTACATTCGATGGTTGGAAAGAATGTTTCTTTTCTTTGCGCACAGCGTTCGACCGAGGGTCAATTTTTGGATTCGAACCCATATTATTCAAACTAACCGGTCCGCGGCAAATTTTTGTATTACTGATTACCTTTATCACTGGCTTAGGGCAAATTTTGGTGTAGAGTAAGAATTGTTACGTCTGATTGCTTACTGGGAAATTTGCGTTTTTTCTCTGACAACGCTCGTAGGAGGATTGTAGGTGTAATTTTTGTTTTTTGTAAATATTTTTTGAAAGAATGGAGATATCGATATGATTTCTTCTGTAATCGTTTGTAGATAAAAAGCCGCAAATTTGGAGTACTTTTTGGTGGGTACACTTGGTTTATTAGCGGATTTAGATGTGTTGTCCTGCTAACTTCTAATGGAAGTTAATTGCGGTTGCGAAGTTAAATGCGGAAGTAATTTTTTTCCTAGAGCCTTTAATTATTTCAAAATAATGGGTGTGGTTTCATAATTTTGAATTGAATTTGAGATGAATTTTTTGAGTGGGCGCTGCTAACTTTAGTCTAAATGTAGCAGCGCCCACGATTTTGGGAAAACTATAGGAGTGGAGAATTTGGAAATGGAGCACTTAATTAGCCGTAAATTTTGGATATAGTTTGGTAGATATTCGTTTTTGGGCGCTGCTAACTGTAGATGGCTGCGTGCATTTGTGCGCGTGCGTGCGTGTATGTGTGTGGGTGGAGAGGGTCATCTTCCAGGAAAATAAAAGAATAGGACTTCTCTTGAACCTAACAGAAGCATGAATGTCAACGTTACGTAAAGGTCACGCTAACACCTAAACCAATTTTGGATGAGAAAAGAAATCACTAACGTTATCAAAATTTACAAACGGCTGCGCTCTGACCATAGAAGGTCTTAATAGAATGAATGTTTTCCTCTTATTCTTTTGTTTGACCAAAGCCTTGAATTAAATGTCTGTTCAAATCTGGTATGTGTATATATTATGTGTGGGTAACTTACTTTGATCCAACCACAACTGTGACTTGTTACAATGTAGAGGCACTCTAAATATATGTGGCACTAAATTGGCAATGCTACTAATTTCCCTTCCCTGTCATTACCCAGATACTGGAAATGTTATTGTTCATGTACTGTGTAATATGCAATACCTATGAATCCCCCCTACCTATGGTCCCCTCCAATGTGTTGTTTTTCTTTCTTTCTTTCTTTCTTTCTTTTTTTCTTGCCAGTTTGACTTTTTAAACTTGCATTCTGTCTTTTATTGCAGGAGCTATATCACGAATGTTTCAGTTGTAAAGCAGTAATGTTTGCTTCAATTCCAAATTATAAAGAATTCTATGATGAAAATGATGTAAACAAACAGAGGCTTGAATGTTTGAGACTCTTGAATGAAACCATATGTGACTTTGATAAGGTAAGAATCTGAAGTTTCTGGACTTCTCTTCATTAATCTTGAAATAATGTGGTGACTGCCTTCCATTATTTGACATTCTTGGTTCAGATTGACTTAACAGCAAATATTTTCACATAGAGACTTTTATTACAAACATTCATAACTATAAAATATGGCATAATAGTTATGTTTATCTAGTCTCAGGCTATCATCAGAATCCACATCAGAATTTCATCAAATTATTTGCTCTTCTTGAACTATACTTTGTATAACAGCATTGAAAACTCAAAATCATTGTACAACTCATGAAACCAGCTGATGCTTCTTCTGTGAAATGGTTTTTTAAATTAGATATTATTCTGAATCTCAAAAACAATTATATGGAATAAGACATTTGTGTATTTTCTTATAAATTTCTTTTGTGCTTTCTGTTTTAATTTAAAACTAATATATTATTGTTTTCATTATTCAATATCAAATTGGTAATTGCAATTACAGGTCAAAGTCCTTCATTTCAATCAAATGTTTCATCCAAGTCATTTGACTTACCTACTTACTCCCTCACTCACATCAAATGCTACATATTTATTCCAATAAGTATTTTTATGGATTTAAAGATTCAGGTCAAGTATCTTGACATTAATATGTGAGGTTGAAACTTGTACCACAGGCCCTACAAACAATGTGATTGGTGGTCTCCATGAAAATCTTGCATCAATCACATCTTCATTTCAGTCAGTAAATCTATATTACATCTGAAAACTATAAAATTGATCTGAAAATGACTGTGAAAAGGGCAATGTTACTAAAAAATGGAAATGTCTAGGATGAGGATGCTCATTTAAGTATAATGATATTACAACTATTATAGGATAGCTTTCACAGAATTCTGAAGACTGATAAAAACAGGGCAAACTTTTGATGCTATTATAACACAAAGTTGCATACATTTTCATTCTCACTTTAAAAAAATTGCCTTGAGATTGAGATTAGCAGTATACTTTCTTCTCTTATACCTTTCATCATGAAATAATTGTTTAACATGTAAAGCAATATAATTTATCTGGCCATTCGTTAAAAACAAGAATTTTAAAGAATTGAGATGAGATTAATCTATATGTACACTACACAATACCTTCCTGGAAATTACGAAGGTGAGAAATGTATGAAAAAACACTGTTAGGAAATTTTTATAGAAATATTTAATGTTGACAATTTGTATAGAAGTTTTTTGTCACAAATATTAACTAACATTATTATACAATGTGTTCTTATCACACTTTACCTTTAAAGGGCTTATAATACCTGCCCAATCCCAATATAATTTTTGAAGTAAATCATCATGGTCCTTATCATCATAATCATGAGGAGTTATGCCTATTAGCAATTTTTGCTAGGTTTTTTAACATTGTTCTCTGTCTTCTGTCTTCCTTTCCATTTTTCCTTTTCTATCTCCTTGTTTGCATAGATTAAAATAGAATACTCAGGAAAATATTTAAGGTAAATTTGTTTGTGAAATTAAGGAAAACAATCCTTGAGCAAATTTTACCAATAAACAGATAGTTTTGAATAGTAAATAGAAGAAACTTTTTACTATAGAAACATTTAATGATATTTTGTAACATTTAATAAATTTGTAAACATAGTACCAACTGACATTTGCAAAATTTTCTTAGAATAGAATTTAA
The DNA here is from genome assembly GCA_964035755.1 of Teleogryllus oceanicus. Classification (NCBI taxonomy): domain Eukaryota; kingdom Metazoa; phylum Arthropoda; class Insecta; order Orthoptera; family Gryllidae; genus Teleogryllus; species Teleogryllus oceanicus. Next base: position 207,639,801 of record CAXIVR010000001.1, on the reverse strand, counting down.
AGCATGCCAAGGTCAACACGAAATCAGGCTCTGAAAATAATTCACTTCAAACTGAGTTAGCTCAGAGCAACAACTTTTGTCAGTGCAGTGTCTCTGACTAGGAGATACCTAGGCTTTAAGTCTTGATGATGGCAGATTTCCGAAGCTAGCTACACAGCTAGATCGAATTCAGCCACTGCTTAGATGAGAATTCTAGTGGTCATCTGCTTTGATCAGTAGTTTTCCAAGGTTTCTCCAATCCAGGCAAATGTCAGAGCAGTACCTTAGCAAACAGGCTATGGGCCACATTCAATGTTTGTCTCCCTTCCACATCTTTGTCTCCTCTTCTCCCCTTACTCACACACACTGACACAATTACATGCATTTCACTACCATTTATGTTTGGAGCTTAGAGCTTGTCCTAGCTGAGAGCAGTGCTTCACTAGTGGAAATACCTAGAGGGAAATCTCACAACCTGACATGTAGGTTGGAGCTGGATCTCACATTCCAACCGGAGAGGAACACTGCCACCTCATGGGATGTAACATGTACTGCACCTACAAGATTCAAGACCTTATCAGCTGACATGCCAGAAACATGAAATAAACAATTAATACTATTCATTTCAAATATTTTGTTGCATTTGATGATTAATTTGAAAAGAAATAATACTCCATAACTGTGAATTCTTTTATAGCTTCTTCTTATACCAAAGTCTAGCTGTATTGAGAAGATAAAAACTATTGGTAGTACTTACATGCTAGTTCAGGATTAAGACCAGGAAAAGAAGAAGGCAGTGGGGTAAGTAAGAAATAAAATATATGAAATATAGAAATAACACTGACTCATACCAATTACAAAGCTAATTATGTGCACTTTTTAGTTTATTGCTTAGGATGAAGCTGAGGTAAGAAAATTTAAGGGTCAGGGCAAATTTCCGTCTATGCTACACTACCGGACAATGTAATATCAGACAGTAGTTGGAAAAAATGTACTGAAGTGTTTGTTTCAAAATATAATTGAATTGGAAAATTGCAAAACTACTTATGGCACATTTTCTGTTTTTTGATGCGTGTGTGATATTGATGCGGTGAGCAAGCAGCATCTTATGGTAGCAGAATGACTTCATTATGATGAATTTTAATCATGTCTTTGAATAATAGGGTATATGTTTAAGATGAAAAACCGCTTCAGTCATAGATTTAATTGATGTCAAGGAATTTGATTCATTGAGTTCTGCTACCACTACATTAAATAATTAATAAGTACAAAAAATAGGTACAATAAATAAGTGGCTGCCAGCTCACTATCCCAGTTTTGTTCATTCTTAATTTTTAAAAAATTGAAATGTCCTTATATATCTACATTGTGAGACAGGTCAAAAAAGTCCCATTGAGTTATACAAGTTTCTACCGCACTTCTTAAATATCTCTCTTTCATTCAGTATTAAAGAGCATTGGTTGTTTTGTGAAGGTTGCCTGCTTCAAAATAATAACACTCATTAGATTTCTGTCAGCCTTAACTACTGAAGAATAGTTTTTGATAATCATTACTTTCCCATTAAAGGACATTCATTGTTTTTTTTAATTCTTGCATTGCAGTTTTGTACAAATTGCAATTGGCTGTACAAAAAATTCAATAGGAGATAACAAATAAAACAAGCCTACATTTTTAGAAAAAACAGCAGAAATTTTAGATTAAGCAGCAAAACAAACATTAGAAGAAAAATAAAAATTTCAAAGCAGGTCCAGACTTGTTATGAATAAAAGATGGAAATAAATGTGGAAAAGACATGAATGTACAGAAATTGGAGGTAATTCCCATGATTTAGAAACAAGCAGAGGAACAATGGTGTCATTAAGATGCGAGTAAAGTGCCCTTAGCAATACAATCTATGGGTTATACCAAACAATACTACTCTTTTAAGAAAAAAAATTAACTATAAAATGTCAATTTCCAAACAAAATATAGTGTTTATTCAAATTTTGTAAATAACAATGTTCTGGGAACTAGTATTGCCCTATCATCAGGTTAGCTAAAATTATATAAACAAAGTTAAAAACAATGTACACTAAAAGCAAAAAATAATATGTATCATGAATATGAAATAATATCTCCCCATTGACAAAAGCAGTGTTACGAGAGTAAGGGAAGGGAGAATTGGAGAAGGAGCATGGTCATATTTTGATGTGGATTTCAAACATTTATAATTTAATTTACCTAGTTATCATAGATTAAGTAAACCAAGTGCAAGTATTAAGCACTCTATTGTGAAATCCACAAACATAGTAAACATTTATTAAACTTGTACATTCATTTTTAAACATATTGTAGGGGCGGGGGGGGGGGGGAATTGGAATCACCACAACTACACGATCTCAAATTTTTAGTCATTATATATAAATTTAAGATTCTTTTGGGCTGTAACTTTGAACTCAAATCAGTATTAGAGTGTATTAGTTATACAGTTAGGATGGCAGATATATATGACATGCACAACTCAGTCAGATACGAAGCTTTTGTACTGAAACTTCATGAAGCATTATTCCTAAGTTGTTCTGGCTTTATGTTGCAGAGAATGTTGCATGGTGAACAAAACAACCAGTGCCACAAAATTTGTGCCACTAGCCAAATTCCTTAACTGTACTCTGTAAAGTCATGGAAGTTAAGCAATTCGAAACTTTGCAGGTCCCTGGTCGAGGGACTGTCTGGGAACCATGGGATGTAACAGCACAGAGCCCCTGGCTGAAGGGATAAAAGACAATGACTGACTATGACTGACAATGACTAGATTAAAGTAGGATTACTCCATTAATCCAAGCGCTCAATGCTCCAAATAGGGGGCTTAGAGATGCATTGCAAAGGTGTAACAAATTGAAAAAATCAATGCACCATAATTTCAATTGATTATAAAATTCTCCCTCCCCCCTCCCCTCCCCTCTCCCCTCCCCCTCTTCCCCTCTCCCTCCCCCTCTCCACCTCTCTTTTCTCCCCTCTCTTCTCTCCCCCGCTCCCCCTCTCCACCCTCTCCTCCAAAACTGTTCGAAGGATTTTTTTGCCTTTAAAAATCCATGGCTTCGATCAGATTTTAACCCGTCAACTGGGATATCATATACACCAACCATTATACCACTGAAGCTGCAAAGTATCAGTGTAGAATTTCAGTCAGTGTTCTTGAAAAAAGTATCTTTGATATGGCAATCTGCATCAACTGTTTGTGTGTATATTCCTTCTATTACAATTACACATCCTTTTTCTTCAGTTCTAATAACACTCATTCATTTACTTCTTTTGATGATTTTATACATTATTGTAATTTCTAATGCACCATTATGAAACTCCCCTTTTTGCCCTTTTGTTTTTACTTGCACTGCTATAGAAAGGGATATTTGTCCTCCTTTTTGTTTTTAATAACTAGGTCCCTTTTTCTTTGTCCTTTTTCTATATCAATATTCATTTTTTCAAACTTGTTAAAGGTCTCCCTTTGTTTTGTCAGTAGACCTTGCATATTCCAAGTTGCCAAATTCAATATCCAGACAAATGATGGCATACTTTTCTAAACAAAAACATAAATGTACATGGGAAGCAAGGTGAACTAAATCAATCATTGACTATACAATAGTGAATGAATTATTCAATAAAAAAAAAAAAGATCACTACCTAGAAACGTAAATTCAAACAACAAGAAATTAAGTAGAGAAGCAGAAAATTCAAGTCAACAAATTCAAGTCATCAAAAATGAAAGTTCAAACCTTATTTACTAGAGGAAGAAAGTATCAGACATTTATATGAAAATTGACTTACAGAGAAATTGCAGAAGGTGGATATACAAACTAGAGACATGTTCTGGACAACATTGAACAAAAAAAAAAACCAATATTACTTGCAGCCAAGATAGCTATAGGTTTTAAAAGGTTAAACCATTCAAACCAAGAAAGCATATCAAAAATATCTTCAATCACATAGTATAGAAGACTATACTGAATATAAAAGATATGGAGCTCAGACAAGAAGAATAACACAGAGCGTTAAAATAGAAGTCTGGCAGAAATTTGTCATAACACTAGAAAGGAATATTACAGACCCCCAGAGAAATGGTTTCAAAATATTAAGAATGTTGAAATTGAATACAAGGGACAAAATCAATCCAAAAGTGGAAGTGGGTAAACCATTACACAAGACTTTGGAATGGTGACACACTGCCAATTATAAGCAGAAATAATTCTGATATTACTGAACAAAGTAGAGTACAGGAAATAATGATAGAAGAACTAGAAGCAGTACTAAAGAAAGCCAAAAATAGGAAAAATCCAGGTGTGGATGAAATCCCAACTAACTTCTAAAATACGGAGAAAATGATCTCAAGATGATCCTAACACCACTACTTAACAAAGCTTGGGAAGAGTATTCACTGCCTAGAGAATGGCAGCGTGATAAATTTACCCAAGAAAGGATCGAAAACAGATTGCAACAACTATAGAGGGATTACTCTCCTGTCTATAGTATCAAAACATTTTGCTAATAACTTAAGAAATAAATTAAAAGAATATAGTGAATAAATTCCTGGAAGAAGAACAAAATGGATTTAGAAAGGGCAGAAGTACAAAAGATGATATTTTCACAGTACATACAATCCTGAACAAATGAAATGAAGTGAACCTTCCAACTTTCCTCCTCTATATAGACTTTGAGAAAGCCTATGACAGGGTGAACCAAACCAAATGTGGGAAATACTGGATGATGAAAAGATACCTAGGGACATAATAAAAAGAATCCAGTGTTTGTATATAGACTCTCACATTAAAGTAAGAATAAATTACGGAAGCAATAGAGAGACTTTAAGAACAACCAGAGGACTGAGACAAGGGTGTGGGCTATCACCATGCCTGTTTAACATATATGCCAACCACGTGATCAAAAAGTGGAAACAAAAAGAGAAAGCCAGTATAAATTTAATGAAAAGGCAAATGATCCAAACGATGCAGATGACATGATCTCACAATGGAATCAGAAGCTGACTTACAGAGAGCAGCAAATGAACTTCATAAAATAGCCTGAAAATACGACATGAAAATCTCAACAAATAAGACTAAAGCTATGGTATTCCAAGGCAAAGATATGAGAAGGGTTAAAATTGTTATAGATGGAAAAATAATAGAACAAGTAGCAAAGTTTATGTACCTAGGAAACATCATTGAACAAAATTCAGATGATCAAAAAAGAAAAATTCAAAAATTTAAGGGGAAATGGGGAATCAAGAAAATCTTTGGAAGAGATATGACGGCAGAGACAAAACTAAAAATAAACAACATAACATCTAAGCCAATGTTAATGTATGGATCAGAAATATTTAACCTAAAAGAAAGAGACTGTCAGAGATTAGAAGCCACACAAATGAGATTTTTCTGGCTCCTGGAGCCTGATCTACTGTCTTTTCACAAGAACAGGCACCAGATGTACTATCCTGCTGTTCATATGATGGTGATAATTTTCCTGGTGGTGGATATGATGGTGATAACATTTCTCTGTTCTGGAACAAAAAATCATATGTTATAAAGGGCATAGGGTGACCCGATTTTTATGACATAAAACAGGACATTTCTGAAATACAGAAGGAAGAAATGGGACAAAACAGGATGTGAGCCTACAACAAAAATGAGCTTCAAATGTGACTGCACTGCTTCACTGAGACAAATGCAAATAACTTTTTATACATAAAAAGGCATATTTTAATAACCAATCTGCTGAACATGAACATGTGGCTTCTGAATCAGGAAAATCACAATGAACTTTCTACTCATTAAAAGATTTGATATCTAGCAAATGTTTCAAATTACTTAATAGTAGGTTGTAGAATTCCTTACAGCTCAGGTCTTGAAAATGAGTTTTTAAAATTACTAATGCTTGAATCATTTTGGTAGTAAAAGGTTGTTGGTTTTCTTTTGATTTTTTCATCAATCCAGAGGGAGATCATGATTGAAAATATCTTTCCACCATAGCATTTGTGCCTGGTACAGCCAGAGCTAAATTCACAACCACCTCTATGTTTTTACATGGATTGACTCTATTTTTAAGTGTGTGGAAGACATCACACCATTTTCAATCAATCTGAACATCTGCACTTTGCGAAAAGTGCGTTTCGAGAGAGTGAGGTCAATGATATTACAGCCAAGTACAAAACAATGGGACATTTAGCGTTCTGTAAATATTTTGTCAGGAGAATGGGACAAATAATGAAAAAAAAGGACAAGCCCATTAAAAAGGTCAAAAGCAGTGAAATGTGTTTTCCTTGAATGTACATTTAATTATTGTATCTTGAGTAGACATTTTTAATACTGAGAGTACGTAAGAAGGTAGTTAACATCGTGTGCTCAATATCAGACAAGTTTATGAAACAGTATTACTTAGACCACTTATGAATAATTTTCTACAAATCCAAACGTGGGGTTTTCAAATTCAAGATATTTTCAGGTAGAAATTGCACATAAACCACTAGCTTGTATATTTTATTTATTTTATTTTATTTTATTTTTTAATTTGTTGCGTCTACTTTGACGCAACGCGTCTCCAAGCCCCTTGGGGGGTGTTGAGCGCTTTGCGCTTCTGGAAGTAATCCTCCCCATTACTGCGCTTGTTTTATGGAGTAATCCTCTGTTAACATTGTCGCATCTCGTCATAGTCGGTTGTGAAGAGGACCGCCAGGTAGCATCTCCATGTTACCATGATATTACAGCCAATATAGATAAATAACTAGTATAAATAACTAGTAAAATAGTATAGATAAATAACTTAGGTTCAAAGTTAATATGCACTGAATTTTGCCCTAATTTAACCACTTGTGCTCTGTCATTTAGAAACAATTTATTTAAAAAAAAAGTTTTTTTTTTTTTTCAATATTTTATAAAATTTATTTTAAATTTAAGATAAACATTAATAAAAATTTTTTTAATATATTTATATTATTATGTATTTACAGTAAGAAAAAATATATCATGCTCTTGAAAAAAATAGATGAGAACTGTTTATGTCACAGGATGCATCTAGACAGCAAGAACATAATATCCTCATTCTTGTGGATTTAGCTATTGCTCTCATGACCATATGGGATCTGATAAATTGTGAATCATTTCATAGATTTAAACTACGAATCCGTATGTTTTGTATATTATTAACCATTTCTCTGTTACACATAAAAGTAAAGTGACTAACCAGAGAGAAATCTCAAGATTGTTTCCATCTACTATGAAGCAAATGAAGTAGTCCAATAATTGTCTCCCTAAAAAAGTTTTCAAATAATTTTTACCCCCATAACTCTACATTTAACTACTTTTTTCAAAAATTATTATTTTAAGTTTGAATTCAGTATCAAAAGGAAATTATTATTAAATTGAAAAAAAATTGTAATTCTAAAATATATTTCTAGTTTGTGGCATAGATATGAGTCCATTAATTGAAATAAAAATTGTAGTGTTCTAAGTTTGAACATTATTAGCATCCCTTACTCAAAATTTTAAAACATTTTTTCATTTGGTTGGAGGGATAAGCCAGGAAATTAGAAATCATTTGAAAATTTTTAAATTTGGAAAGGAATCATTGTTTAAAGCAAATTTAAAGTTTTTTAAGAATTTTCATCCTTTCCAAATTTTTAAAAATTTTTGTAATTATCAAAATTAGATTGCCAGGCCAAAAATTAATTTTTTTGAGATGACATGGATCTCATATAATTCTAACATCTCTGTCAAAACATAGAATTGCATAGAACTTTTATTATTTATTGGGAAGAATGGTTCCATTATTGAGTGAATGATTCAAATAGGATATTATTGACAATTTCCATAACGTCAGTCAAATACATTTCAAATAGCAAGGCAACATCATGGTCTTTCTGCCAAATTTGGATCTAGTCCTTCAATATGTGGAAACGGTCACACAATTTTATATTTATATTTTTGTCCACAAAATATTATATAATAGTAAAATATTGGATAATTTTCCTAATTTTCTGTTGTATTTTGATTTTCTTCTTTCAAACTGATACTGATTTTTTTCAACCAAGTGGCTATGCTACTTTCTTCTTGTCCCGCAAAGGATTATTCCAAATTATATCCTGAAAAACCAATACATTCTTTGTTCAGGCATTTGGGATGACAATTACTGTTTTATCAGAACGTATTCTTGATAATGAATGTATTCTTTGTAAAAGCAGTCACTTCAATATCTCTCATAATGATTCTTAGTACTCCTAAAAACTTTATTCTTAATAGTTAGCATTGTTCAATACTGATAAAATTCCATTTGAAATTGTTTCAATTATCAGTATTGTTAACATGAACTATGATAGGCAAATATCAATCTTGTACATTTGAAAACATCAACTACATTTGATACAGATATACTACATTTCTTTATAGAAGTGTTTATATTTGTGTATAGAAGTATATAAGAAAGAAAGAAAATTTCAAAAAATGTAGAACAATGGAAAGCATACTCAGTTACATTACTTATATATTAACACTTTATTTCATGATATTTTATTTTAACTTATAATTACTTTTCATTGCATTTATTTATTTTAATTAAGGTAAAAATAATAAAAAAATTCAGAAGTAAATATTGCTTGAGAAAAACAAAAAAATTAACTGTGCTATTGTGTTACTCCTCCAACAAAATATGCTATATTTCACAATTAAAAAAAAAGTATTTAATTTTCAATTTGTTTATGTGATAAAATAAGTATAGGCAAGAGAATAAAATCAGTATCATTGTATTCTAGTTTGATTATTTTCCTAAAAACGTTTAGTTTCTGATATACGGAAACAGAGTGTATTACCAGGAAGTTCCAATTCACAACACCACTAGATTACTATCACTTCATCTTGTTATCTTATTGCGTTTTTGGACCTAGGGTGACACATGGGGTGACATAAACGCATGATGTACATCACATGTAATATAAAATAGTTCATAATAAAATCGTTAGAATGCGTTTATGGCCTGAAAAACATTATAGCTGAGTTTCACTATATGTTAGAGGGTTAAAGCCTTCCTCAAATTAGCAAGCATCAAGTTTATATTTTATGACAAATGATTGCATGTCTACTATATTCTACTGCAAATTATAGCACGTGCAAAATAGCAATAATAATCAATGCCATTCTTTGGAATGATATAAAAATTGTTGTTCATACAGTTTTTTACAGCCAAATTTTCAAACATTTCATGATAAGCTATGTATCTGCTTAGTTTCTGATTCCTTAATTTAAACATTATTAACTGCTTGATTATATCTTTAGTTCTCTTATCTTTTTTTCCCCTTCTTCAATAAAAATTGTGTTTTCATTTTAGGATCTCCATGACGATTGTCAACAGAGCAGTTTAATTTCTTTACTTGGTACTATATTTTAGGTTTGAATCATGGACCAGTAATTGCAGGAGTAGTAGGTGCTCAGAATGATATATGGGGAAATACTGTTCATGTTGCTTCTCGAATGGACAGTTGTGGAATTATGGGTCGCATTCAGGTGATAATATATACTTATCTAATACGATTTCCTAATTTTGTGGAGGTAATTAACAGCAAAATCTTCAGAGTTAATTATTATTGTATTTTTCAACTATGTACATTTTTATAATATTTGGAAGTGAAATAGTCATTAAATTAGAAATTTTTTAATTTCAGGTAACTGAGGATACAGCAAAAATTTTAATGAATTCTGGATATGATTGTGAATGCAGAGGACCAACATATGTGAAAGGAAAGGGTACCCTTACAATATATTTTGTGAAAACACCATTTGATGAAAAATAATATACATTTCTGAATTTTGCCAAATGTGTTTGAATTCTAGAGGATTATGAGTTTCTGTTGTCACAGGGAAGAAATAATACATATGAAATGCTAATACAGCAATATAGTTTTTTTCTTATAAGCTTTAAATAATAAAGAGGTATGCAGTACTTTCATATTTGGAATATTCCTTTGGATGTAATGCAATGAATATGTGGTAATTGTTATGAATAAATTGAGTACAATGATGAAACAGGTGGCCTCAGAGGAAGCCATTGCTCACTCCCCTCCTGGATCTGCTGCTGAATATTTAAAAAATATTACTTTTATTTTGTGTTGAATACACCACTTGTGTTTAATATTCCTGCAAAAGTATTACAAATAATGGTGCACGAGTTCATTGGTGGCTAGGGAGTTGTGAATTACGAGGTGTGTCATTTATGTCTGAACAATTGCAAACATTTTCTCTTCAAAATATTTCTTGAATGAGGGATTGTAGTGTACGATCGATTTGCAAGCAACAGGATCCTTGTCAAAAACATCTTTAAAGTTGATAACTGAAGACATAATTGTGTTCATGAAAAAATGTTTTTTTAATTTGCAGCAAATAAAAGTGATCTATGAATTCAGATAAAAGGAACAATATTTTCAGCTTAATTAATAGGACGAACAAAACCCGTAACACAATGCCCCCACCAAACTCCCAGTAGAACCTCTTCACCTCATGCTTCAATTACCTAGCATGCACCAGGTACAGACGGCGATGCAATAAACCGTGATACAGTCCGTTCTCAAAACATTGATAATTTGCTTAAGCGATCACATAAAATTAAAATCATCCTCAAAACTTATGTTGGTAGGGCTTTGAACTTCTTTGACATTATCATCCGGGTCAAAAAGTTAAACAAAATAGGTCTCACCATAATCCACGATATTCTATGTGGTAATATCTCCCAAAGCATCCTTCAAATTATTAAAATATTTGCAAATTTCACCAGCACCAACTGTAGCTCTGGCATATTTGATGTTCTCGGCTAAACGGAATGATAAATTCCATTTCATTCATCCGTGTTCAAAAATGTCCTCACCCTGTCCCTGCAAGGCAAATTTTCTCTGAAAAGAGGCACAGTCCTTCCTTCTCTATCTAAATATTTGTTAAATATCTTTTTCACATCTATTGGTGTTAAGAATAATTTCCCAAACTGCATTGATTGAGCTCAAGTTAACAGCTTCCTATTCCTGAATGACACAAATGATTGTGTTAGGCAGAATTATTTTAAGCTTGGTTTGTAATGAAAATTAATTTAAAAAATCAAAGTAATTATAAGATAAAAATATGAAAATTAACAAACAACAGTGTTTAGGGTGCATGGCCACACAAATTGTTCATATGTTTGAAATACAAATTTTTGTATTTGCCACAAACAACTCCCTCATTTTATCTTGGAAGCTCGTTCTTGAAATAAACTATCCCTACTTGTTGGGGCTCTGGCACAAGGAAATATTGCTCTCACTAATATCTTCCAAAGTATTTTGAACTGTCATCGGCCAGGTTAGAAAAACTCAAGTATGTGGTTTTAGTCATGGCCGAAATTACTAGGAATTTACATTCAGGAATGTTACGTTCATGATTATTCAAATGAACAATTGGCCAATGCCCCATTGATATTGAATCTTAATTGGTTTCCATCTTGTACGAGACTGAACCTGTAATTTCTATGAAAACGGCAGGGATCCACTACGGACTATTCTACTAAAGTTACACTCGGATGTAAACTTGTTTATCCTTGCTTGTTTATCCTTGAACATAGATTTTATTGCATGGGAGTTTTTGTTTTTCTCCCTTTCAAAAATTCAAAATTTAAGTAGTATATGAGTAAGTGTAGGGATCACAGAATTTTGAAAATGTGCACACAATTCACTTTTCCCCATAGCACGTCATACGCAGTTTTTAACTGTTTTTCTGACGTAAAATAAATAAATAAATAAATAAAACTTCATCAGCTTTTTACAAGATCCGCATCGCGGTAAGAGGTGACTCATCCTCTTGAGCTCATCTACTTTCTGGTCCAGTTACTCTCTGGTAGGAACATGATTTTTTTCCCTTTAGTGGGAACTTCTGTCTCAGAGGCAGACATTACTGACTGATTGGTAGTGATTCCGGGCGTGTCAACGGCTAAGGTCACTAGTCCTGTAAGTGTAGTGCATGCGGTGATTTTCTCACTTTGGATCTTCCTCCAAACTCCCATCGGCTAGCGGGTTTTTTCTCAACCAGGTATCTCCCACCATCGGGGCACCGCCTCAGCCAGCACAAGCTCGAAGGTCCCGATCGGTCTCCCGGCGTGTGTGGTAGTGTAGTTCATGTGTGTGTGTGTGTGTATGTGTGTGTGTGTGTGTGTGTGTGTGTGTAAGTAAGGGGTAAGGATAGGACAAGGAAGAAGAAGGAAAGATACTGCGCGGTTTGTGGCCCGTTTGTTGAGGTACTGCTCCGGCATCCGCCTGGTGTTGATCGGAGAAACCACGGAAAGCTACCAATCAGAGCAGCCGGCCGCTAGAATTATCTTCTAAGCAGCGACTGAATTCGATCTAGCTGACAAGCTAGTGTCGAAAATCCTGCCACAGTCGAGATTCGAACCTAGGACCTCCCGGCCAGAGGCACTGCAGTGACATCAGTTGATTCCCTGAGCCACATCTCCCACTGCAGACATGACTAAAAGCACAAGTTATTCACTTTTTTATCATACAATTCTGTAATTGGGATTTATCGTTTTTTTCTACATATTATTATTAAAAAAGTCTTTATTCAAAATTGTTATTGTGAATTTTACTTAGGCAAAAAATGGAAAGTACTAGAATGAAGTTTTTTTTTGACCGAATCATTGTCACATTATCTAAAGGTAACCAAAGTGAACATCTTTTAAGTAAATAACATGAAAATCCAAAAAACCCTTGACAAAAAATATTCCAGTAATATGTACAAAACAATTGAATAAAAAATCTTCTTGAGAAGCAGGCGTGATCGGCCGTAGTATAGTGAGGGGCACGCGTGACACTGCAGCGAGCCACCCCTGGCAGCGTTACCCAAAAGTTTGTATTTCGTTAGCCTTGTTTTAGACCATTATTTTCATGCAACCATTTCCTGCTGCTCTTCGATGGGTTACTTTTATATTAGTAATGCAATTTCCACGCAGAATACCTGGAACCTCTCTGAAGTGAATTATACTCCATTATCTATAACTATCATGTTCAGTAAACCGTGAGTCGTGAGTCACGAGTCACTTCAATATATTGATCAAGTCCACAGAAAGGATCTCCGACCAGATAGAATATGACTCCACCACCATCAAGAATATCTGGCCTTGACATGATCCCCGCTGGATCTATGTCTCGATCACGGTGACGACTTAATAATATTCTTTTTTTGTCGCGAATTGGTCATCTACGGACCACATGAACGTGCAGTCGTACCCACCGAGTCCAGTCAAATTTTTCACGGGATGCACGTGACATTATTGGGGGGATCAGCATTTCTTTGCTAAGTTCATTTTTACACCCCAGGGTTGTTAGCCCTGGGAGATGCGGTATGGAATTGATTATGATAATGATGAAGGATGAAATAGACGATCACAAACATACAAAGACACACACAAGCACGACCATGCCCAAGGCCGGTCTTGAACCCGCGATCCTTCGGTCCAAGACCGCCACGACACTACTGCATTAGCGATTATTATTATTATTATTATTATTATTATTATTATTATTATTATTATTATTATTATTATTATTATTATTATTCTATAATACAATTACACAAATCACTACCTTCTGTCACTATCACTCACTTAACACACTCCATTTTCACAAAAACGTGAGAGAAGCGTTCTAACGAACGACTAGAGAAAGACTGTCCCCTGCAATATTTTGCGGTGCCTACCGGCCGTCCAGACGCGCACCCTCTCTCCGACCCTGAAACATGAGGAGCCATAGGTTGATTGACTGATTAATTTTTTCGTGTTTCCAGGCACGTCAACTGCTTTGGTCAGTATTCCCGTTAGTATAGTGCATGTTTTCTCTCTCGGGAGATGGCGGTGATCTTCCCCAGCTGGATGGCGAGATCCGGCGCCGACCTACCGTCGGCTAGTGGGGTTTCCCCCTAACCAGGACTCTCCTACCAGCGAGGCACCGCCCCAGCCGGGACTAGCTCTAAGCTCCCAACCGGTCTCCCGGAATATGTGGTAGTGTAGTGCATGTTAGTGTAAGTGTGTGTAAGGGGAGAGGATAGGACAAGGAAGAGGAAGGACATCGCGCGCGGTCCGTGGCCCGTTTGATAGGGTACTGCTCCGACATTCGCCTGGTGTTGATCGGAGAAACCACGGAAAACTACCGACCAGAGAAGCCCGCCGCTAGAATTCTCCTCCAGACAGCGACAGAATTCAACCTAGCTGAAAAGCCAGTGTCGAAAATTCTGCCGCCGTCAGGACTCGAACCTAGGACCTCCCGGTCACAGACGCCGCAGTGACATCAGTTGATGCACTGAACTACCGCTCCCGGTAGGAGCCAAAGGCTATCGCGGCTGGCATGTGGTACTTTCTCCTGCGCTAGCGACTTCTCTGGACAGCATTAAGAACTGTTTGAAACTTCTCACTCAAACGCACTTCATAGCGCTTACGACTGCGGAAGTGACTGTTTTGCTACCCAGAACTAGAGTTAATTTTTCGCATCTTTTTTTTATTTTTGTTGCCTTAACATCAGTCAATGGTACACTGTTCATTTTCAATGGAGCACAGAATTGTTTATTTGAAATGGAAAACTGCATTAAAACCGTTTTCTTTTCGTTTACTATTAATTTGTTATTTCGGAACCAATTTGAAACATCTGATATTGTACTATTTACGGTTTCTTTATTGCAAAGGATGTTCGTATCATCCGCAAAGAGAACCGTTCTTCCGTTTCGAATCGTCGAGGGCATATCGTTTACGTAAAGTAGGAACAGAATAGGGCCTAAAATCGATCCTTGAGGAACTCCACATGCAGCGGGCAAAGAGTCGGAAAGGTGCGTACGTAATGTTCATGGATTGAGGAAATAATATACATTATCACGATCAAAAGCTTTTTGAAGGTAATTTTGAAAGTAAAATGTCATGATCAAGACGTCAAAAGCTTTTGAGAGATCTAAAAATAATCCAATAGGTGCCTCGTTTTGATCCAATGATGAGGCGACATCTTTAAGAAAAGAAAATATAGCTGTTTCCGTTGATTTTGATTTTCTAAATCCATGTTGGCAATCTGAAAGCGCGTCGTGTTTAGTGAGAAAGGTTTCCTTAAAAAGGTCTCTCTAATAGTTTTGAAAAAACCGATAGAAGAGAAATGGGCCGATAATTTTGAATTTCATTTTTGTTGCCTTTTTTGAAGAGCGGCTTAATTTTAGCTGTTTTGAAAATATCTGGAAACGTTCCAGTGCATAAAGATGCATTAAATATGTGAGTTAACGGGTGTATAATGGCATACGCACAAGTCTTTAACAAAGAATCCGGGAATTCATCTAAATCGGACGAATATTTATTTTTTAGTTTACCGATTATTTTGAGAACTTCATAGAAAGAAGTTTCGGAAACGAACATTGTGTCTAAAATTTTGGGTGAACTGTCTGTTTTTGAATTTTGTGCCTGAAGACCCTTAGTGAGATCGGCAGCAATTCACGAAAAGTATTGGTTAAAGAGACTAGCCACTGTTGCCGGATCGTTCACATTACGTTTATGCGTAATGTACAAGACATACAAAGGGGACTCAGCATGGGCAGACATCAGTAAAAGATTACAGAAATCTGATTATAAAAGTAGAGGAGACCATCCCTGGAAAATACGATGTAGAAAGCAAAGAACTGATGTAGGCAAGTTCTCCTTTGTGAATCGTACTATAGTAGATTGGAACAAACTACCTGCAAAAGGACTAGAGACTCTTCCTTCTAATGTAGTGAAATTTAAAAATATACTTAATTCTATGTAGGTCATCATTAATAGCACTGGGACTTTTATCATTATTATTATTATTATTATTATTATTATTATTATTATTATTATTATTATTATTATTATTATTATTATTAGTTTCATTATTATAATCGTTAGTATTATTAATAATATAGTCATGTCTCTTATTCAGTGAAGTGAAGTGAAGTGTAGTGTGGTTGGGGCACGGAGGGAGGGAGGGAGTGTAGTGCAGCGCAGTGAAATGAAGTGAAGTGAAGTGAAGTGGAGTGAAGTGTTAGAAAAGCTATAAGTCAACATATAGATAACTCAAAATTAATTATAACTAGGATATTAATCTCTAATTCTAATTGTAATTATATTTGTAAATATTCGTAATAGTTTTGTAATTGTATATCTAATTGTAATAATGTTTGCCACCGAGCATTAGCTCAAAGCGAACTTTAATAAAATCTATCTATCTATCTATCTATCTATCTATCTATCTATCTATCTATCTATCTATCTATCTATCTATCTATCTATCTATCTATCTATCTATCTATCTATCTATCTATCTATCTATCTATCTATCTATCTATCTATCTATCTATCTATCTATCTATCTATCTATCTATCTATCTATCTATCTATCTATCTATCTATCTATCTATCTATCTATCTATCTATCTATCTATCTATCTATCTATCTATCTATCTATCTATCTATCTATCTATCTATCTATCTATCTATCTATCTATCTATCTATCTATCTATCTATCTATCTATCTATCTATCTATCTATCTATCTATCTATCTATCTATCTATCTATCTATCTATCTATCTATCTATCTATCTATCTATCTATCTATCTATCTATCTATTTATATCGTTATATTTTAAAACAACATTCTCTACGGGTTTTCTAATTGATTTGGTAGTATTTTTTATTATATTCCACATTGCTTTTGTTTTATTATTTGATTTTAAATTATTTGATTAAAAAATTGATTATCTATTTTAAAGCTTTAAAAATCTCAATAACTTTTTAGAGGATTACCAAGCTTATGAAGTATTTCTTATACTTCGAGTTACTAGGTATACTGGCGGTATACGCGGTGTATTAGAGAATTCGCAAATGATTAAAGTATGTTAAATATAAAGTCTCATCCTGGTTGCTGTCAAGGAAATATCACGTTTGGATAACAAGATCTAAATGAAACTTGATTTAATCGAAAGACCTCCTGAAAAAAATTGAATTGCGAAATATCGAAGTGCCATGGTCCACACAGAACGCCATTACATCGTACTTTCCACAACACCTTTAACACAACTATTAAATGAATTACAAGATGCATAAACGGTATATCTAATAAAATTTGAATTTTCGTTGTTTTTTATTTTATTATTCACAAATTGACTGTGTAGACCTACAAACTGTGTAGAAGTGATGCACATTTGCCCATTCGAAAGTACAATCCACTCCTATATTATTTCAGTATTATAGATGAGTTTTGCGGCCCTCACACGCAATCAATCGTTATAAGTAAGGTTTCTGAGGAAAGAGAATTTCACGGAGACGTGACGAACTGCACACTACCTTTAAAAAATAGGAAGGAGTTGTTGAAAAAATGCAGCTAGCTATTCATGTCAAATGCAACCCGCAACACCCAGGTAGTGTTGAAACGCCAACTCAGTTTGTTGCATCTTTCGTTACACACTAATCTAATATCTAACGTTGTTATACCCTTATTGCAAAGTTGAGAATACGGTGTAGAGTGTTTAGGCGATTGTCAGTATTCTCTTATTGTATATACAATGTACAGACTGGTCATTCAGCTGTGTGTGTTTACTAAGCAGATATTGCGAAGAAAACATCAATATAAAATATAAATTTTATCAGAACTATTTTCGGGAATACCAATAAATTGTAGATTTCTAACAAAATGCTTTTCAGAGAGCGTTTCAAAGTTCAACTACTCACACGAGTGTTTAAGCTCTGACGGGGCAAAAACTGTTGTTTTTTTCACGAGGAAAAATAGTGTTTGTTATAAGTTCGGAAGTGAACATACTATGCAATAACTAACTCCTGTGAAAAGACACTGTGCATTTCTGGAAATGGTTGGCTGGTTAGTGATTCCGGGTGCGTCAACAGCTTAGGTCATCAGTCACGTAAGTGTAGTGCATGTTTTTTCCTCGTGTGATGGCGGTGATCTTTCCCCACTTGGTGGCGAGATACGGCGCCGACCTACTGTCGACTAGCGGCATTTCTGAAATTACTAGCGTTCATGAGATTCCATGGCATTTGACGAACGTTACAGCCAGAACTCCGTGCTGCTGTCTGTCAGCCAAGTAACTAAACCAGTGTTTTTTCACGATCGGAGCGCTTGCCATCTTCGTCCTCTTTATATGTTAATTCGCGATTTTGAGAAACTTAATTTGCCATCTCGAATGCGCGCGAATAAAAAATACACGAGCTTAGATTCGATTAGGCCCAAGGAGGGCTCTTAATCGGCGGCCCAGAGGTCCGGCTTCAAACTTAAAATGCGAAATTAATATTATGTAGTAACAGATCCTCCTTGCGCAAATGAGGTTCTTTATTTTTTTTATTTATTTTACGTCAAAAAAAAGTTAAAAACTGCGTATGACGTGCTATGGGGAAAAGTGAATTGTGTTTACATTTTCAAAATTCTGTGATCCCTACACTAAGTCATATACTACTTAAATTTTGAATTTTTGAATTTTTGAAAGGGAGAAAAAAAAACTCCCATGTAATAAAATCTATTTTCAAGGATAAACAAGCAATAAATTTTGAATTTTGAAAGGGAGAAAAAAAAACAAAAACTCCCATGTAATAAAATCTATTTTCAAAGATAAAAAGCAATAAATTTTGGCTCTTATTACTTCCTGCCGCGACAACATGGAAACGATAATTTGAATAATTGTATTTCTCACTGAATTCTAGAAGACGTGCACAGAAAATGAAGTTACATTTATGTCCAGAAGCAAAACAAGGGGCCATCTCAGCATTTGCTCAATGGATCAGGGAAACTGGACGAAAAACCTGATCGAGATGGGGTCATTGACCCGGAAGCTGTAGTACAGTAGTTGTTACAGGTTGTTTATACTCATTTATACAGTCCAAATGGTAAATAATGCATTATGTATCATTGTTAAAATTAATGTTACTTTTCTTGTGATGCTCAGTATAGTCTCTAATTGTATAGAAACAGTTATGCAGCAGAAACGATTTCACTTGGGATTTAAACTTTTCTATTGAATTTAATCGTTTAATGTCATCTGGCGGATCACACGGATGCTTTTCTGTTGCATCTGACTGTAGTTGCTATTTATTTATTTTTTAGGCACAACAGCCCTGAGGAAGACCACGATAAGATGGTCGAAACGTCGGCAACACAGCCTTCGACGCGGCGTCACCTGGACAGCCAAGATCATTCGAAATTTGAAGCTTTTTTTCACAAAAATATTTTGAGTTTTCGAAAAACTTAATTGGAAATGAATCACATCCACTTACAAACGCAGTAATGTGTACCAATCACCAATCGTTGTAAATGTGCAAAAGGCGTGAGAGATATTAAAAAAAATTACATTTGAGTAATTTTTGAAAAAACAACAACAAAAAAATACAGCAAAATTAATTTTATGTCATCTTAAACAGTACAATTAGAATAGTCGGTACGAGAAACTTGAAGAAAAAAAATTGAGCAACTTTGGAGAAAATGGCGCTTGAGCGTTTCCAAAAATGCGGAAATTTGAGCGGATTTCACAGAAAACTGTTCAGTTTTAGAGAAAATTTATATGAAATTCTCTACAGTACATGTACTCATAATACAATAATTTGAACAAATTGCCGCCAATGTTAATACGACATGAGAGACAAATAAAAAAATAAATTTGTGTAATTTTTGAAAAAAACAAAAGAATAGAAAAATGGCGTTTATGTCATCTTATATAGTACATTCAGCACTATTTTTAAGAGTCGTATTTGAGAAAATATTGTTTTTGTTATTTTTTAAAATTGCACATATTGCACGCAATATTGCGCGAAATTACCAAAAGTTTCAAAAAATATACACGATATTATTCACATAAATAAATCTGGAGAATAATTTTCGTTTAAAGAAAAAATCTCTATCTTTAATTTTGCAGTTGTAGGAAGTCGCCAAAAAAATTCAAACTTTTAAAATGTTTGAAAACTGAGTGTTAACTATGGAGAGCCAACCTATCCAATATTTGTAAGTGTATTTTACTCTATCCTTACATGAAATTTAAAGAAAAAATTTGGAGCCCTATTGGAGGGGCTTCATGTATAGTACCCCCAAAGTTTAAAGAAGTTTTTGAAAATTGCAAAGCTTCAACTCAAGTCAGATCGACCGGGAATATCCACTTTGGAAAAACGTATGGCTAAGGCGCTAATAGTGTTCACAGACTGACGGACAGACCAAAGAGTCATTGTTTAATTACTCATATGTCATTTCGTTGTAGGGAACATTTTACCATCTTATCTCGGGGTACTCTTTGTGAACGAGATGTGTAACTAGAACCTAAACAAACCGAAAGGAAGCAAATACCACTGTAAACAACAAACATGATAAGAAACACGAACCTCAGCAACCGTATAATACAGCCAAAAACGTACTTATTCCCTTGGAAACGCTTACGAGCACGCCAGAGCTTCCTACCCAACACATTCCTACCAAATGTTGTGACGTCATTCTGGACATTTCAGCAGGCAGCGTGCACGTGACTGAAAGCGTATAATTGATCGCGAGAACTGCTCGAAGGAGATCTGGAGCAAGTTATGAGCAGAGTCGTAATTCGATACGGAATGTCGTATTCGATGACACTTTAAGTAATTGAAAAATATGCATTTACAGAGATCTCCTTGTAGAATAAACTGTATTTTTTCCTTCATAAATCTGGATTATTTGTCGTTGGGCGAACCACATTCAATGTGCCCCCCAAGAGCGGCGACACCTGTTGGAAGCCGTGGATTCTGTCAGAATGAGATAGGAATGTTGGCATATTCTTTTGACTGTTGAATTGAGCAAATTCTACAAACAGTATTTCTGTTGAAGTAACGTTGGGACTGTGGGTGATACCTCAACAATCGAAGAATGTCTGATTTCTGAATATATAACGTTAATCATAATCGCTTTATATCGCGAGGATCGGGACATCAGGTCCGCCTTCCACCCATGTAAAAAGTAGTCCACACAAAATAATTCAAACGAATAGTTAATGAAACAAACAATAATTTTAAAAAAACTTATAAGAACATAAAAACTGAGATTTAACAGTTAGGATCGAGTTAGTTTATCTGGTCATGTAGGTTAACTGAGATAGTTCACCAAAAATATTCTTGTAGGGGAATTTTGTTTTAATTTGTATTTGTACTAGAATTAGTTAGAATGCTCTATTTCGCACTTGTAGCTGTAGCCGATTGTGGAGTTATTTCGACCTTCAAATCTGAGTAAGGTAAGAGTAATTTTTTCTCGATAATTTAATCGAAACTTATACGTCAATAAAATTAATAAATGAATATCTTAACAGTACATATAAAATCAGGAAGTTTTTGGCATTTATCAAATGTTTCATTTACACAATATGAGTATATGATGCTTGGTGTTTAGTTATAACAACATTTAAGAATTAAGAGCCAAACGGGTTATCTGACCCAACGCGATTGAGGTTAAGTGAACAGGGACCCTCATACCCCTCAGAAATCTTCCTGGATACGGTATGCCCATTTCTGTTTAATTAAGAGTTCAGCTTGCACAGAGTGAGAAATAGATAAAACCACTATCGGGATTATCCAGAGAAACACGTCTAAAATGGCTAAATGACAACTGTTGCCGCTTCAGAGTCTGTCAGGTCCTAGGGTTTGGAACGGGTGACTGCACGGTAGTTTTCTGCAGTTTCTCCTATCAACGCCACACGAATGCGGGAGCAGTTCTTAGACGGGTCATAGACCGCGCGAACTTTCCTTCTTCATTCTTGTCCCCCTTTTTAACTACTCGGTTACATTTACATCTACATGTATTACACAACCACGTACATCAGGAGTCTAGGCAAAAGCATAGAGCTTGTTCCCAACTGGAGTGGTGGCCTTCTGAGGGAAATACCTGGCCGTGTAAACTCAAGACGATTGGCCTCGGATATCACGTTCAAGCGGGAGGGGTATACCGCCACCTCCCAACTACATCATGCTCTACACTCGTGGGACTAGTGACTGAAGTGGTGGACGCACCAGAAAAACCCTAAATACGAGGGTTGTTCGTAAAATAAGGTACCCAATAATTTAAATATATTAAAACACGTTTATTTGCACTAACATATACGTTTGTGGAGAGCATGAACTTTTTTCTATTTTTCTACATAATCAGTGTTGCGATCGACGCGTTTTTGCTTGCGGTGTACGATTTTTTATGCCTGTCGTAGATCTCTCTCCCGTCGCGCAGGTATCGCACGACCTCTCCTTTCTGCTTCTCATCGGTCTCATTCCATGCAGGTGTTTTCTTCAATTCAGAGAAGAGATGAGTGTCACTTTGGGCAGTGTTCAGGACGTAGGGTGTGTGAGTGTGTGTGTCAGTATTCCATCCAAATTGAGCGATGAGAGGGTTTGTTGCACGGGCGGTGTGGGGACGACCGTTAGCATGATGCGTAAGCATATGTGGAGCTCACCTTGTGCAGACCTTGTGGTATCCCAATTGTTCTGTCAAAATCTTGTCAAAAGTGTCTTACTGAAATCAGAGATCATGTTACAGAGCTCCCCAACCGTCACCCGTCGATCATCAAGCATTGCTTCTTCCACTTTGGCATTGTTTCGCTTGAAACCGATGGCCGACCAACATGCTCTTCATCATGGAGTCTGTGAGTCCGCTTTTAAATTTTCTGGACCATTTGCGCACGTTTTTCGCGCACATAGACTATTCTCCGTACACTTTACATAGCTGAGAATGAATGTCTACCGGGTTATGTACTTTGCACACAAAAAATGAATTACAGAGCGTAATTGACACCTGGCTGGTGCAACTCCATCGCGAACGGCTGCCATAGTGGGAGAATCAGGCTACACGCCAATACAGAGATGTCCAGAATGACGTCACAACGTTCGGCGGGAAAATGTTGGGTGGTAACCTCTACAGTGCACGTAAGCTAATCGTAGATAATTAGTAAGTTTTTACTTTCTCGTATTCGTAAATATATACAGAGTAATACACGTAGTATTGAGAAACGTATGTAATTCTGCGGAAAATCGATTTCGAGATTTCAACAGAAATACACGTTTTGGGGTTCCCTGATACCGAAAAATTATTATGTTTCAAAACGTCCGAACGTCCGTCCATTTGTTTGTCCGTCCGTTTCTCCGTCCGTCTGTCCGTCCGTCCGTCCGTCTGCCCATCCGTCTGTCCGTCCGTCTGCCCATCCGTCTGTCCGTCCATCAGTCCGCCTATGAACACCACTAGCGCCTAAACCATTCGTAGGATATTTTCCAAATTGAAGAAACCCCTGTGCATCTGGCCCAAGTCGAAGCTTTGAGATTTAAAAAAATATTCTTTAAAATTCGGGGGTACTTTACATGAAGCCCCGTGGACATTTTCAAAATTTTCTCAAAAAAAGCTAAAAATTTTTTCTTTACATTTCTCGTAAGAATAGAGTAAAACACACTTATTAAGGTGGCATAGGCCCGATTTCCACGGTAAACTGTCAATTTTCGAAAGCCGCAAATGTTTTTCCGGCGTCTCCCTATACTTACAAAATTAAAGATTTTTTCCTTCAAATGAAATTTGTTGTCAATAATTAATTTTTTAATTAATGTCATGTACATTGTTTTGAACATTTTAGTAGTTCCATTCAGAGTTATGATCATAAATGTGGTTGTTATTTAATGATTGGAAATAGATTATGTTTTTCTCATATATTTTGTTTATCCAGTTGGTTTATTTCGTTGACTTCACTACCTGTATACGTTCTCTAGAGTTCAGTGGAAGATATTGTTATTCAGATTATGTTCTCTATGTTCTCGCGGCAGTAAGTCAATTCCTTCACGAAGGGGACACTGAGGGATAATAGCCAATATGTGTAGCTCATTTGTCTTCGCAAATAGTTTTTAATATACGGGAGCTAATATTTTCATAATCATAATTTCTTAACAAAACCCCTCGTTCCCACATGTATTCATAATTCAACTTATATATCGGTTAGGTTACAGATCCCAGAATTTAAGAAAACGTGCTCAGAATACACTTCTCTCCATAGTATGTCACATAGTTTTGACTGTTTTCTGACGTTAAATAAATGAATAAAAAGTGGTTGTCTGGAACCAAAGGAAATTTTCTTGATTTAACTCAAAATTACTGCAAAACTACTATATCGAAAAAATATAGTACGTCAAATAATTTAAAGATCTAAATTGGAAAAAAAAAAATTAAGCAGGAGGTTTGCAAGAATCTAATTTAATAACCAAAATTTAAAGATTTTAATAAAACTTAGATTACTATGCCATATTATTAAAAACCTTATAAAAAAATCAAAATTAAAAAAAATTTAAAAAAAATAGGAGATTTCAAAAACATGCTTGGAAATTCAGAGGTTTTACTAAAAATTGTACCTGCGCCATTTTTATCAATGTACTTAGCTCTATTAAAAAACAAAACAAAGAAAACATTTTGAACTTTCTTGAGAAAATTTCGAAGTGTCCTTTTGTAAAATACCCCGAAAATGAAAAGATGTTTCAAATTCGAGGGGCCGTGGCGTCATCTAGATCGATCAGGAAAAATGAATTTGGGTGAAAATCCCATTTAAGGTTTAGGTGCTAGTGTTGTTCACAAACGAACGGGCACACATACTTTTTGATGAGGCATTTTTTCGGTACCAAGGTACCCTAAAAAGTGCATTCTTACTATACTGTATTTACGAGAAAGTGATTTGCATACAATAGGATGAAAAATCAACTTTTTTCGGTATCAGGGCCGCACAAAACGGTACACCCTTCTCCCGGAAGGAAAAGCATTTTTTTGGATAATCCTAAATATGTCTTAAGAGATTTAGTCTAGTATAAAGCGCTAGAAGAAGGATCATATTTCTCAATATTGTTGTTAAAATGATTATTGTTTGCATTGGTATACCTTTTAATAGATGTGTAACATTTCTACAAAGCGCTTGAGAAATGTGTTAGCTCTAATTGTGGTAATTGTATAACTGGAACACAGGGACATAGAAGTTAGTAAATCAACTTTCTATCATATTTTTTCAAATAATATATAATTAAACATTATAATAATTTTAATACATTTTTAATTTGACTTTTTGTTTTCTTGAAGCAATGAAATTCATTTCAACTCAAATATTTGCATTTCGTCAATGCCAACGAATTTCAGATTATCCATGTCTTTGGAAAATGTCGCAATTGTTCTTCTACTTTAGCCAGAGATTCAGATTGACATGAAAAGTTGCGCACAATATTTCATCGATGATATTTGTTGACGTTATTTTTAGAATATCTTTTTATTGATAACACGTAAGAACATTAATTTATTTACATGTACATGTTTTTCCGTATTTCTTCTGGCAAATTGCAGAAATATCCTTTCTAATCTAATGCTAGCGAAGCTGGAATCCAAATTCATCCATGAATTTTTTTAAATACTCACCTTTTATTTCATTTTATAAGTCCGTATTTCTTCTTAATTGACTTTTGAAGAATTACCCTACATATGTATGCACCTTAAATACTTTGATTTCATCTCTACCACAGATTAGCAGGGAAATTAATCGTACCAATCCGATGTCAACAGAACTCAGAGAATAAGTAGATTTTGCAGTAATTTTGATCATTATATACTAATATTATTGTAGTTTGTACATAGATTAAGTTTCTTGCACGTACTTTAATTCACTTAAATACAGACGATCAATTCCATAAAACAGAAAGAGGTCTGATTTTTCTTTTTTCTTTCCATCCGTTCCACCGTTTGAAAAGAAAACAAGAATGCTAAAATACAAGTTGGTCTCTTTTTAAACGCTGCTTTCTTCCATTCACTTAATGGAGCGTCTAGTCTAAACAAAACAAACATGATGGTTTTGCTCAGTTAAAGTGGAGCTAGTGAAGGAAGTTCAGTACAAGCAGACTAAATAGAAAAGGGCTCTAACTCCAGAGGGAGAAGTGGAATTAATTACTTATTCCATTTCTTTCTTCCTCCTCTTCTTCTTCCTATTATTATTATTATTATTATTATTATTATTATTATTATTATTATTATTATTATTATTATTATGAATTATGCACTTCTCCCACGCGGGGGGAAAACATTCACCTGCCACAGATGTCATTGTGGCTAGGCTCACTCGTACGGCTCAGCGCAAGTAACGAGCAAGATCTTCATTTATTTCCAGGACCTCTAACACTACATATCAGACACATCAGTGACAGTTTTTCTGATAATGTGACAGGTGTCTAGAATGACTGATTTTTGTACTGTTCCTAGTATATGCTTTATATTCAATTCTTGCAGATGTTTGATGAGGGATTTTGGTATTATTCCGGTTGTAGAAATTGTCAGGGGACGGATCTGAACCTTTTTTATTTTCCAAATCTTCTTTATCTCATCTGCTAGCTCTTGGTATTTTCGGACTTTGTTCGTGTATGCGGAGTGGAGATTATGTGACAGTGGTACCGTAATATCGATGATGGTGACTTCCTTCTTGGTTTTATTTAGCACTATTACCTGCACTATTAGCAGTCTTATTATTATTATTATTATTATTATTATTATTATTATTATTATTATTATTATTCCTTTCTTCTCTTACGTAAATAACCCTAATGGACTGTTGGCGAACAAATAAAAAAAATGGTACTCCATTTCAAAATTGTTCGTGAAACAGAAGGGCGATAATACAATAAATGCCATTGTTTCGCCATCCACGCCACAATCACAAGGTGTTCATATCGGTTGGGCAATGTAACTCTCACCGTTGCAGCGTTTCTCAGCTCAAGGATTCGAGTCTCACAGTAATGCAATTTGCCCACTATCTACATAGCTAGGTCGAATTCAGTCGCTGGCTGGAGGAGAATTCTAGCGGCTGGCTGTTCTGATTGGTAGTTTTCCGTGTTTTTTCTGATAATACCAGGCAAATGTCGGAGCAGTACCCTACCAAATGGGTAACTGATGCGCGATCTTTACTTCTTCATCCTTGTTCCCTCCTCTCCCCTTACATACTCTTACATGCACTACGCTCACGCTTGTCTGCTACGTTTCCATTGTGACTTATCTATTGGACAACTACAAGAACATTGGGTGTAGAATGTCACTTAGAATTCGTATTTGAAATTCCCACCTTGATTTCTTCCCTGAAAATTTGGGAGCCTTCAGCGATGAGCAGGGCAAACGCATTCATCAAGACATCCTTACGATGGAACGGCATTTTCACTAGAACCCTTTGATGATAGGTAAGTACTGCTTGGATCTTGTTAGAGAAAGTGACCGAATGGCATATAAAAGAGTGCCGCTGTCAAATTTTTCAAATACTAACGATGATTAAAGTTGAAAATATGTTGTGTACTTATTTAGACCTTTTTCTTGGCCATATATATGTCCACATATAGATGTATAATAATATTTAGTGCTAAACATCTAAATATGTATTTCTTGTTTGTTTTAAATCTGTGAATGTTCGCGAGTTCAGTTTTTATTCTGTTACATATCTAGAAAAGTGACGTGATATAGAACAAACTGAATTTAACGGTGAATTCAGCATTCCAAAGTAGGTATGGCACGACTTTTTGCACATTTCTCGGTCCTGCCGCAAGATGTCGCATGAACGCGACCGTCTCAAGCAGACCTGCGAATCAAGCGACTGTAGTGGCACGACCGAGAAAGACGCGAAAAGCCGTGCCATGTTCCATCTTGAAGATAATACCTTCAGTCGTGCCACGTTAAGAAAACCCAAGGATAATAATCGGGTGACCTGCGTTTGTTCGTCCGTCCATCTGTCCGCTATTCACAGTTGAACCTCTTCCGGTCGACGTCAGTGGACCGAACCGGAATTGTGGACCGGAAGAGATCCAACGCAGACCATCACACTATTACAAAAACTGAATCCTAAGCTCACACTTTCTCCCTCAACCCTCCACACACAACATCCTTCTCACCACTCCATTGCGTTGAGCCTAAAATTCAGTTAGTTGAGGTTCCCACATTCATACGTTTTCCTCTCACGTATATAATAGTTATGTTGAGTTAGTTTATTTGCAGGTAGAGCGGTTCTTTCTGAGCTATATAATGTTTAAAAGTGTTTTCTAGCTGATATTTTATTCTACTGTTAATAACCCTTTCCATTTAAAACTTGTAATATGGAAAGGGTTTTTTATTTTGTTTGGGTACAACAAAATAAAAAATAAATAAATATAGAACATGCGTACTTACTATTTGTAAATGAAATACGTGTTTCCGTCATTGCTCGTGGTAAATTTTGTGACATCACTTTCGTTGAAGTCTGTTACTTGGATAATTAATTCACGCACAAAGGAAGGCATTGCAAGGTTTTTGCGATTTTTTCACCTGAATAAATGCATATACTTTCATAATAGCTTTCAAAATCTCCTCTAAACTCACGCCCATTCTCTACCAACTTATAATCAACTGATGTCACAGCAGCGTCTCTGACCGGGAGGTCCTAGGTTCGAGTCCTGCCGGCGCGCCGGCAGGATTTTCGACACTAGCCGTTCAGCTAGGTCGAATTCAGTCGCTGTCTGGAGGAGGATTCTAGCGGCCAGCTGCTCTGATCGGCAGTTTTCCGTGGTTTCTCCGATTCTCTCGCCATCCAGCGGAGGAAGATTATCGCCATCTCCCGAGGAAAAGCATGCACTACACTTACGGGACTAATGACCAAAGCAGTTGACGCGCCCGGGAACTCGAAAAAATCAATCAATCAATCTACCAACTTACACGTTAAAAATAATAGTGCTACCCCTATGTATGCAACAAAACTAAATTGGTTATGGATTTTCGTTAATATAACATCAAACACCTCGATTGCTTCTCTTTTTCTTGCCCCTCTCCAGTTTTTTTGGTCAGTATTTCCCCATTAGCTGGCGTAATTTATATTACTTTTGATTTTAAGAATTTCCACCTCAAATGCTTTGTCTTGTCTCAAGAAGCGATGGAGCATAATCACACCTACGAAGATTGGTGAATAAAATGTCAATAATTGACATGATTTTACGAAAGAAAGTGAACCAAAATATGATCCTTTAATACGTGGCGGCTCGTTGCAAGGAAATATCAAAATAAATGAACTCTATATTTGTTGCTCTTACAGCAGAGTTGTGAAGAGTTCACAAATTTAATAATTGCATACTTTCCATACACTGGCACTATTTATTCCTATTTTCAGGTTAGGAACAAATCTGTCAGTCAAAAAAACTGTCTTCCCGTAAGAGTCCAGTTCTCCAGCTTGGAAAGATATCTACATCCGATTGGGTAGACCTTCGTACTTTAGTAGGGGGGATCACAAACACAAAATGCAGTTTAGGCCACAGAGAACAGATGTTGGAAAATTTTCATTTACAAATAGAATAACGGACTGGAATAAGTTACCTGGGACAGCCTTGGAACCCTTTCCTCAAGGTGTTCAAAGATTTAAAAATAAATTAACTAATGGTATTTGTAAAGCTCATTAATTTAGTAAGTTGGATTATTATATTAGTTATTATTTGATTATTATTGATAGTTTTATTGCTATTATTATTGTGTTAATTACTATTAAATGCGTTCCTGTTCTAAATATATAATTATATTGAAAGTAGTATTGTATTGAAGTGTGGTGAGGTGTTGTGCAGTGTAGTGCAATATAGAAGTAGAAAGAGAAGTGAATTTCAAATGTGAAGTGAAGTGAAGTCAAAGTGAAGTGAAGTGAAGTGTAATTAAAAAACCGTGTGATCTTGTATTTAATAGTTTAAAATAACTCTGCAGGTCAACCATAAAATGTAGTTGATGCTATTATTGTTAGCATATTATTATTATTATTATTATTATTATTATTTGGTACATGTTTGAGGAGTCATACAGATATTTCTATCAAAGCATGATTTCCGTAGTACATTACTTTTAACAAAAATATATTTATTTTAAGAACTAATTAGAAGGTAAACATTTCTACAAATATAAATTTAAACACTTAGTTTATAAATTAAAAAGTAAATAATTCTTTAACACAAATTTATTTAGGAACCCATAACTCCTCTGACTAAAGAACACGTGCTCAGGATCACAGCTTTCTGTAGATTGATGATAATGTTCGTCTAGATCCCCAGTTTTGTCAGAGAGTGCTTCAGGACGGTAGGTATCACACCTGTTGCTGAGAGGACGATCGACACAATCTCCACCTCCAATACATGCCACTGCTCCTTTATAACTTGTGTAAGTTCCCTGTACATTTGCGTTTTCTTTTTGTGTGTTGTGTCGAGATTGCTGGTATCTACAACTGCTATGACTATCAGCCATACTTTTCTTTTAGATTTATCCCAAAGTATTACATCCGGCATGTTATGACGAACTGTTTTTTTCGGTCAATACGCTTCGATCCCAGTAGAATTTATAGATGTATTCTCGATGACATTTTTTGGATGGTACTTGTAGTAGGGTGTATTAAATTCACTAGCAGTTCCACATTTCCTTGCAAGTTTGGCGTGGATGATTCGTGCTACCATATCGTGCCTCTGTTTATAATCCGTTGGGGCCAGCACACTGCAACCCGAAGTAATGTGCTGGATCGTTTCTTGACCTACACCACAAGCCCGGCAGATATCGGAAGGCACTTGGGGTCCTTAATAATGTGCTTGAGATAATTTCGTGTTGCAATTACCTGGTCCTGGATTGCTATCAAGAATCCTTCCGTCTCGGGGTAGAGATATCCTATTTTAAGCCACTTGTACGACAAGCAGGCGTCGGCATTTGATTTGGCTATTTCTGTAGGATATCTACTATGGAGAGCTTTTTGTTTCCGTTGTTCTAAGAGCTCGGCTTGTGTTGGTTGTCCGTGTAATACATTTTTTGTTTAAGGTTGAGTGGTGTATAGTTCTCGTCTACTTGCTGTATTACTCTATATAGCCGAAATGACAAGGCTTTCTCATTGAAATACTCCCCATGTCCGTTATCAGTTTTGCATGGATATTACCAATATTTAAGATGCCTACCCCTAATTTCCTTGGTAGTGTTATTCTTTGGATAGAGCTTTTTGGATGGTGATATTTGAAACGAGTCATTTGGACCCTGATAATCCTCTCCAGTGAGCCCAAATCAGTTCTGGTCCATTTTATAATGCCTAATGAGTAAGTAATCACAGGAATGGCATATGTATTAATTGATGTTGTAAGATTACGAGAGTTGAGGGAGGTCTTGAGTATGGTATTCAATCTGTTGGTAAACTCTGTTTTTAACTTCTCTTTTATCTGACTGTGTATAATCATTTTATTTTGCTGTATCCCCAGATACTTGTAAAACTCATTCATTTCCAATGCAGTGATGATCTCACTTGATGCAGTCTCGTGCTTTGTGCTGTTTGTGAGTTTTCCCCTTTGAATACTTTGTATTTTGCATTTTTCTATGCCAAACTGCATGCCTATATCACTAGCGAATCTTTCAGTGATATATATTAGCCTCTTCAGACCCTGTAACAGCAGAGTATAGTTTTATGTCATCCATATATGCCAGATGAGTGACCCAACACTTTCTTGACCTTTCAGTTCATATCCCAGTTTGGTGTTGTCTGATAAATATGACAGGGGTTAATCTGAGCAGAACCAAAACGGACTGAGGCTATCTCCTTGAAATATTTCCGCTTAATCTTCAAAATCTTTGAGGCTACTCTCTCGTTCCCCGAATGCATGTGTATTCTCGAACACCAGTGGTTCATTACAGACTTGAGGAATTCCACAATCATAGGGTTTATACCATATAATCTAAGGACATGGATGAGCCAATCGTGAGGGACCATGTCGAATGCTTTTTTATAATCAATAAAACAAGTATACAGGTTACGCTTTTTTCCGCATGCCTTAGACATGATAACACTGTCTATTATTAACTGTTCTTCCCAATGTGTTTCCCAATGAGCCCTTGCAGCTGCCTTTTTGGGTCTTCGATATGATGTTATTTTCTGTACAATGTTGTTGGATGATCGTATGTAGACAGCCAGTCATGATCTTGTATAATGCATTAAGGCATGTGATTGGTCGGTAATTCCCTGGATGTGTAGTGTCATTTGTTTTTGGTTTTAAATATGTGACACCTTCACTCAAGATGTCTGGAATTTCTTCCGGATTTTTCAGGTAATGATTCACAAGTGTCAAGATTTTTTAATGGAGACCTGTGAATCTCTTGAACCAGATGTTATGAATCCATCAGGACCAGGGCATTTCCAGTTAGCCAGCTTATGAATTGTAGCCCGTAAAATATCCATCGAAATTTCACTGGTTTCCATGTGTCTGATAGTAGCAGTAGGGTTCGTAACATCACTCATCCATGATGTGTTGTCTTGAAAGTGGCCTTCTGTTGACCATATTCTCCCCCAGAATTCAGCTACAGCTGACTTCCCTGGCAGCTCAATGCTTGAATTTCTCCGTTCAATTTCCTATAAACACTTTTGGTTTCTATTGAAAGTTTGGTTATGATTTTCCGCTTTAAACTCTTATTATAGCGTCTCAATCTTTGGCTGTAAAGGCTAAGTTTTGTTTCAAACTATCTATATATTCTAGGATATACTCATTTTCAGGATTGTACTGCGTGTTTGCCATGCATTCTCATAATTTTTATGCTTTTCTCTTCATCTTTGCCTTTATTTCCCTCAGATAGGCTTCCAGAACCATATATCTGATCTGAGCCGCTTTATTCTCCTCTCCATCCTTATCTTCCAGGGTGGTTCATGCAGTTGTCAGTGCCCTTGTTCTCGACTTTTAATAATTTTCCCACCATTTGCCTTTACAATTGCCATTGCCATGCAATAAATGGTTGAATCAATTTGGCCGTGTGTTACATTCTTTACTTGTTCCATTTCAGTGGGGAGTATATTTTCATTTGCCAATTTTATCAATTGTGCCAATTTCTTGGAACTGTGTTGTCTTGGTATTCTTGGTCTTGTTTGATATGCAAATCCCCAGTATTCTGCTTTTGCTGTCTCATATTGTTGGCGGAGTTGTTCAAACAGTGGAAGTTCAATAGAATCTTCAGAGTGTTGGTGTTCATTTGGGCAAGTATCTACTTGCTGGATTATCGCGTCCGGTTCAGATATTTGAGGCATTAATTCTACAATGGACTCTATTGTTTCTTCCCGCCCTTCATTCCGTCACATCTGTCTGGACTTCAGCTTTAATTTCCCTCTCTGATACGCGAGACGTACTTTTCAGACTTGTAAATTAATGCTCTTCGGTCTGCTACATTCTGTGCTGTAATTTGAGTTAAGTGTGGGTAGAGTTCCATAAACGTTTATATAATTCCTGCCGGTAACCTAAATAGACTGTTACGCAACGGGTAGTGCGCTGAAATATCCTTACAATATTTTTATTCATGTCAATAGTCCAATGTAATTTTCCGTCGTGGCAGGCCTGTCTGAGTGGTCCCGAGTGATGTCCAGGAAACACTATTGGCAGGTGCAGCTGATTGTATTTGGGTGCTGCGTTCATCGGCTGTAGTAGCTTCGGGTGACCCGGTGTGTGCCCGCCTGTACAACAACACACCCCTAGCGGCTTGCAAACTGTCACGACCAGCGCTAGCTCGGACGTGCCCTGGCGCTCCCAGGCAGCGCGTATGTTCCGAGGCCTTTCGACTATTCATTCGACTCTCCATATGGCTATGAGTTGCCATTACCCTGTTTGCCGTTATCTATCTATCTATCTATCTATCTATCTATCTATCTATCTATCTATCTATCTATCTATCTATCTATCTATCTATCTATCTATCTAAGAGCTTTATAATAAATTTAAGAGGTGGTTTTACCACAGAACGTAGAATACATAGACTTGTTCATTTGTTTCACATTATTTATTTATTTAGTTTTTTACGTAAAAAAAACAGTTAAAAACTGCGTATGACGTGCTATGGGGAAAAGTGAATTGTGCACATTTTCAAAGTTCTGTGATCCCTACACTAAGTCATATACTACTTAAATTTTGAACTTTGAAAGGAGAAAAAACAAAACTCCCATGTAATAACATCTATTTTCAAGGATAAACAAGCAATAAATTTTGAATTTTGAAAGGGAGAAAAAAAACAAAAAAAACTCCATGTAATAAAATATATTTTCAAGGATAAATAAGCAATAAATTTTGAATTTTGAAAGGAGAAAAAACTCATGTAATAAAATCTATTTTCAAAGAAAAATAAACAATAAATTTTGGCTCTTATTACTTCCTGCCGCGACAACATGGAAATGACAAAGATAAATAAGCAATAAATTTGGCTTATTACTTCCTGCCGCGACAACATGGAAATGATAATTTGAATAATTGTATTTCCCACTGAATTCTAGAAGACGTGCACAGAAAATGAAGTTACATTTATGTTCAGAAGCAAAACCAGGGGCCATCTCAGCATTTGCTCAATGGATCAGGGAAACTGGACGAAAAACCTGATCGAGATGGGTGTATTGATTCAACAAATTACTGGAGTAATTAAATACAACACTAAACGAAAACAGGCAAACAATATGTCATTCAAAATATTCCTGACTCTTGGCAAAAAATGTATAAAAAGCAACATTTGAAAAGAAAATAACCTTAGATAAATTAATAAGTAAACATGAATATAAACATAATCCAAACCTTGGTGGTTTGCTAGAAAACTTCCGGTAAGCATGTTTTCGTATGAAACAACCATTCCTCAAGATATTTCGAGAGCTTTTTGTGCTTACCTTCTCCATTAGAGCCTTCGCATGTACCCTCGCTTGCACAAAAAATGGGCGATGTCCTGAGCCGAACTTTACCAGAGTTTTCCGACCCCTGCCCCGCCCTGCGGGATCGAGCTGACCAATCCGCTTTAGCTTCATTTCAGGGAGGCGGGACTATTCATCTTGAACATTACAAAATGGCGGTGATGGCGAGTTATATTATAGTAAATATTTGAATATAAATATTAAATCAACCAACAGTTTTACATAAATTTTTGTATATACATTTAATTACATAAATAAAGGCATGCAATTTCCCAGTAAAAACATATTTTAAAACTGTTATAAAACGGGTTTTTTGCAAAAAATAACACTGGACAACGACTATTAAGCTCCATGTCTACATTTCGTCGTTTATTATTGTAATATTTAATATAAAATGCAAATAATTTGCATTGCATGCATTGTCTAACCTAGTTATTTTATTAGTAAAATTAATAACTTAAAGAAATACGTTTTAGAGTCAGTTTCTAAAAACACGTCTCGAGATAGCAGCTTTCAGTTGTGAAAACTTCATATCAATTTCTCAGATGACCCAAGTTAAAATTTACTATATGGTCGCGAACATTTAATATTGTAATATAAATAGTTTTGATATGTAAAATACTAAAAAAACTTAAAGTATTTAAAGTTCATTTAGTCACAATGAAATTTTCTTCTGCAGACATTATGATTGGTAAGTGCAGCTGTAAGCAAATGAATGATTTTTGATCTTTTGTTTTGGGGATCAATTAATTACATCTTCAATCTAACGTTAGGTGATTGCATTTTACATGGAGTTCTTTACTGCAAATATTAAAATTCATATGTGATACCTATCTTTGAGGGTTTTGCGTGAGAATCCCAAAAAAGACATATGACTCTTATATAACATTTGAATATCTTAATGTTTGCAAGGTAGAAACACCAGCTTCGTCTATTGCGTGAACATTGGAGGAACACACACACACACACACACACACACACACACACACACAAAACACACACACACTCATATCAATATTACTTACATGTAATTTATGTATGATTTCCAATCCAACGCAATGAAATTAATATATTTATATTATTATAGCAAGTATATTTTACATTACGATATTTTTATTTTCGAGAGACGAGCAATGCACACAAAGTTTTTACACGTCATCGGAATGTTACACCCTTCTTCTAGATAAGCAGACCTATGCAAACACTGTTTTGCTAATCCATTAAAATCACTAGAGATTCTCCTGTCATAAATTATTTCAAAATTGTAATTGTTAATAATGTTTCAAAATTTTGTCAAACTTCGGAAATCTGTGTCACGATAATCGTTAGAAAATGAATAGGGGTCCTCTTCTGTAAAATATTGTTGCAAAATAAAATTTTCTATTTTCATACATTTTTACATTTCATACAAAATTGCCAATTTATTGATATGTGTTCACTAACGCATCTTCAGTAATATTGCACTGCATATTCATAATTTTTTAAAGAATTGTTAATAAATATTGTAAACAAAATAAGCAATTAATTTTTTTATTTGGGAAAAATTTCATTTAAGTTATCAATATTTATAAAGAATTTAATTAAAGTACTATAATATGAATTAAGGTTAATTTTAAAACATAAACTTTTATGTAAAATAAATACGCTAGGCAATTTAGAAGCCAATAATTATTAGGATTAGGAATTCTGAGTCGGTGAAAGGAATTGTAGTCCAGGGAGTGCAAAATAAAGTTATTTCATAAACACAATATTTATTTCTAAATTATGTAATCATCGCGCTATAATCTCGTTTTAAATTTCATCTCAGTACGATTAGAGCAATTTGTTTTTAAAGGGCTTCGTAGCGTAAATCTATACTAAATACCATTTCAAACGCCGTTTACTGATTGAAATGGACCATTTGTTTAGAAATTATCGTTAATATGAAATCCCCTATGACAGGACTGCAATCTATTGAATTTTCATACAGATGTTTTTCGGTGCTTTTAGCCTTTGAAGTATTTCCTTAAATATAAATATTTTCACAGACGACGAAAATATTGTGTGGCGCAGCATGAAAAAATACAAAAACATGGGGTTAACAAATTGACGGTGTTCCAAGAAAATTAATTTTTGTCGGTATCTTAAAAACCTGACGTGGCAAAGCAAAGGTTTTCAGATTTGAAATCAATATAAAAATTCAACATTGAAAAAAGTAAACGCAATGCTGCAATAAACAAGCTACATACACTGTATGTACACAAATGAGATACATCAAGGAATGGATGTGCAAAATTAGGAGTGAACAGCATACATACATACATACATACATATGCTGCATACATATGAATGTTTTAGCCACCAAATTAGACGCCAACTTCGGCATATTATAGAAATACTTTACATGAGAATGTTGTTAAATGTTAATATATCTCCAATATGTATGTTTAATTTATTCCTTTGTTTTTATACTACTCAAAAATGTTATGTTTAGTGCCAACCGATTTATCCGATGCTTTGCTTGCTCGAATGCTTTTGAAAAGGCACATACTAAATGTCGCGAAGCGTTAAGCAATAAATAAATGTATATGTCTTATATGAATTACGTCTTAATTCCTGGTATCCTCGTAAGATAGGATCTATCTGGTCCAAAGCTACTTAAACCATCCCACCTATCAGCAACAGCAAGAACAACAACAACAACAATAATAATAATAATAATAATAATAATAATAATAATAAGACATTTTGCCAAACTTCTGACCTCTGATTATTATTAATAACAACTAACATCTAAAAAATATTTCAAGCAGAAGAGTACATCATTTCTGAAACTAGACGTTATTTTTGTGAAACTGAAAAGCAAAGCTTTCAGGAATTAAAACATTTAAGATTTTACTTGGAAAGCTTACTTTAGTTCTAAAGAGTTTTAGCAGAATTCTGTTTTGGCCAAATCCTTTTTTCCTTTTGACATGAAACGCAGGCCCGTTCCTTTCACTGAGAACTTTAACCAGGGCAACAGCTATCCGGCTCTTCAAATCTGGCTATCTTTGGGGAGAGGGTCTTGAAAGTGTATTTCCCCACAAAACTTCCCTGCACTTGAAACTGTCAACCCACTCCTACAAATTGCCACTGCATCTATCCATGCCTACTGAGGAATTATTATTAAAATTACAGTAGTAGTACAGCTTCAAAGGAACAGCATTTCACTGAATCTGTAACTGCTCTAGGCAGATGATAAAATCCAGCTGACTCAGACTATCACTATTTAGACTGATTACAAAATAAAATATATTTGAAATTTATGAGCAAATATAAAGTTTCCCTTATATTTTTGTAATCAAAACAACTTCACTTTGGGAATCCTTTCACTCCAATGCCACTGCCAATGACTCGTCTCAAAATTGTAATATTATAATTTCAATATTTGCTATTGCTTGAAGAAGCACAATTTCTTTTTTGACTATGACAATTTTAAACTTTCCGATACTTCATTTTCGCATTAATTGTAAATTTTAATAATATATTCAAGGCATTTTCATTTATTATTTAATGTAAGATGATATTTTGATGACAAAATTTAGATTTTCCTTTTTCCTTCATGAGTTAAAGTAATTGCCAATACATGTATATAAAATTCTTAGGAAACTATGCTAACAAAATCTGAAAAACACTAAGTAATCCATACCATTCCATTGCAGGTTCTACTCCCTGGTTTCCAGTGACTGCCAAGGCACGCTCCCTGAGAACAATATCAATAAATGAATAACATTCAATTGCAATTGTAGTTGAAATAAAAAGGGAATTATTTCTCATTAAGATAATTTTGTTTATTTGAATGGACTTTAAAGCCACAATTTGTTGAAATTTCCAATTTAAAATTTCAATACACCATCATCAAGGGACACTAATCAATTTAAGAAATTTCTGGTTAGTTTTACTTGCTATTAAAATGAAACTGATGACTCTCTAGTGATCAATAACAATGATTGGTCTTCAAAACATCAGTCACAAACCAAGTACCCCTTATATCTTTATTTATTACTACTATCTTTAAAAAGGATTAGTTGTCACTCACTTGTGATGTCATTAATATTATTACAGAATGTTTATACAGGATGGTCATTCTTTTTCTAAAATAATTCCAACTTTCCTAGTCTTTTAGAGCATTTTTTTAATGTTTCACTGATAAGTTTGTAGAATATTTCACACTATTGAAAGAAAATATTAAAAAAAGTCTGAAATTAATTTGTCAGCTCTCTGATTTCACCGCGATTAAGTACAAATTAAAACAAACTCAACAAATAGAAATTAAGCAAAAAATAATGCTGTACTATTTTTTAGGAAAAATCTAGTTTTATAACCATCATTTTCCTGACTTCTAATGATTCTTCCACAAATTCCCGTATTTTGCCCTAACTTTTCCAGAGCAATAAACTTTCCTGATTTTTCCCATGTTTTCCAGAAAGTGGCCTCCTGTTAAATCAACATATTGTCACCCAACACAATATAAATACCCTTGAATTCATGCATTCAAACCTGTTACAATATATTATCAAATTGACAGCCACTTATTCTTCTGATTTCCTCCAATTCAACAGAAGATTAAGTTTCTGATAATGCTGACATTCTGTCTCCTAAAAAGTACCCAATTAACAAAATTTCATAGCCCTTTTCTTATGTTGGGCCTATTCAAAAATCTAGCCATTTTCTCATACATAAATTTTTCTCCTCCACAGGAGCCGTCCATAAATTACGTAGGTAATGCAAATTTGGAGTGTTTTGAATACCCCATCTCCCCTTGCAATGTGCGCTTCAACTCCCCTAAATAATTACGCAACGCTAGCAAAAACACCCCCTCTAGTAAATAAATTATAGCACAGTAAAAGAAATTGTATTCATTTTATTAATGTCGTACATTAAAATTTATGCTAATTAAACTCAGAATTAGTTGATGATGCTGACTGCACCAAACAAGTTTGGGGCAAGTTTTGAGTGAGGAAAGGACGCATAGGTGGGAAAATTTCTTATCACAAGATGTCCACATGCCATTGTGGATGGAGCCTGGGTGAGAGTCTACTGAGGCCAATTTGGTGGATTCAAGAATACACTACATATCAGTCTTGAATAACTCTTCACAATCTTACGATTCAAAAAAAAAAAAAAAAAAATGATGATAAATATTTCCATTTACTGTAATTTTCAGCATGTTGAAAAATGTACAAAAATAATATATACAATACGTAACTTTCTAAGCTCACAAAACCTTTCTACATCTCTGAAGTACACAAGTCCTCCAGAAATAATCAGGTTCCTTCCCAAACCTGCAGCATGTAAAGGGACATATACAATATGGAAAGGAAAGTCTCAATTATGGAAGGTGCCAAATTGAGTAGCAAAAAATAAAAGA
This sequence comes from Teleogryllus oceanicus, assembly GCA_964035755.1. Classification (NCBI taxonomy): domain Eukaryota; kingdom Metazoa; phylum Arthropoda; class Insecta; order Orthoptera; family Gryllidae; genus Teleogryllus; species Teleogryllus oceanicus. The sequence goes on along the minus strand of CAXIVR010000001.1, from coordinate 207,599,718 downwards.
TTCAGCAAGGCAAATTCATTTCCAACAAAACAGAAATAAAGAGTGTGAAAAATCAAAAGATGTTCTCCCAACTTCCAACACCAAAAGCGATTAAGTCCTGTAACACAAGTCTTGTAAGCTGCTTTTCTTTCTTGTGGTATTTAAATCTATGATGATTTTCTAGATTTTACATTTATTTTCCAGAAAATATGTTAAAATAGGAGAGTAGTTGTATTTAAAAAGAGGCAACTGTTATATTTTCTTACAACAAATTAAACAGATACATTGCTTTGTTATCTTTTCAATTTTGCTGTAACTGTTCTTAGGTCTATCACAATGATGTATAAGGACACACAGACACACACAGATAGAGAGAGAGAGAGACAGAGAGGGACAGAGAGACAGAGGGAGAGACAGAGAGAGACAGAGAGAGAGGGAGCAGAGAGAGACAGACAGAGAGAGACAGAGAGAGAGACAGAGAGAGAGACAGAGAGAGAGACAGAGAGAGAGAACAGAGAGAGAGAGAGAGAGAGAGAGAGAGAGAGAGAGAGAGAGAGAGAGAGAGATTATTAGTGATGAGAATGCCCCAAAAAGTATTTAATACATTCGAATTCACTTTGATGAACTGATGTAGACTCAGCAATCATTTATAGTTTTGCTTGCATCACTGGAGTATTCTCATCAGGAATAATATAAATTTGGCTGTGTCATTTCAGAACTATTTTTTTAATTTAATTATATATATATATATATATAGACACACACACACACACACACACAAATAGAATCCAAAACAAGATCCGACGTAGCAACTGCATGACGAATACTGAAACTGCATTGCGTAAGCGATCCAAGAACTACCAAATAAATATTTGCATTAAAGCCACAGAACTGGTAAAGGAAGAACCATGAAAATCTAATTCTATCGGAATAAACTAAAGCATTTAATTATATTCAATTATACACTAACTAAAACAAAGTAGATACTTATATTTATACTTATTATATATCATATAAAATCATATAGATTCAAGTTTTCATTAGTAAATTTAAAATATATTCATGAATAGCCTATCCATGCATGGATGCTCTAGTATCCCTACCCACTCACTTTTTACCATACAAGTTGAAACTCCTGGACAACAGATTGTAGCAGTGTTGCTGAGAACTGATAAAATATATCCCTACCTTTTAATGAATGTTATGTTGAGAAATGAGCTAAGAATTTGAGAGAAAAAATTCACAGATACACTGTACCACAAATCCAAATTTGAAAACTTTGGAGTTAAATGAGTTTATTCCTTGTAAATCATGCTACATTTCACAAATATCACTATATATGTCTGAATTTTATAAACATTCAATAATTCACAATATTTGATTTATTTCAGTTTGATGACTATGAATGCAATAAAGTGTGTAATTTGTGCAATTTATTTTACTTGGCTGACTATGAATGTAATAAAGTGTGATGTTAATTTACTCTATATTTTATAAATATCTAAATATTTCTTTCACATATGAATATAAATTACACTTCAAAAGATTCTCATGAGGTTTTAAAATAAATCATTCAAAACAATAATGAAACACCATACACTAACCACCATGAGAACAAACAGATAAACAAGCGCTTATTTCCACAATTATAAAAATATGTTCAATTTAGTGAATTTTCACCAAATTACTTTCAAATTCTCCCCTGCACATGTATTCTAGTAGTTTTGTAATACCATTGCTGAAAATTATATCATAAGCCCATCACTCAATCAATTCCAATACACTATGACTTACATCACTTATGTTACCAACAACGTTTTAAAGAAACGCTCATATGCAAACAACCAAAGAATCAATGTAATGACAATGGTATTAAAGATATCATTAAAAATAACAGTATTTTCTGTTAAAACCAAATTACCCTTTATTTTATGCAAAATAAGATGTACACTAATTAACATAAAGTGTGTAATAAAGAAACGAACATAAGAGAAACACATCACTATTCACATCAACAAAGTCGATATTTAACAACACATGAAATAATAATGCCAAACAAATCAAAATGACAGCTCATCCAAAACGCAAACCTGTGTAATGACTTGTCATCTAGGTGACAAACGTCGAACACGCCAGTGAACTTAATAATCCTGTAACTTTCAATGCTGTCAACAAATGAAAATAAGATGCATTGACAACCAATGAATAAATTTTTAAAATAATAGAAAGAAGAAAATATTTTTATATTAATAAACATCGTTAGCTCAGCACTGCATGAGCAGTAACCTTAATAATTTTCTTATCCCATAAAAATATATTGCATAATCTAGCGTTATAGTAATACATACGCTCGCTTTCTTTCAAATCCCATATCCATAAGTGTCTTTAATTCTGGAACGACATTGTTTTATAAGTATTAAAATGCAGCAAATTTTGTATTCAAGTCCACGGTTACGACAATTTGCATTACCAGCGAAGGAACAAACGAATCTCAAACGATGTTTCATTTATTCTTTGTCTTCAAAGAAAGGCTGTGTATACTCCGGAAAGCGTATCGGCGAGTCGATACTTGTCAAGAACTTCGTAGTATCACAGTTTAGAGATGTGACATGACATCTCAGATGTCCACAATTACGTCCACAACGTTTGGCGCGAAAGTGTTGAATGGCAACCTCTGTTGTGCACGGAATTCCTAGAGAATGCGGTTGCCGAGGTTTGTGTTTCATATCACGTTTGTTATTTACAATGATACTTGTTTTCTTTCTGTTTGTTTAGGTTCTAAATTTAATATCAGAAGCACTATTCTATCAGACATACATCGTCACTATCTTTTCATTTTGAAAGTAGTTCGAAATAAGTAATATCATGATCTTAGCGATGATACTAAGGTATTAATTTGTAATAAAGTGTATGAATCGTTTGGATGCACGGTGCCCCTTTCATCGTATATAAAAGAAGTGACAACGAATTTCCAGATTATTTGTACTATTCGAGTAGAAATGAATCGTTCATATATTTTTTTTAACACTGCTTTTTAAATATTTATTTTAGAAAATTGTATTAATTATTATCACTGTGAGAAATACATTAAACTTGAATAACTGTTCAGAAAATGTCCAGAATGTTCATAATCACAGTCTAAAACTTCATAATTTTCACAAGTGGAGGAATTCTCAACACTAAGTTAACCAGATGATATAATTGAACAATTAATTCTTCAATGTATTAATTATAATAACCATATGGTTATTCAAAAATATAAGTAGATATTACACTTTTTATCATATTGTAAAGAAATGTTTGCAGTTTCTGGTTCTGATTCCAAGTTCTGATGATTTAATTTCAATATTCAAACAGCATCAAACTCAAGCAGCCTAGCCCAAAACGCCACCAAGAAGCAACCACTCAAGTTACCTTACCGTCAAGTGAAAATCCATTACGAGCACGAACAGCTGGAGGTGGAGAATAAAAAGCCATGAATGAGAAAAAATTAAGCGATTGTTTATATTTTCACTTTCGCCATTGCTAATGACCTCATTCATTAAGTTTCTATTATTCTTGTTTTATTTCCTCTAAAATCACATCTTGGAAAAAAGGTTCAGAATCCAGTTAGCAATTATGAAAAATGTTACAGGAAACGAATCATTTCGTTATGCATCGGCTATCCAACTTGAGAATGATGTAAATTGTGTAGAATAAATAAAAAGGTTTTATTCACGTGTATTTATTATTATGAATTTCTTCAGATATACGCGATGGATGTCGTAGAGACGTAAACCCTGACGATTTGATAAAACCGAATTTGCTCCATACGCAAAGTAATTAATAACTTCACACGTCTTTTATCCCAAAATTCGTCGTTCAAGAAAGAATTGGCGAAAAAGAACAAATGAACATTAATAAGATAAACAACGATCCAAACTTCAGAAAATACTAGTCTCAGTTTATACGCGTCTTGTATATCACAAGATGTTTAGAGGAGTGAAAGTAATTAAAATGTTCTTGATTTTATAATTTACAACATTTGCATTTCTTCGGAAACCTCTATTTTGTCGAGCATTTGAATAGAAAAAATAACTTATACGCGAAAAGAAATTTATTCTCACTTCTGTTGGCATCTTCTCTGAATGTTCTGATGTGCTTTCGAACTCATCGTGAATGTTCATCTAACGTCGAGCATCATTAGTGCTATTCCTACTAGAGAGGAATAGCCCATCATTTTGGTCAACGAAAATACTCCCGAGCTGTCATAAACCGACAGACTTTCGTTGGCAGTACCGACAACCAAGGATACCATCGTTCCGCTCTTGATGCAACTCAATATTTCGTTATGGGATATCGAACTGCGCATTCTGCGATGAATGGAAACAATGCTGAAATAATAGAAAACTCGTAACTTGCAAATAAATGAAGCATATCGGGGTTTCGAGTTATATTCATGCGAGAACCTTCCCATGTGCGCGGACTGAGACCTTTTGCAGGTGCTTTGACAAGACCTCTCTCAGAAATTTCTTTTTGGAAACAACAAAATATATTTCCAGAGAATAATAGAAACTAATTTTCTGAAAGAGAAATTTTAGTCAATGTATTTTTCCATATTTTTCTTTATCAAAAATAAATGAAAACTATTTTCATTGAATTAGATGGAATTATGAAATGAAATTGCGATAAGAGAAGACAAAGAGCATATTGTGCCGTTAGTAATACTGTAAAGGAACCAAAAACAAGTAACATGGATAAATAATAAAAGTCTTGACATCTTTGATCATAACATACGAACAAATTTTTCAAGCCACATCTTTATTTCCGACTAGAGTAAAATTTTGGAACGTTCTCTACTGTTTGTATTTCCTTAAGACAACACAGGCCACTCTCAAATTGTTTACTGTCATACTAACACACACGAAGAACGAGACTTCCATTTGCTGATACGTATCTAAGATTTGATGAACTTTCAGATGAGCTTTCAATTAGATGTTCCTGGTGACGAGATCCATTTCAGTTATTTCACCTTCAACCGTAAGTGTAAGTACAGATGTAATATTCTGAAGAAACCGTACATTCTTGTGAGATACATCTCGCACGTCCAATCAAAGCGTTAAAGTAGTATTTTTTCGATTTTCCAGAAGAGTGGTGGTCTCATATTTTATTGTGCAAACAAGGAGGCGTATATCAACGTCAAATGAAATCATTTCTCTAACTTTGGTTTTTAACCTGAAAAACATACTGACGAACTATCTCAAACATAATTTTCTGATGAATACTGCAATCTGCATTCTGATATATATATATATATATATATATATATATATATATATATATATATATATATATATAGTCTTATTCATGCTTTGGAATAAGACGCTTCGTATTTGGACATGAACTTTCAGATTGAACATTGAAATCGTTTTAAAATTTCTGTCCTACCTGTTGCAAACGTTTGATAGACTTCCGTGGCTCGAACATTGCCTCGACCATGAGAATGACTTCAATTTTCTGAAGTAATGGGTAAATGAGCACAGAATCCCATACAAATCGCACCTTGCTCCACATCTTCCTGAAACAAAAAAAAAATACCGTTACTTTTCGTCTTAAATCATCACATGGAAAATTATACATTGATTTAATTACAATAGGAAATATTATAATTATTATATACTTAGAATATATATATATATATATATATATATATATATATATATATATAATATTCTAAATATTAATAGATTTTACCAACTTTATACACATATAGTCTGTTCAAAGCCAATTGACAGAAACGAACTAGTTGAAATAACCTGCAACCAGCTCATTAAATTATAGTCTAGTTAGTTACTTTTAGCAAAATATTTTGATTTACATCCCATGATTTCGAAAAGTACTGAGTTTATGAATATGCTGCAATCTAACGTTTGTCTCTAAATTTAAAAAAAGTAAATGACGCCCAAAAAGTAATTTAAGAATTGACAGAAAGAGTGTGAATGTAATAGTACCGTAATGAATGTAGTACGAATGAGAAGACGTTTGTCAGAAATTGTTAAACTACCCGTTTATATTATTCGATACTTTAAAAATCCCAGGTAACGAAGTATTTCGTGACATGTACTATGATAACTTTGTCACATTCAATTGACAACAGGCGAGCTGCAGTTTCAAGAAGTTTAGGTTGAAATATCAATTAAACTTCCAACTTCTGTATGATAAAATCAAATCCATGACAGTCGTACAATTTTTTCAGAAAAGGAGATGTCATTTAATGATTTTCTAAAAGGCCCCTGTTATCGAACTTCATACGACTACACCTTCAAGCCTGCAAGTAAGTTGATTAGTAAACCTGTAAATTTGATTGTTAATGCTTGTGCTCTCTGAATACGTAAATCAGAAGATTAGCGGTGTCCGTTGTCTGCTTCCATTGCCAATTTTGTCTTTCCGGCGGCCGCGGCGAAGCGGGAAGGAACTGCGCCACGCGCCACCCGCCAGCCAAATAGGGCACGCATGCAGTCGGGCGTCTCGTGTTCGCGCCTCTCGGCGGAAAGCGGCCGGCGAGCACATATTTTTAACGTTTCCCACGTTCCCGAGGCGCGCGCCGCACCCCGCCACGCCGCGCCGCGCCCCGCACCCGCCGCTGTTTCGCGCGAGCTCGCAGCAGCGAAGCGACTGACGTTACCTGCTGGCCGTGCGCTGACGGGCCGCTCCGGTGCCCAGGGCGGGGCCCGGCGCCCGGCGCCCGGCTCCCGGCGTCCGGCGCCCGCGCATCGCTGCCGGAACTGACTGGCGAGCGGCGGGTGGCAGCGGCGGCGGCGGCGGCGGCGGCGGCGACGGCGACCGGAGGTGCGCGCCTGCGCCCTAGGGAGGAGAAGGAGGCGGCGCCGCCCCGCCACGCCGCCCCCCGCGGCCGCGCAGCGCCCTTCCACGCCAGCGGGCTCATCCGGACCGGCCGCCCGCCCCGCACTCCAGTCCCTTTTGGGGCAATGTGGGCACGTCCAGCAACATTGCGGACATTTTCACTCGGAGCTCCTGTTTCCCGCCCCGCCCACTTGAGGGTGGTTTCGGCACTCAAGATTAAATACTATATAAGAATTTCAAAAGGAGTTTTTAGTGATACTATTTATGTTCTACATACGAACAACGGTCATGCAGAATTTTAAATTTTTTAACCTGAGACACATGCGTTATTAAAAGTTATTCGAATACACTCCATGATCACTCAGATGTATATTTTAAATTTTAACTTATCCTGCTTCACAAACTGACTCATGAAACACGTTTACTGACTTCGAAACTTGCATATTTTATTAAACTACAATATTAAGCAATAATAAGAACAAGATATATGTTAGGAAACTCTATCAATAATTGTAAATTACGCCTCAGTATGCAGGCTACTGCGCGGATTTGTCGATTTCGACTAATAAGTCATTTTTTACCCTTTTCAGTCATTTTTAATGCATTTTTTTGCTGATTTCATCGATTTTAATGTAATTTTTAATGGTACTTGTTTGAAATAATATTTACAAGAGTTGGACAAAATAATATGAACTCCATACAATATAGTACTTTTTCCAAGCTGGTGCCATTGAGGACTGTACACACTGTAACGCGGCTGTATTGTACAGTTGACGTGCCACGATTTGAAGATTATTTTGCAGTGCATTATAGGATATGGTCTGCGAGGGTGAACACAAGCAAACGATGAAATGTGTGATCTCTCAAACGTCGAGAGGGTGAATCGTTAGTACGCGGTTAAGGTCTTCACACGTAGATACTAATTTGTCGGGCCGACCGGCCAACCAATCGAACAAATTGCATCGTGTGAAGGCCAGTTGTCCAACAGAATTGATTGTCTGGCGGTTGGTTGGTTCCGACCACATGGACGCCGATTCCCCCACCACACTGCCAGACAAATTGTATCGTGTGTAGTATTGCGTCAACCTACAGTGATTCTATACCTCAAAACGCTGGCTTAAAACGTGAAATAGTTCTTTAATGGAAAAGTTCTTTGGTACTGAAGGGTTTTGGAGGTCGCTGATTACGAACATAATGTTTGAAATTTTTAAAATAAAATTGGAGATAATAAGCCTTAACTATAGCCGAATAAGGCGGTGAAAAGTGCCCCGAAACCAATTCGATAATCGCGATTCTCATATGAAAGATCATTCAAAATGACATAAACTCACAAAAAATCTGCCTCCTTGGGCAATCTGTTGCAGAGATGCAACAAGAAATGTGTTTTCCATGTTTTACTTTTTTCTCAGCATCTATTGTGTGAATCAGGCTGAAAAAAATACAGAGAAGGGGAAACATAGTTTAATTTGAAGGTATTTTTTGTCAACGAAGTTCGACGCCAAATTCATATAGAAAAAAATTGAAATTCATTTTCGACGTGACAACGTTGGAGTACTGTCTCTATTTTCCCCTCAAAATGGGTCTTATACCATTCTATAATATATATTTTTTCATATTTTTAAACATTGTGAACAGTAGTGAAAAGTAATTAAAATCTTTTTTTTTTTAGTTTAAACATTTGAAATTCGCGCCTAAATGTGATTGAAAAAACGGTCTAACAGTCTAATTTAAACATATTTAAACACGATCTAAGAACTCGAAACCATATAGGTGTTACATCAATTATTATCAAACTCAATCGGAATATCCTTGGTGGAAAGCATGGTGGAAATACATGGTGGAAAGAGATGGGTGGCCTCTTGCGCATCCGACTTCAGCCAATGAGCTTCAGGCACCATTGTGCGCCATAATATTAGCGTGAATTTTAAATGCCAAAATTATCAGTTTGAAACAGAAACAGATAAGTACTTTTTTAAATATTACATCTTTTATTGCAATTACCCTTTCATCGTGTTATTTTTGGTCGGTCACCGTTGAAAATTGTCCAGTTATGCCACTTAAAAAATGTTTCTCAACACTTCTTGCACTCCATGAAACATGGCGGCCGACGTCTGGTCTCGCTTTCCAAACGAAGTGGTCACATGGTTCGTGACAGAAACTGGTGCTTTGCAAACTTTGCAGAATGAGCAAAAATCGGTGCACCGGAAGAGCCCACCCATCACTTTCCACCATGGGGAGGGAAACGATATTGTCAACGTGCGAAGGAAGTGGCACCGTCGGATACTGCTCCCACATAGCTGCGATCATTTAAACACACGACTGGTCTCGCAGTACGCTCTGAGCAAGGCCACAGTATGTTGGCCGAAACGTCGACGATCAAACCGACGCGGCTTCTCCCGGACAGCCAAGAGACATTTAAACACACATTTGGCACACGCTAGTTACTTGACAAAAATTGTTAAACAGGTATTTTTAAATAGAAATTTTGAAAAAAAAACAACAACAGAAATTTTGAGAAGACTGTTTATAAACAAATGCGTGATCCCAGTTAGTGAAGAAAGGGAGAATGATTAAGTGTCTATGATTGTCTAATTGTCAATGATTAATAAATCTACAATTAAGTAATTTGATTTATGTTATAAACATAAATAATTAATATACCTAAAACCGAGTTAATTTTATTTATATTAGAAACAATAGATTAATCTAAAAACAAAAGGGGTTTCATAATTTTATTTCGATAATATAAATACTTTTCGCATAAAACAAACATTTGTCAGCAAAAAAATCAAATTATTCTGGTAAGCAAGACCTTTTAATAATTTTAATATAAACTGTTTAATCATTGGTGAAACAAGTTTTTCTATTCACATTATGGCGCGAATTTCAAATGTTTAAACTGAAAAAAATGGTTTTAATTATTTTTCACTACCGTCCGTATTGTTTAAACATCTGAGAAAATATATGTTATAGAATGTTATAAGACCCATTTTAGGGGAAAAAATTGAGACAGCACGCCAACGTTATCACGTCGAAAATGAATTTCAAAAATGTATTTATCTTTTTCTATATGAATTTGGCGTCAAAATTCGTTGACAAAAACATTCAAATGTAACTATGTTTCTCCGTCTCTGCAATTTTTTTCAGCCTGATACACGTAATAGATGCTGAGAAAAAATAAAACATGGAAACACGTTTCTCGTCTCTCTTCAACAGATTGCCTTAGGAGGCTGATTTTTTGTGAATTTACGTATTTGTATTCTACATTTTTATTACGTTTCTTTTATTCTACGTTTCTTTTCTTACGTTCTCTTATTCTACGTTTATATTACGTTTTTGTATTCTCTTTCACATGAGCATTTCGATTATCGATTTGGTTTGAGGGCACTTTTCACCGCCTTATTCCGTTATACCCTTTGTGAGAAAACATAAAATGTTAATTCCTTCTCAAATTCAGTAATGTAAACAAATTTTGACAATAATTAAGAGAATGAAAGTAACATGTAGGAAAGTAATTGTTATTATTTATAAATTGTAGAAATTACATACAATATCAAAAGGAAACTATTATTAAACGGCTCAAAACTACTTTATTGAATCACGTACCAGCAATAGGTGCAGAGATATGCAGCAACTTATATGATTTTGAAAGGTAATATATGAATGTAATATATACATGAAAATTGCAAATTTAACTGTAGATTTATTTAAATAACACATGTTTTATAGAATTTCTCATTTATTTTTTTCTCTTCAGTCATTAACAAATATTCAGTATTCACTTATTATATCACTTATATTGTAGTATTCACTATCTCGTATTATATTTATACCTAAACTTTATCGATAATTTTAATAACCTGATCATATTCTCGCTGCCGTATTACAAGTACGTAGTTAGTTTTCGAACTGAGCTCACAAGATTAATAGAAAGTATTTGCTCCTCACCTCCATTTTAACTCTACATATAAGGGTCAGTGTGAACATAAAAATCTCTAAATGTGATTTTTTTTCATTTCGAGGTCCGGAATCATTGTGCAACAGCCCGAGAACAGCGCTTCAGTTTCCTCAGATTTCCGTCATGCTCGTAGGTTGGGGGTTGCCTTCTCGAAATTCCGAGGCTTACTGAAAAATCGGGTTGTTGGTCGGACAGTGGGTAGGCGAGAGTCCAATTTCGTTGACCCGACGGTCGGTGAAACAAATTGGCCCGCGTGGAGATAGATGCCTTTAGCAGGAGCCTCTGTGTCGACAACAGCTGAACTGTTTAACGTTTCACCAGCGCCTGTGTCCCTAGTAATGACAGCATACATAAGACATGGTAAAACATCATCGGTGAACAGGAATAGTGGGCGAAAGTGGACTAAAAACTGATAGAGATAGTAGAACATTAAAAATTATTCTGGTCAGACAACGTAAAAATAGTGCGACAAAAGTGACTACAGAACTCAACAATCACTCGAGTAATACTGTTTCCGCAAAAACAATACGGTGGTAGCTTCATAAAGCTGACATTTAAGGAAGAGCTGCAATTGCGAAACCCTTCATAACGAAAGTCAATGCAAAGCTGTAAAAGAGCTGATGCCACGATTATAAAACCTGGGCACTTGATGACTGGAAGAATGTGGTATGGATGAATCATCGTTTACATTGTTTCCTACAAACGGCCGGGTTTATTTACGGAGAATCCTAAAACAAGTCTACGTTCCGGCCTGCCTGCTTCTACAGTCAAGCATGGAGTTTCCGTTATGATTTGGGCGGCTGTATCATGCTATTCAGCTGGTCTTATCATTACCCTCGCGGGCCGGAATACTGCAAATGAATATTTCGACATCCTCAACAATGAAGTGCTTACAATGACTACCATATTGCTGCCAAATACTGCCACATTCCAGGATGAAATTGCGCCCAAAAACAGGAAACAAGGTTTAAGCGAGGCTTGCGGAGCATCAGAATGTCATCAAACATCTTCCCTGGCAAGCACAATCACCAGACCTCAACATAATTGAATCGTTAGGGGGCGTTTTAGAGCAGAGAATGAGGAGCAGATTTCCAGCTCCAATATCGACGAAGCAATTGGCGGATGGTTTGGTACAATAATGGAAAAACATATCAAACTATTCAAACACTCTACTAATCTATTCCGCGACAAATTGTAGCTATTCTACGAGCAAATGGTGGCGCAACACTTTATTAATAAATACATAAATATTAATAAACAAATAAGTAAATACATGTATTTATAAAAAGGTGTTGCGCCACCATTGTATATGGCAGGTGTTCATATTAGGGTAATTTCACAGGTAAACATTTTGCCATGTTCCTCCATCAACCAAGTATAATACTCGTATTTTTGTCTCATCGGCCATTGTTTAGCAACAATGGGGAATTGAAATGTTAGATTAGCAGTGTGAAGACAAACTTTTATGATTTTTTCCCGATGATAAGAAAACAAGCAAAAATGTGAATGTGACTCGTATTTAAAGAAGAAATGTGAAGGATAATGTTCCACTAAAAATATTTTTGTTATATACGACGGTAAACACCCGCTTCGCTCCTTAGCAACCAATCATCTAAACAACGCATGAAGAGCGCGTCCATAACAACGGTGGTTAAAATGTTCAAAAGTCGATTAAAAATATTTTAGCGGACTCTCGTGTTTAGATTTTAGCAGTGCTCATAAATCTTTGGATGAATATGTCGTTGCCACAAAACAGAATTCTTGGGAATAAATGTAAACAAGATTTATTTTTATAATTGTTGTGGAACAGATACATTAAAGTTACAATTTTTTAAATTACCACTGTATGTAATTCCATTTGAAGACGTGACATTTATCTTCTTTAATATTACAAGAAAACGATTCTGAAATTTTCGTCCCACTTGTCCTTTTTGTCCCATTTCGTCCCTTTTGACCCATTTTTCCCCTTTACGTTTGCCCCACTTGGCTCAATTTGTTCTCTTGCCCTATTTTGTCCCTTCGTCCCATTTTCTCCAGGGAGAAAGGAATAAGTTCCTTTGCCCCACTTTTCCCATTTTCTTTTTTGCCAATTGTCCCATTTGACCCTGTTTTCCCATATGTCCCTTTTTCCCCTTTTCCAATTTTGCCCTTTCCCCTCGTCCTATTGTCCCTCTCCCTGTCCCTATTACCCCGCTTTGTCCCACTTGTTACAATTTGTCTCCTTGTTCTTTTGGTCCTTCCGCGCACTGCGATTGTTATTTAAAACGGTACCAAGATCCTGTACCAACAACCCTTACTACAGAACATCAGAGGAATGACAATTATTTTTTATTTTTTATATTAAATTTTATTTTACATTGATAGATAGTACAACGTCCAGCCGTAAGAATATTAAGTTGTTTGACCGAGCAACATTCTACCAACACAGTGTGAAGAAGGTAACTTGTTGTCTCCTCTCTGATAGTGATTTCATTAGGTTATGCCTTCAACCAAGGTTATTGTGAGGAAATTTCGTTACAGAGCGATGACAGAGTTAAGAGGGAATACGATTGGAGGGAGAGGTAAATGCAAGAAAAGTTCTTAGCTTATCTATGTCGGAGAGGTATTGAAGGAAAATGTGAAATGGGAGTATGTTTCTTAGGCGGGAGAATGACAATTCTTAACTCCTGAAAGTGTTAAATGTTTATTTTGAATAACTAGAAAAACGAGAAATAACAAAAAAGGGTGTATGTAACACGTCCTCTATTAGTCATTAAGGACTCGATCGGAAGGTTAACTACTCGACTCCTTTATCGCTCCGCCTCGCAGTTAACCTATCGGTCTTATCCTTAAAGACTAATTTAAAGGACTTGTTGCATAAATAACTATTTCTTACCGCGAATCTTTAAGAATTAGGAAGTAAAAAAATTGTAAAAAATGCAATTTATGGAAATGCAATATTTTTAAATTCTTGAATTTTGGTAGACAAATTGCTGCAACTATTTTCTCATCATTCTGAAAATTTAATTGAAGAACCTTGAATGGTTTTAAAGTAATAAATAAAAATATCTTATCGGTGCTCCGTAAACGAACTCGACTCAGCTGCTACAGCCGCCGCGCCGCGATGCCGCAGCACTCCTAGTTCAGTTTTTTCGCCTCAGCGGTGGATTTCGCAAAACGACTTCTCTAGGAACTTCAGATGAAAGAGAGTACGTTCTCTCACAAATTTGTTTTCAGAAACTCGAATCACTGCGTGGATACTCCCGTGTCCCCGACACAATTTTCAGGCCTACGAATTTTCCGGTATTTAAATATTCTGTCCCTAAATCATCTTCCTCTTAGCTGCTAGAAATAAAATAAATTTCTTCCGCATTGCGTTCCGTCCATTCAAAACGTTTCAGAGGGATAGTGATACAAGTTTCTTGAAGGCTTGCCCAGGGTCCTTTCCCAGCGGTTATGGCAAAAATGTTCAATTCAGGTAGGACTTGGAAATTTAACTTGAGATAGTGATATTGCAAAAGTTCTTTCTCTCTTTATATTGACCTGCCACGCCAAGACACATTGTTTTGGTCTCATTCCACCAAAACTCGAGAACCCTATTTTGGAATTTGGGTGTCTTTTTTACTTCCTCGCCCTTTTAAAATTTTCGTACAAATCCTCTATACGGCGTTTGTGACCTACACGCTCTCATGATCTGACTTCCTGCGATTTCTTTCTATGAGGATTCCTGAAATATCGCGTTAATGCGACAAATCTCATCACGGAATAATTACGGCACAATATACAGGAACAGATATTTGCAATGCCACAGGACATTCTTTACTGAGTGAACCAGAACTTTTTGAAATGTCAAGAATGCATCAGAGCCGAAGGTGAGCAGTTCCAGCATCTACTATAACGTAAATACGATTTCAACTTGCCGGTAGCGAAAAAGCCTCTGCGATTCTTCCGAACGCGCTGCCTCGATTTTAGCGGTATCCCTGGCCTCGTTCACTGGGGCCAAATTCCCGCACATTTATAAAATGATCGCACTGTAGAAAAACACCGATGTTAAGAAAAAAATTGGGATTCTAGTCACATAAAAGCGACGTTTTAGTGGACCAATTGCATTTTGTGCGATAACTGTTCTAGAATTGAGTAGAGGTAAGAGTTATCGCACACATTATCACTTTTCTGGTGCGCACGGCACGGTGCAGATCGCGCTCCGCTTAGCAGCCTTGGTTCAGTTCCAAGTGTGGGGACCGAAGTGACTGGGTGACGTCATTTAACTGTGTTTTTCAACAGTGATATTTGGTGATATTCTGTATTGTTCGGTAAGTAAAACAACAACCAACATAGTGCAACTATTTATCTGTGAAAAGTGAATGTGGATAGTGTCCCCTCTTGGGAGCTACTTGAAACCTCAGGGTTAATTATGCAGTTAATGGAAAGGACCAATGAAAATCCAAACGGCGGCGAATGCTACGGGCATCTTCATCATCAGTGGGCGCCTTTCTACCGCCATTGCCACCACAAGCGGGTGAACATCAAGGAAATGTATCACAGAACGTGTCTCAACGGCAACGTGTACTCCGATTCAAACAAGAGGGAAGGGTTCGATTCAAACCATGGGACAGAGGAGAACAGGGGCGTGCGGTGGCCAATTCGTGTGGGTAAGCTCTTTAAATAGCAAGAGTGTGATTTGGAGTCTTTTTTGAGAGTCAAGACGAAAATACATTCAGTTATTTAATTTTTTTTATTATATTGCTATATAAAAATTGAAATTATTATTATTATTATTATTATTATTATTATTATTATTATTATTATTATTATTGCGTATTCTGGAAGAACGCTACTACTCCGCATATGCGCACACAATTTAAGAGACAAGTCAATCATCAATCGCTGATTTTTTTAACGCTCCACACGTCGAAAAGACGTTATCTTTTGGGACGCGATGAACGCTGTATCCTGTATGAGACCCACTATCATTCGTGCTGAATTGGCAACGCTCACGCGTCGAAACCGACTCCTGGACACTGCACTCTCTCCCACAACAAAGTCTGCTGCAGGGCTAAGAACTGTTGAGAGATTGTATCTCGCGGAATGGAAAGGAGCAATGACAATTTCGTCGAAAACATATGCAACATGCTGGGCCATGGAAATACTATCTGTAATAGATTTACTCAAGACATTACTATTCGCAGAAACAGAATCATTTTGAATTCGGTTAGAAGTGACATAGAGGGTTTTGGCAAATTCTAGTGTTGTTGCAAGGTGGTATCACAATTCTCAACAAATTTAGAAGTTCGATTGACGTACCCTTTGCTAATCAACTCTTCATTTTCAGGATACCTTATGAAATGCAATTCCTGCGTCGCGTCAAATTAGGCGGTTTAATGCCTCTAATCTTTCTGTGCCGTTATGACGCTTTACATCTGCTAGATCAATTTCAGTTTCGATGAGGTCACTTCCAAGACTGGCCAACTGAATAAGTGAACGCAAATGCCTTTGTGATCGGTCGGGCTTTTCGATTACATTTGAGAGATTGTACAAATTGGCCTTCTTTGTACCTTAGACTACGTTCGTGGGAAAACAAAAAACACGGCCGAGCAAAATAATTTATTATGTTTTCTGTTTCCTATTCACCAACTGGTGTTTTCATATTTTTGAGTAATAAAGTAGAGAAAATACTGCATTCCCTTTTCTTTATTTAAACATCTGAACATCTTCCTGAAGTCAGGAAGTTCCGGAACAAGCCTCCCTACACGAAGAATTCACTTTTTTCTACAAAAGTAAAATTGAACTTTTTTTTAATGTCCTCAATAATATATGCATTTTCTGTCATAACACAAACTCTTACCGTTATCTAGCGGGAAAGGCAGCACCCAAATAGAACACGCACAGTACGAATAACACGCACAGATCAAATAAATTCCCGAGTAAAATACTGTGGTTTCAAGTAACACCATACCCGGCAGGCGGCGCGTACCAGTGTCGTATGCGAACGACTGCTGCATTGTTCAGGCCACCCTGGGCGGTGGGCTTGGGTCGCTGCGCTAACGAGGGTGCTCCATACAATCAAATGGAGCTACCAAAAACTATACGACCTACGCGAACCAGTATGCTTCGCAAGCGGAGTTCTCATTAGTGGCGACAGTGGTGATTACACAATGTAATAATTTCATTCATTTTTCTTTTCTCCAGGGTAAGCGCAGCATACCTAGCTTACCTGGAATGCACGCCACTGGAGGAGAATATTAGGTACAACGTACCAATAAGTTAACGCTATAACGTGCTTAGAAATTTCGACAATCGTGATAATTTTGCAAGTGATAAAACTATAAAAAATCCCACCAATATTAATTTATAATTCTAACGACAAGGGATATCTACTTACAGTTAGTGATATTAAAAAAGTAGCCAGAAACGAGTTTACAATAAAACAACAAAAAGACTTTTATCAAGTGAACTTTGTAACAACTGAAGACTACAGAGGTTACAGAAAATTTTATGATGGAAATAATATTCAAGATCATTCTTTCAGAGATCCATAAAATTCTAAGCTCACACTCATAATTTATTATATACCACTAGTTTACTCTCAGAAAGAAATATTTGATGAATTAACAAGGCTTGCGTACCCAGTAACCAGCGCAACAAGGCTGTATAATAAAAATAAAGAACCTCTATAGTCCTGTGCTATAGATTTAATGGACACTAAAATATTTAATATTAATTAATATTTAATGAAACTAAATTATTCTATTCTGTAATTAAAGTGCGTAAGCGAAACGCTCCAAAGTAATACAATGTAAGCGTTGCCAGAGGTTCAAACACACCCAAGCTAACTGTAAATTAAATCCAAGGTGTGTTTGGTTTGTATCACATCATTATACGTAATGTACTAGATCAAAAAGAGAACAACCGATTTGTTGTAACTGTGGGGGAAATCACACTGCGAATTATCGTGGCTGCAAAAAATTTAAAGAGGCAGAAAGTGGACGAAAGAAATGGCAAGGTCTTTACAATGCACAAACCTCCCATTTAAACACTGGCAGTAAGCAATCTTCAAGGAGGCTGCCACCAGCTGATAACATTCGAAACTTCCCCGAGCTGCACTATGGGATGAAAGCTCTCTGTCCTTGGCCAAAAGTCATAACTCGGTTATCTGAAGAGTAAATCGCCTGAAATTTGGTACATATATAGACCTTAAGAATATAATACATTTACCATATTACCTTGCATAATTTCAAATGGCGGCTCATGTATACGTACTGTCTTTAGGTAGGAAAAGGTAGGAATTAAAATTCGTATGAAAACTTTCATTATGAAATTATTCATCTGTATTTTCATTTAACAAGAGTTCATATTGTTGTGAAAGCAATAGACATCATTCATATTATTAATATTAAGTAATGTTCACTCTGATCACGAGAAAGAATCTATTCCATAGCATCCTCATCCAATACTTCAACAAGATAGATATTTACTCAATTGCTTCATGTGAACTTATTCTGGTGAGGGCAAATAAGCATTTTAATTACTTCAAGTAAGTTCTTTTTCTTATTATTATGAACTCTTTTTGGAGGCTGGAAGTCGAAATGATGGGATCCGATGTTTCCAAAGCTGGGTTGAAAATGTCTTATGTTGTGAATTCTGCTGTCTTTCCTTGCGTGAGTGTCTGTCCTTTCTGTACAATCTATTTCTGGATTTTGAAGCTGCTTCTCCCAGGCATCGAAATGGCAGAATACTATACTGAAGTATGTATTTTCTATGAACAATAACTTTATGAACATTTACAGGCTTCGGAAACCAATCATAGAGTTTCCTGTATACTTTAGAAGTCTCCAAACAATATTTGCCAAATAATTCAGGGTCAATACTGTATTGACATAACATGGCTACTAAGATAATCCTAAATCTCTGAATTAGGTTTTCATTAACAGCAGTAATTCGTGAAAAAACTGCAGGTTCCGAGAAGACGCGTCGTGCAGTATTTTCATTAGACGAGCCGCAACCATTATCTTTCACCTTATCCACATGAAGATGCATTTTTCCCCAAAACAATTTTTGAATTGCTTTTTTTCGTCTTAGCAATAAACTTTTATTTACATCACCTCTGACTTGCCATACTTTTAAATAAATTCTATAAGCTATGTGCAGAACACATTAAAATGCTTAATCCAAAGATGTAGGGGACTTACCCCAAATTGTAAAGTACCAGACTTAGGCAAAAATTCTGTCGCATCCTTTACTTGAAGAGGTTTTGCGCCACAAATTGGGCAGGTTTGACTAGATCTGTTTCCTGTTATTATATTTAAAAATTTAATATGAATTAATGTCAAATATGAACAAATGAAACCCTTATAGTCTGTCCATTGCTATGCAGCCATTAATTGCATTAAATATCTGCATTGTGGATTTTAGATAGTGGCTTTGTGTTTATGTACTGTTGCTTACTCAAATTGTTATCTAGCAAATAGCATAATGCCTCCTCTTTAGATAATGCAACTGGTACTTTCTTGTTTTGGAAATTGCATAATACTTTTTTTTTAATTTTAGATGGTCTGGATGGAGTTTCAGTGACTTGATCCAGAACAACAGCTAGATCTCTTCCTCGAAGCTCGAGCTGACATAGGTACTTCCAGCTTTCACCATTAAATCTGCCTGGTGGTCGTTTTCGAAGGACAATTTTGCAGCGACTCTTCGTTTGGACATCTCAGATTTCTCACCGTAGGAACGAACAGGTCGCCCTGTTTGAGATTTGTCTTCGTGTCATTTAGTCAATTTGCTCTGTAGACACACGAAATCCTCAGAAAGCCATTCAGAATTTTTTCATAAGTACGTCTTTAGAGTTCGGTGACCTTCCTGCCATCTATAAGTTTGAGGCAAAAATCTTTTGTTTTTATCTTCAAATACTTTAAAAGATCTTCAGAGACATTATTACCATAACATCCACTCACAATATAATCGAGAACTGCACATTCTTGCCTCTTTTTAACTCCGATGAATGCTACACAATGAATAGGTCTTTTCGACACACACTTGTCTTTATGACACACACTTGAAAAGACGCAAATTTCGTGTAAGGCGGCAGGTAGCGGCAGCTAAAATTATGTAAAACATTATCTCTTTTAGTTGAGTGATACTTTAGAAATAGATTAAGCGCAGCAAACGGCGGAATATTAGTTATAAGTCAATATAAACATGAACATAACCTAAAATATGATAACCTTTACAGGATATATTTAAGGCACGAATATTCCGCGTTGTGAATAACTACATCTACATTTCTTATTAGAAATAATAAAGCTTACCTTCATTGTTAGTATCCATACTTCGACTACGATTCTAACTCCGAAATACTGCTACAAGAAACAAAACATTCTGTACTATTAGGCGTATGGCACTTGTGCTTTACAACTTGCTTACAGAGGTGCCAACTTCCAGCAACTTGTACGTAAAACTAGGACAACCAATTTGAGTAATAATAGCGAATCATGATGCTTTAATTATATTAGAATACTTATATTCATGTTAATTTGTGATATGTTACAACTTATTTTTCGACTTTGGGCCAAGAATTAGTCCATTTTATCCCAATGTGCGCTGCCTAAAGTAAATATGCCTTTACCTTCTCAAAATTACGGAAATCCTAATTGAAATTGGAGAACCCAAAGTCCCAATAACGCAAACAATTTCTATTTAATTAGAACAATAGTAAATCAAATACTAGCAATATTTGTTCCTCAGCAACAAACTGATTCAATCGTTAGTTCGAATCGAAACTGATACAAAAAAGACTTACTAAATACCTCATAGAAATAAGAGCATTACCAGATAAGTAGTTCGGATTTAGGCAAAATTATGTACAACTCATCAGCTCATCCGCCTGGTAGAACAAATTGCAAATGGTTTCCATAACAAACAGCATACAATAGGATTGTTTTTAGACGTAGAGAAATCTTTCGATAAAATTTGGCATACTGAATTACTTTTCAAACTCAAACATCTGAGAGTACCTTTATATTTACAGGACATGTAGTTTTATTGCAGATCGAACGTATAGAGTTGAAGTAAACAGCGCACTTGCACACAATAGAACAATAAGAGTAGGGGTACCTCAAGGTTCTGCACTACGCCGCTCCTCTTCAATATTTATTTTTCAGGCATTCCCACTCTAGGAGACTAAAATCTTGCGATATTCGCTAACTATACTGCAATATACACAATTCATGCAAATATAAAAATAGCAAAAGATACCATCGAGGCGGATATCTCATGCTTTCTAAAGTGGGCTCAACAGTGGAGAATAAAAATAAACCCAACCAAAACTCAGGCCAAAAAGTTTTCTCTTTGTAAACCGAAGTTACCTCGATCACTATGATTAAATAACACTACCATCACATGGCTTCCATCCGATACACCAGTGAAATATCTTGGGGTCCACATTGATAGCAGGTTAACTTGGAAAAAGCACATTGAAGTAATAACCAACGCAACCTATGCCAAAGACTATATCCATTAATTAACTTTCACTCAGTCTTAAATTTGGAATGTGCTATTTTAATATTTTAAACCATTATTATACCATCACTCACATATGCATATTCGGTCTGGAATAACACAGCTAAAATCAACATGGAAAAACTATTGATAATACAGAACAAATTTTTACGAAAATGTTCAAAGGCTCCTTGGTTTATCTCGAATACACATATTCAAAGGGAACTTTAGATACAACCAATAAATGAACATATGAGAAAAAACTGTGAAAATTTTTTACACTTTTTCCTTCCACTCCTTGCAGTATAAAATTCACAATGTTGAGAACATTAAACAACTCCAAAAGAATACGCTCACGATATCCCAAAGATATGTTAAAACCCCCATAAAAATCACTATAATAATGTATGTTAAATATGTAAATTTTCATCCCAATGTAATAATAATTTCTGAATGTACGTGTAGAGAGTTTCTAGATTTAAGAATGTATAATGTATTGCAAAATTTGTGTACTGTATGTGAAATTGTTTAGATGTATGAAAGATGTATGATATATGAAATCCTGTAAATTAGCTAGTAGTAAGATACAAGAGTGAGAGGTTGTATTCCCAAAAGTTATGAATTAAAAATAAAAATGTACAAACCCCTGAAAGGCAAAACAGTCGAACAGGAAGAAAATAAATTTACGAGTTATCGCACAACCCGCCCGTAGGCAACCCGCGCCACGCCCACTGGCAACGGAGCGAAAGCCCGTTGCCAGGGGCTCAACAACGACGCGCACTTTCTATCTTTCGACGACACGGCGTCTCACCGCTCTTTGGGCTTTCACTGCTGGCATATCTGTCGCAGTAGATGTACATCAGGCGTCTCTTGCAATATATGCAAGGAAAGATGTGTCCTCAGTATTTTTTATTCATTCATTTCATTTGATCGCTAAGAAGCTTTGCATTTCGCGACGTCTGATAAGTAGGTAGCATGGCTGATAACTAGGGAGCGAATTTCTATTATTGTGCCGCGGACAGAGCATGGCTTGCGACTAGAGCATGCGGTGCAGGCAGATCTAAAGGTCAGGGCAAAACTAGAGAAAATATGGATACCATTTATGATTGAAAACACACCACAAAACTCAAAATACGATGTTTTCTCTGACAAAACCAATGGAACTCTTGCTTCTCACAGTGAACCTTGCAAAGTTCTAGTGGCGTATACGGCGTTCATGCCCTGGGCTACCGCTGATCTTAGAAATAAACTTTGACTATATATTGTAACTATATGTAATCTTCGATTGTGTAGTTTGTCTAGTTTGTAGTATTCTTATTATACAATTACAAATATATATATATATATATATATATATATATATATATATATATATATACTGTTGACTCCAGTTATAGTGAACTCGGATATAGTGAACCCTCAGTTATAGTGAACTTAAGTCACTGATCTTGTTTCGTTTACATTACAAATAAGTAAAAGGAACCTCGATTGTAGTGAACCTGAACTTCGGCTATAGTGAACCTAGGAAATACAACGTCTTGGAAATTAATACCCTCCTGGAAAATATCTCTTCAGTGCCACAAATTCCAACAATCGGCAGCTTGAATTCCAACAGTGCAAGAGGCACTGAAGGGTGTCAAGACTGCATTACGATACTTGGACACAGAGGTCAATGGAGAGAACACGAATTCAGGAAAAGGATCTAGAGAAATTATTAATGAAAAGTACGAAGCAAACAATTGAAAATATTGATTTTTTATGGACAAGAAAGATATTGAAATTTTCAGTACGTGTTGTTACTGTGTTTTGCTGTATCTCTATGTTAATAAAATTAATCTTTAGGGAGACTTTTTTACAAATTATCGTTATACGAACGACGATTAAAAGGCGACTCTAATAAACGCCGTTCAATGCACACATTGTCAACACACGAACTTCCCGAAGTTTGCTGTGACACTTTTTCAAAATATCTGACTATAGTTAACTTTGACACCATCACATACTTAATATGTTGCAATTTTAACACTTAAAACACGCTTTACGTATTTGTACACACACCACCAATCGTGTATGTCGTGCACAAAAACGCACATCTAATTTACTCTGTCCGTTTACTGCCCACTGCCTCCGAACTGCTCCGAGCATGTCAAGAAATCGCTCGGGATATCGGCAACCTGAGCCCTTGGCTAGCCCTATCTTACCAGTAGGACCAGGGAATCTTGCAACGAACGCAAGCTGTGTGGATGCCAGCGGTTTCTTCGGCGTTGCCGCCTCTTAAAAGGACTGATGCGCCGACTAGCGAGCGATTCAATACACATCTCAACAGAACAGATTATATAAAATTTTGAAAAATGTGTCACTGAAAAAGTGGCCAATAATTATTTTAAATATAATATACCTTGTCAGATTTTTCTTCTCGTAATTTTCTCGGGCTACCGCCGCGCCGGTAGCGTCGATAGCCGACAGTATACACCACTGCAAAGTTCACGGTTGAATGACATCGGTATCTAAATTAAACTTCTTTAAACTTTTTAATTTTTATAATGTCGCTTTACAGCAACTGGGTTATACGCAAACTCGAGTATCAATTTACAATTTACAAAATATTATACATTTTCACAATTATTTCATTATACAATTATAAAAATTGTAAATTGTAAAAATGTGTCAATCTTTTGGGTACTTACAACATTAGGATGGATACACATATTTATTTATTTACAATACACAGTCCATTGATATTAATAAGAGGTTTGAAGTGTTATACGGATGAGATATATATTATATGTAGGGCTGTGGTTTATATGCATTTGGATATATTTTTTTGTTAACTAAAACATCCCCTTCCAACAAATTGTATATGTTTTGAGGCATTTAGAATCAATTTATGCTATTTTTATTTCGCATATTTTCGCATATTTAACACCATATCACAGCACGTCACCCCCTCATCCGCGAAAAGAGTTTATTCACCCCTCTGTGCGAGGTATTTCAACGAATCAATGAGTTCTTTGGCCGAGCGGAGTTCAGCATGAAAAGGTTCTACTATTTCTGTAGGATGGTGCTCATATGTGAAAAGCAGGGGCTGCGATAAAATTTTTTTAACCTTAACGTCATCTAACTTGCCTTGCTCACGCTTTTCATCGTGTTGCAGAAACCGTGAGATTTCAGTTCCCAGATATTGATCAGTTGATATCAACTGTCAATAAGTATTCTTGAAGGCTCTAAGTCATATGGATATTTTTAAGACCAATTACCCTGACCTACCTCTACCTCCCAACCAGTCATCACAAGGTGGGGTGGCTGAAGGTAGCTGAGTATTATTCCAACTACTTTGATCATATAAAAGAAGTTCTGTGTAAGTTACCCGTTGATTATTGATTGTTGATGTCGAGCGGGCATTCAGCCGGTTTAAAGCGGTTTTCAGGCCAAATAGACGTTAGTTTAAGTTTGAGAACTTGCAAAATTATTGCAATTTCAAACAACCACCTTTTTCAAGTGATCAATAGGTTTTGTTCAAGGAATGACCCTTTTTTCAATTTACTAACGTTTCTCTCTTAACCAGATATTGTTGGCTCACAAATGAAATGCATTAAGTCAAAATTTTCAAGTTTTAAGTTATTTGATTATTGGGTTTTAGATTTTATTGCAATTGAGAGAAACTCATGTTTTTTGGCAATACCTATATATTTTTTTATTTTGTGAAATGTACATTAAATGCATCTCCCAGCCCTAATTCTATGGATGAGATGTAAGTAAAGGAGAATCTTTATATTAATGTGTCAATTTTTGAGGTTTTTTAAAAGTTGTAAGATTTGTATGCATTCTTCTGGTGAGAACAAGGGATTAAATAAATAATCTTTTAAATTTAAGGACTGTTTTATATGGGCTAGTTCAAGGCATTCCAGAATAATATAGGATGTAGATACTTGGGACCTGTAGCGGCCGGTGCTCCAACAGACTGGAGGTTGCAGTTCCATCGAATGACGAAAATGTAATTTCTAAAATTCAAAATACGAATTTATAATAAAAATGTAAGGTCGATCGGGCTCAGCTCGAGGCGCTGGGATTTTGAACAACTTTCTTTAAAATTTGAGGATACTTTACACGAAGCCCCCGGATATTTCCAAAATTTTCTCGAAAACGGCTTCAATTTTATTAAAATGTTTGTAAGAAGAGAGTAAAATACACATAATGATTGCATAAGTCCGATTTTCACGGTAAACTCTGAATTTTCGAATATTGCAAAAGTTTGAATTTTTCGGCGCTTTCCTAAAACTACAAAACTGAAAATGGAGTTTTTTCTTCAAATAAAATTTGTTGTCCAAAATTAGTTCTTTCATTAAGGTCAGGTACATTCTTTTGAAACTTTTAGTAATTTTGGCGCATTGTGGCTTACAATATTTGCAATTTTAAAAATTACAAAAACAAGATTTTCTTCAAAACTCTCCAAATTTTTTCTTTAAATTTTTGGTAGGAATAGTGCTAAATGTACTCTACAAAATGACATGAACACCATACTGCTCTATTCTTTTTTGTTGTTGTTTTCAAAAATTACAAAAAATGTATTTTTTTACTTATATTTCACGTCGTTAATATTTACATTAGTGGCAATTTTTTCACATAATTGTATTTATGTGTACATGTGCTTTATATAATAACACAAAGTTTCTCGAAAATTCAACAGTTTTCTATTAATTTAGCTCAAAATTCCCCATTCTCTAAAAAATGGCTCCAATTTTTTCTTCAAACTTTTTCATTTTTTCTTCAAACTTTTTCAACTTTTTCATTGTTAGAGCTAATTGCACTATTTAATATGATGTAAAGTTAATTTTGGTGTATTCTTTTGTTTTTTATTGTACAAAAACTACAAAAATGTATTTTTTTTAAAAAATCTCTCACGCCGTTAATATACACATTTCCATCGATTTGTATATATTATTGCATTTGTGAGTGAACTTTTCCAACGTGTAATGCTTATTGCACTGTTAACATTGACATATATAATTCATTTTGAGGTATTCTTTTGTGTTTTCAAAAATTACACAAATGTATTTTTTAAATACTTCTCACGCCGTTAATATGCACATTTCCAGCGATTTGAAACACTATTGCATTTGTGACTGAAAGTGTCTCAAAATTAAGTTTTTCGAAAACCCAAAAATTTTCTGTGAAAAAGTGTTCAAATTTCGCATTTGCAGTAACACTTGAATGCGATTTTCTTAAAAAAGGTTCCAAATTTTTCAAGTGAAATTTCCATTTATGATGAGGTTTTATTCTTCTTTAATATTCTTAAAGTCATATTTCGTTCTACTATTAGGAAACCAAAAACTTTAGAAAATGTCAAAAACAATGTACTTTGGGCGTCGATAGATGGCAGCTGGCAAGAGGATGGGCCAAGACCGTAAAGCCAGTCCACAACAAGGAAGTTCGAAAACTTTACTACGAGAAAGTCAGTGCCATTTTGTCACCACTAGTTTTATTAAGTGAATGTGGGAGAGATTAAAGTGGCCAATACGTAGTCTGGTAATTTGGACTTGTTGGTAGCTATTGAGTTGGAGGTTAGGGAGATCGGTTTTTATAACGGATTTCCTTACGAGGTAAAGTTTGGGGAATGTAGTGAGCCATTTTTCATTCCACAGTTTCGTAACCATATTTTAAAGGTATACTTTGATATCGAAGCCTTCACAACTTGTCTGTTGTTGGTAATAAAGTTGCTTCTATAGCTGCTTTATCTCCTTTTTCATTCCTTTTATACCTTTATGTGCTGGAATCCAAACAACAGAGATGAAGGTGCCGTTGTATACATGGGTAAATAAATGCTCATGGATTCCTTGGATTCTGGGATTTTTAGAGAATCTGTTGACAATTGCATTCATGGTAGCCACGGAGTCTGAGTAAATTACTATTTTGCGGTTTTCTCCATTTTGGGGGACCAGTTCAATGGCTTTATGAAGGGCCCAGACTTCACAAGAGAAGCAACTGAAGAAATAAAACTTTCTTCATTCAACATACGTCAAAAAAATATTGAACTGCAAAATATGAGATGTTACGGTCAACACAGGACTCCATTATATCCCATTATCTTCTTCTTCTGCGAGTGGAACTACACCATGCGGCGTCTCTCGCACCCAAGCTTCCATCTTCTTCTATCTTGCCAATCATCATCTTCGATGTGACGATCTCTCATTGTCTGTCGCACACCATCATACCACGTCAGACTTGGTATACCTCTCTTTCTGTGCATTGGCACATGCCACAACCAAGTTTTTAATGGCCATCTTTCCTCCGGCATTCTTAAGATGACCATACCATTTTAACCTTCTCTCTTCTATTGTATCCATTATATCCGACATGACACCCATTTGCTGCTTTATATTTTCATTCCTAATTCTTTCCATTAGCGTTACACTACAGCTGCGTCTCCAAAACTCCATTTCCATAGCCTTTAACTTTTTCTCATTACTTTTTGTGATCTCCCACACATCATAAATATATACTTCCCACTTGCTCTATAATTCACTTTATTAGAAATATTTTTATTCCATATTATTGAATGCAATTGCCGAATAGCAGATTTTCCTTGCCGAATGCAATGTTTAATTTCCTCTTCACTGCCCCCTTGTTGTTAAAATTGTTCCTAAATACTTATACGTCTGACAACACTTAACAACCGAGCCATCCTCCATTACTAAATCTTTTCCTGTCCCTCCTACCACATGTACTCTTTCTTCTTGAAATTGATTTTCAAGCCCCATTTTCATTCCCTTTTTTATCCTTGGTCATCTGCAAAATTTAGTGAAAATAACATATCGTATTTAATTTTATTCCCACCTTTCACATTTTATCTTCCAGTTTTTTAGAGCTTCTCCTAGATATACTTTGAAGAGAGTTGGTGCAATACAACACCCCTGTCTTAGCCCTTTATTTATTTTGATTTCTTTTGATATGCTATTTCCTAATTTTACATAAGCGATACTGTCCGTATATAACTTTCTAATAGCCTTAATATATACGCTATTAATATGTTGGTTTTCCATGGCCATCCACAATTTTGAAAGGGGACACTGTCGTACGCCTTTTGCAATTCAATATAGACTAGATGTGTCTCAAGGTTATGCGCTTATCTGTAACTTGTCGGATGGTAAATATATTATCTATGCAGGATCTACCAGCACGAAAACCACTCTGTTCTTCCATTTCATTTATTTCATTTTCCAATCGGGTTTTAATAATTTTACCATATATTTTACCAAGGGAACTCAGGACAGTTATACCACGGTAATTGGAGCAGTTCTCTTTATTTCCTTTTTTAAATATATTGGAGATGTAACCCACTTTAAAGACTTCAGGTACCCCACGGCCCCTGAGACATGCATTAAATAATTCTGAAAGCTGTTCAAAGAACACCGATGGAGCTGATTTTATTAGTTCTATATATATCCCAACGGGTCCGGGAGCTTTACCGCTTTTGAAACTTTTCACTACTTTCTCAATTTAAGTTGGTGATATATCTTCTAACGGATTTTCAGATGTATCCTTCAGCTGATATAGAGTGCGGTATTCTGCACGGTGTTCCTACAGAAGTTCTTTTTAATACGTTGCCCAGTTGTCTAGGCTTATAAGTCCTACGCAGTCTCCAGTCCTACGCAGTCTCCTGCCAAAAATCCATCCCTTTCACCTTCCTTACGTTCTCCACCCCCACCCTTATTTCGAACCCTGTTGCCTCTTCCTCTGAACCTACTCCCGTTTCTCCCATTCCCACTACCAATTCGTCTACATCTGATGCCCCATCTTCCTCACAACCTGTCACTGCCGGGACACACTACAACCTTCGACCACGCACTCGAGGTAAAAATGGAGTAAATATATAGCAACTACAGTCAGATGCAGCACAAAAACATTCGTGTAGGTACTTGCAAAAAATAAATATTCTTCACCATAATTTTCAATCCCTTTCAAATAAAACTGAGTTCATCGAGGCAACAATACAGAGCGATCTAAATCTAACGGACGTTCTTTGCTTAACAGAACATTGGTTATCTCCTAATGAACTTAGCATTTTCCAAATTCCAAACTTTTACCTCGCAGGCTTTCATTGCAGAGAGAGAGAATCCCATAAAGGTCCTACATATGGGGGTTCCTGTATTTACGTTAGAAATAATATTGATTCTATCCCCATGGCGGAATTAAATGTGTATTCCATTGAAAATATTTTCGAAATTTCTGTTGTACATCTTACTTCACTAAAAGTGATAATACTTTGCATTTACAGACCTCTAACAAAGAGAACTGCAGATTATATTTTGTTCTTAGAAAACCTGGAGATAACACTTAACAAAGCCAGCAATCGCTCTTTCGAATCCATTGTTGTATGCGGAGATTGTAACATTGATTTTCTGGTCGAATCTTGCGAGAAAGAAAAGTTTCTCAATTTAATGAATTCCTTCAATTTAGACATTGCAATTAATGTACCTACACGGATCACACAACATTCGATGAAGGCAATTGATCAAATTATAATTAACAAAACTACTACTCGATATGAAGTTGAAACAAACGATTTAGGATACAGTGACCACGATGCACATATTCTTACCATTATAAGAAATGCGACCGCTGACACAATAAATAATACACGTATGACTAGATTGTTTACTAAAATTAAATTATTCATTGATTACTGGATGCAGGAGTCATGGGAAGCGGTTTATAATACTGTTGACACAAACGACAAATATAATTATTTTTTTCAACTCTTTCATTACATTTTAACACTTGCTTTCCTCTTCAAAAAGGAAAAATAAATATTTCACGGAAAAGCAATTCTTGGATAACACAAGGGGTTAGGACATCTTGTAAAAACAAGCGAATTCTTTCTTTCATTTCTAAACGTCATAACGTATCTCAAGATTTCCTTATCTACTTTAAAAAATACAAAACATTGTTACGAAAAGTCAAAAGTCATAAGGCATAAAATCATGAAAAACGATCAGGATATTTTGAACTCAAATAATAAAACAAAAGCAATGTGGAATATAATAAAAAATACTACCAAATCAACTAGAAAACCCGTAGAGAATGTTGTTTTAAAATATAACGATATAAATGTGAACGATCCGGCAACAGTGGCTAATCTCTTTAACCAATACATTTCGAGAATTGCTGCCGATCTCACTAAGGGTCTTCAGGCACAAAATTCAAAAACAGACAGTTCACCCAAAATTTTAGACACAATGTTCGTTTCCGAAAATCCTTCCTATGAAATTCTCAAAATAATCGGTAAACTAAAAAATAAATATTCGTCCGGTTTAGATGAATTCCCGGATTCTTTGTTAAAGACTTGTGCGTATGCCATTATACACCCCTTAACTCACATATTTAATGCATCTTTATGCACTGGAACGTTTCCAGATATTTTCAAAACAGCTAAAATTAAGCCGCTCTTCAAAAAAGGCAACAAAAATGAAATTGAAAATTATCGGCCCATTTCTCTTCTATCAGTCTTTTCAAAAATATTAGAGAGACTTTTTTTACGTACGAATGGAAACTTTTCTCAGTAAACACGACGCGCTTTCAGATTGCCAACCTGGATTTAGAAAATCAAAATCAACGGAAACAGCTATATTTTCTTTTCTTAAAGATGTCGCCTCATCATTGGATCAAAACGAGGCACCTATTGGATTATTTTTAGATCTCTCAAAAGCTTTTGACGTCATTGATCATGACATTTTACTTTCAAAATTACCTTCACATGGAATCCGTGGTATTGCTCTAGATTGGTTATGTTCGTACCTTAAACAACGATCTCAGGGAGTTGATGATGGAACATTACGTACGCACCTTTCCGACTCTTTGCCCGTTGCATGTGGAGTTCCT
This sequence comes from Teleogryllus oceanicus, assembly GCA_964035755.1. Lineage (NCBI taxonomy): Eukaryota > Metazoa > Arthropoda > Insecta > Orthoptera > Gryllidae > Teleogryllus > Teleogryllus oceanicus. Next base: position 207,568,589 of record CAXIVR010000001.1, on the reverse strand, counting down.
CAAGGATCGATTTTAGGCCCTATTCTGTTCCTACTTTACGTAAACGATATGCCTCGAATTAAATGAAAGTTTGGACTTAAAAATTTTAAATTGGTTCCGAAATAACAAATTAAGTAAACGAAAAGAAAACGGTTTTAATGCAGTTTTCCATTTCAAATAAACAATTCTGTGCTCCATTGAAAATAACGTGTACCATTGACTGATGTTAAGGCAACAACATTTTAAGTCTCTCAATTCAGTCAAACCTTAAATGGAACGTCCATTTAAATGAATTGAACACAAAATTAAGTTCATTATGCTACGCGTTCAGAATTCTTGCAAATTCAGTCAGCCTTCATACTGCTCGTTGTGTATACTTCGCGAATGTTCATTCCCGCCTGAGATATGGCATAATATTCAGGGCAAATACATTATATATCTCTCAGATTTTAGATTACAAAAACGAATTGTACGAATAATAACCAAATCCCACCCACGTGATTCATGTAAGCCTCTCTTCATTAATCTAGGAATTTTACCATTACTGTGTCTTTTTATTTACGAATCAGTGGTTTTTGTAAAAAATGACTTGCTTAAGGGCAGGAATATATTTTCAGAAAATGCCGATGTCTATTACTATAACACTCGACGTAGAAATCATATTCATCAGGTGCAGTATCAACAGCTCATTACAAAAAATTCACATACAATACATGTACATTATTTTACAACACTTTGCCAGATGACATTAAACGATTAAATTCAATAAAAAGTTTAAACCCAAGTGAAATCGTATCTGCTGCATAACTGTTTCTATACAATTAGAGACTATACTGAGCATCACAAGAAAAGTAACATTAATTTGAACAATGATACATAATGCATTAATTACCATTTGGACTGTATAAATGAGTATAAACAACCTGTAACAACTATTGGACTACAGCTTCCGGGTCAATGACCCCCATCTCGATCAGGTTTTTCGTCCAGTTTCCCTGATATATTGAGCAAATGCTGAGATGGCCCCTTGTTTTGCTTCTGGACATAAATGTAACTTCATTTTCTGTGCAAGTCTTCTAGAATTCAGTGGGAAATACAATTATTCAAATTATCGTTTCCATGTTGTCGCGGCAGGAAGTATTATTCCGAAGCACAACATGATAAGAGCCAAAATTTATTGCTGAATTATCCTTGAAAATAGATTTTATTACCTGGGTGGGTTTTTTTTCAAAATTTAAGTAGTATATGACTTTGTGTAGGGATCACAGAATTTTGAAAATGTGCACCCAATTCACTTTTCCCCATAGCACGTCATACGCAGTTTCAACTGTTTTGTTGACGTAAAATAAAATAAAATAAAATAAAATAAATAAGCTGCAAATGTCCATATTTCACTTCATTTGTTCTCAGTTGTTTCAACACTTTCCACGCCTCCCGTGATCTTGAGCTTCGTGATCTTGTGTTGCTAATTTCTTGACACTTGATGTCCCACATATCATTTTTGGCTTTTATAATCTTGATTTTTACTTCTCTACATATTCGTGTGTGTTTTTCTGTCTTCTCGACCATGGGTCGTCAGCCACTTTTGATAGGCGTTTTTCTTCTCCCGTACCCTTTCAGCAAAGTTATCACTCCACCAATACGTCCCGGTTCTCTGCTGCTACCTTTCAATTTCCCCCAAACTTTCGTATGCCGCTTCATGTATGTACTTTGTTATATCTCTGTACATTGCTTTTGGAGGGGAGTCATCCACAATTTGCTACTTTCCACTGAACCTTAGCTTATACAATAACAGGATTAATGGATATTCTAGTAAACTTACTTTGTACTTAATATCTACGCCTTTTCTTCTAGAGGCTTCTTCTTTTATTTGATTTTTTACTTTTCCAATTCGGAAGGGGAAAAGACATTTTGCTCGCAAAAGGAAGTGGTCAAATCCGCACTCTGCACCTCTATAGACTCTACATTCCTCCACTCTGGTCTTAATACTCTGTTTACCAATAATGTAATCAATTATAGAGGATAATTTCCTTGATGCTTGAGACCAGTTATATTTATGGATATTTTCATGCTGAAAAAAAAATTCCATATCTTCAATTCATATTGCTCGCACACATCTATCAGTCTTTCCCCATTCCCGTTCTTTGCATCTTCTCCAAATTTCCCTGCAACATTTCTTCCATATTGTCGTCCTATTTTTCCATTAAAGTCGCCCATTAAATATATTTCCTTCCTGTTTCCAATTTGGTCCAGAAGGTTCGTCAAGTTAGTAAAAAATTAAAATATTTTGGTATCAGTTACATTGTCCTTGGGCGCATAGGCGGCAATTACGACCATATCGTACCCCTTCAGACGCAGATCAACTCGTAGTAGGGTTTCATTTATACCATCCCATTTTTTATGTGATGTTTTAAAGATTTGCGTATGGCAATGGATACTCCTATCTTTGCTCTGTTTTCTTTACTTACTCCGCTGTATATGTGAACGTAATTTTGAATCTCTTCCAAACTCTTCCGTTTCTTTTAGTTTCAGATAGGGCAGCAACATCTAAATTTAACCTATCTAATTCTCTAAAAACGTCAGATTCCTTTGTGGCTATGCCTTGCACATTCCAAGTTCCAAAATGCATATACCTATTTCGAAGGCCAAGTCGTCGTCGTAGACTAGCATGATTCCGAGGCTTATTGCTTGGGACTCGTGCATGTTGAGTTTTTTCTGAGCGATGGGGTGCAGGCCCAACATCTCAACCCCCAACTTGGAGGACCAGGGATTTATTCTCCAGGTTTCCTTCCTCTAACCTTTTTGATGAAACATCATCATCTGCAAAGTAGCAGTTTTTTTGAGAAAAGAGGTATTAAAGTCTTCCGCCCCTTCTGTCGTTGGAGAGCTGTCAAGCATCTCTTCCTTCTTCAGAGCCGTTACCGTCCTCTTCTTTCTCTTCGCTGGTTTTGGTCCTCCCCGGGTATTTAATTTCCCCGGTAACCACCAGATACATCTGGCCGGGCATCCCCCATCCGCCACCTGGGGAGGCGCCTGCTGGGGAACCAGCAACCCCACACGGGATATCCCATTATCTGTAACATAAATCATGTTCCTTTATATAGTTAATTACTTCCTCTAACACGTGGTGTAGCCAGAATCATTGTTTTGTGGGTCCTTGATATCGAAAAATCGATTGATGGCAAAACGAATTTATGTCCGCCTGTCAACGCTAGCGCCTAAACAGATTTTCTCCAAAATTGATATTCCCCGATCGATCTGAACGACTCAAGGCTTTGGAAGTTTCAAATGGATATCTTGAGTTTTGAGCGTATGAGACCTAAAAAAACATTCCCAAAATTTTCTTAAAAATGGCTCCAATTTTTTAATTAAATTTTGTCCTCGGATTACGTAATGGACGCTTAAGAGAATGGGGCAGATATCAAGTTCCTTGAATTCCTGATTTTTCGAAAATTGAAAAAGTGTAAGTTTTGGGCGTCTTCCAACAACTACAATATTGAAAAGAAATTTTTTCTTTAATGAAATATGTTTCTTAAAGGTAGATCTTTAAATAAAGTACTGAACAATATTTCGAAAATATGAATAGTTAGCGCGCAATTTTACGTGAAATACAGGCAATTTTTAATTTTCTTTAAACAATTTCCTTCTCAAATACGGCTATAATTTTTTCTTTAAATTTTCTTCACGTGTGCATCAAAACATGGCAAAAAGTGCTAGTCTCGTTTCTGGCAATATGCATTTTCGATTATTGCAAAATTTTAACATTTAAAAATTACAAAATTGATTATATTTTTGCCAGAAACGAATTCTGTGCTAAAAATGAGCTCTTTAAAAAAGATCTGCTACAGGTTTTTGAAAACCAAGTAGTTTTTACGCAATATATGCTTGAAATGTATGTACTTAAAAAATGCTCAAAAACCTCTTCAATATGTCTCGATTTCATTCCACAGATACATCAAGGAACGCTAAAAAGAATGGGGCAGGTCTTTTTTTCGTTGAACTTCATAAATTTTCAAAAACTGTAAATTTAGAGATAATTCGAAAACTTATGTGCTATTGTAGAGCCACTAGTTTAACTAGTGGTACAACAACAGCTTATACTTTCTCGGATTATTTCTAACATCTCCGCAATATTATACTAGTCCATGGACCTGCGAAAGTGTTTTTAACAAGCAAAAATATCTTTTCGGCGCACGGAGAGTTAAGTAAGTTCCTCCGAGTTAACTCGTCGCGCGCTTTACTTCTACGCCAAGGAAACGGACCGATATTCCAGTTCGGGCCGACGCATTGAAATCTTGTCTCAACCCCATAATTCCAATACACGAAAACTACTCCTATTTTCGAAAATTTGTTCATGACCTTATTTCAATATCTGCTGTTAAAAAAAATTTATTCTGGAAAAATATCTTTTTTCAATATTGTTGTAAGAAGACGCTGAAAACATTGACCTTTTGGAATTTTCGAAAAATCAGGAATGTCACTGCAAGTTAAACCTGCACCTTTCTCTTACAGGATCTTTACGCTCTCCAAGGACAAATTTTAATAAAAAAATTTGGTACCATTTTTGAGAAAAATTTTAAAATGTTGAGGCTTCATATAAAGAACCCTCAAAAATCAAAATATCTGCTACAAACTCGTAAAGCCCTCGGTTCGTTCAGATCGGTCGAGGAATATCGATTACGGAGAAAATCAGGTGAGCGGTTTAGGGTACTAGCGTTGGCTACCAAACGCTAGAGCCTGGAAGCAGACTGACATTTTGCCGTCAATCGATTTTTCGGTATCAAGGACAACACATTGATTCTGACTACACAAGGGTAACATGAAGTAATTTACTGTACATAGGAACGTGATTTACCCACTTTTTTGTTCCCAGGGCCCGACAATAAGAGTTTTTCTGCCTAAAATTCGCCGTTTTCCGGCGCAAGATTGCAACACTATCTCTTACATCTGCAAAAGTAAGAAAATAAAAATTCCACAAATTGTATTTTAAATATAAAGTTGGAGTTCAGGACAGAACGTAGTCACTCTGTGTTGCAGCAAATGTTGAACATATTTATAGCGATTAGATGTAATTTGATTTATTAGTCAAAAACCGTAAAAACTATGTGACGTGTAGGGGAGAAATAGCATCTGCTCACGTTTCTTGAGCTCCAGAATCTCTTCCCAAAATTTTAACTGTATGTAGTTTAGTAAAAGTAAAAAAAAGCAACGTTAGCAACTCGCAAAAAGCAACATTTGCATCGATAAACGAAATGCAGATTTTAATTTTTTGTATTACTAACAAAATAGTAACATACCCACGGCTGTTGATACCTGCCACTACTAGCAAACGTTGAGCTCAACAAAACGTGTGCATAGTAAAGCTATATTTATGTCCAGAAGCAAAACAAGAGGCCATCTCAGCGTTTGCTCAATGGATCAGCGAAACTGAACAAAAACCTGATCGAGATGGGGTTATTGACCCGGAAGCTGAAATGCATTACTTGTTTCAGACATATTATGTCATTTTTAAAATTATACAATACAAATGTAAACTAATGCATTATATATCATACTAAAATAAATAATGTATGGAAACAGTTATACAGCAGAAAATATTTTACTTTTAACTTAAATTTGTGTATCGATTTTAATTCTTTAAAGTCATCTGGGAATGTGTCGTAAAGTAACGTGCATGTTTGATTTCTTGCATGGTTGATTTGTTATAATGAGCTGTTGATACTGACATCTGATGAATGCGATTTCTACAACGTATGTTGTAATTATAAATATAAGAATGGCATGAAAATAAGTTCCCGTCGCTCTGTAAGTCAGTTTTGACAAAAACAATAGATTCGTACATAAATAGGCAAGGCAATGGTAAGATCCCAAGCTCAATGAAGAAAGGGTTGCAGATATCACGTGGATGGCATTTCCTTCTTATTCGTGTCTCTCTCTCCCTTTCGCTCTCTCCCTTTCTCTCCCTCCCTCCCTCCCTCTCTCTCTCTCTCTCTCTCTCTCTCCCACTGTTTTTTCTAATCTAAAAGTCTGGGTACGATAGGATGAATTTCCCCAGAATATTAGGCCATATCTCAGGCGATAATGTACATTTGCAAAATGCACGCGCCGAGCTGCACGAAGACTGACCAAATTTGAAAGAATTCTCAATGCGTAACATAATGAACTTAATTTAATGTTTATTTCAAAAATACGGATTTGAGGTCTGACTGAATTGAGACACCCAAAGATTTTGTTACGTTAACTTCAGATAACTGCGTATTGCTCTTTTCATATCTAGTTGTGTTTTTATTAATTATGATTTGATATATTTTTTTATTTATATTCCGTGTAGGTACCACATATTTTTCTGCTGCATCTGACTGCAGTTGCCATTTATTTATCCCAGTTTTATCTCGAGTGCATGGTCCGCAAGGAAGTATCGTTTCCCAGCAGTTCCTGGGGTTGAGGGAGGGGCGACAGATATAGACGAATGAATAATGAGAGAGGTATTACAAAGATTAGGTTCAGGGAATAACGTAATTGGGTCCGCAGGGGTTTCGGAGGTTGGAAGAGAACTTGGAGACGTGGGTGAGGATAGGTCTTGGGTAGGACACAGCTAAGGTTATGAAAGGATGTGTTTAGCACGCTCACTACCGAGTGCATGTTTTCCGACAAGGTCAGGGGAGGACCATGCCGGGTGAAGTTTTCTGTGAGAAAGTTGATCTCCAATAGTTTAACATTCGTGCTTCTCAGATGCAGTTTCAATTGGTTGTTAGCGTGACTAATTTCTTTGCACAGTATTGATTTGTTGTACCAGAAGGGCAGAGTCGAGTCGAAGGGCAGAGTCGAGACAGAATGCACTATAGTGCTTTGGGTGGCACGTAATGTGTCAACATGTTGGTGAGGTCTACAGTGACCACTCAAATCAATGTCATTCTGCCCTCCTATATTGATGACTGTTTCCTATTTGGTGAGAGATTTTGTTTCAGGGTCCAACTCATTGGTCACGTCAGCAAACCTCCCGTTAGGTTTAAACGCACCCGTGACAGAGAAATTGGATGGGAGTTTCCCACTGAACAGGGAGATTTGTCGCCCATGGCTAAAAGCGAAAATTAGTACCTTTTTGGTGGGCGCGGTAGGAATGTCCTTGTTTACGGATGGCTAGGTTGCCCAACTCTACGTGGATTTGTTTCTTTGCGCTTGCTAACCTAGCGCTTGCTAGTTTGCGTTGGTTTGTGTATAGACGTGTCGATGATGGGAGGCGGTAGTGAGAATTGCGAAGGCTACGCATTATCACTATCAGGACTCGGATTCTGATGACCTAAAAATTCTTTGAAAATGACCTGTAAAACGATTTTAAAATTAGAGGAAAGTTACCTATAAAATGACAAAAATAATGGGAAAATTACCAAATTTTTTTAAAAATGCCGAAAATGTGTGAAAATGTTTATTTATTCAATGAATTTTACAATTTTAAATAAAATTCATTTATATAAAATTATATTTAATTTAGTCTTTATTTTAGGAGGAAATGTAATCCTTAGCTCCGATCTTCCAATCGTCAGTTTTTGAAAGGTCAAGGAAGTTAACGAAGATCCGTGTAATTTTGAAAGTTCAAAAAACAGAGTCAACTGGAATAGTGAATTTCGTCATGAACTGAGGCGATAAAAACTTTAAGTGTGTCATTGTAAATTCATGAAACATTTACTAACCAAATAATAATAATAATAATAATAATAATAATAATAATAATAATAATAATAATAAAAGGGAACACAATGCGTAAAAATGACGCAAAGATAAAAAACATGCCCATAAAATTGAAAAATGGCAAAAACATTATCCATTAACTATACATTTCAATCGCGTATATGCCGTGGTAAACATTCATTTACAAGTTAGCTACGTCTAAATCAGAGGCGTATCTACGGTATGGCGGACACGTGCTATGGTGACACGTGCTATGGGCGCCACTCAAAAGGGGCGCTATTTAGAGTATACCCACTAAAACAAATAACAACCCTAATTTGAAGCATCCTGACAGGGGCGCAAATTCTATGCTCGCCAAGGGCGCCTGGGTACCTAGATACGCCTGTCTACAATGCATCAATGAAAAGATGACATGTCATCGGAATCCGAGCCCTGGTCTTAATCTAATATAGAAAATCCGTTTTCAATCATGATTCGTTATGATGAATGTTTTTTCTTTCGTGGATGGACGGTTGGAAGCTTCTGCCGTGTTGCCTGTTGTCGTCCAATCATCTGTGTTCTGAAGCATTCGGATATGTTGATCTAAATTATTGTTTATACGTGTGAAAGCTTTCAGAATGCCGGCTTTGAGAGTGTACAGAGTAGACAGTGTAGAGCGAATAGTAGCCTCGAATGCATATCAAAGTGCATGGTAAATATGAAAATAAATAAATGAGTACCCAGACAAATGTAAAAAGTATTAACTAAACTAATATCTTTTAAATTTAGTGTTTTAAATGATTTAATTTAAGTTACGTTTAGTTTCAAAAATAGCAGGTATGAGATTCAAATTAGTATTTAAATGTAATTGATTAAGAGCGAAAAGAGATTATTGTAATAGAAATAAGCTGCAAACTATTAAGTCTAAGTATAATTAGATGACTACACTTTACCTATTGCAGGGCCACAAAATTTACCACTCATTCGTGAAAGGTGAAAATTACGATTCTCAGAAATACAAAGTTCACATTTTTATTTTTTCGTATACGTACGTATATACAGAGTAATGTACACAGTATAGAGAAAGTTATGTAATGCTGCGGAAAATCGATTTCGAGATTTCAACAGAAATACGTTTTGGGGTCCCCTGATACCGAAATAGTATTTTTTTTTAACGCCCGTCCGTCCGTCTGTGAACACCCCCAGCGGATTAACCGTAAATATGATTTTTTTTTTTTTTTGTAATTGAAGAAACCGCTGTCCATCTGGCTCGAGTTGACGCTTTGAGATTTTGAAAATCATTCTTTTAATTTGGGGCTACTGTACATGAAACTCGCCGGACATTTTCAGAATTTTCTCTAAAACGGCTCCAATTTTTTTCTTTACATTTCTTGTAAGAATAGAGTAAATACACTTATAAAGGTGGCGTAGGTCCGATTTTCACGGTTAACCCTAAATTTTCGAAAATTGCAAAAGTTTGATTTTCTTCGGCGTCTTCTTACAACTATGAAATTGAAGATAGAGGTTTTTCTTTCAATAAAAATTTGTTGTCCATAATTACTTCTTTCATTAAGGTCATGAACTTGTTTTTGAAAATTTTAGTATTTTTCGCGCAGTATTTGCAATTTTAAAAAATACAAAAGTAAAATTTTCTCTTTCGCCGTTTCAGAAAAGCTCAAACGCCTTTTTCTCAAAAATGGCTCCAATTTTTTTCTTCAAACATTTCCAATTGATAGAGCTAATTGCACTATTTAATATGATGTAAAGTTAATTTTGGTGAATTCTTTTGTTGTTGGTTTTTTTTTCAAAAAAATACAAAAGTGTAATATTTTAAAAAATATCTCACGCCATTAATATACACATTTCCATCGATTTGTATACATTGTTGCATTTGTGAGTGGAAGAACTTCAAATGACTTTAATTGAAATTTTTCGAAAACTCAATTGATACACGTGAAAAAGAGCTTCAAATTTTGCATTTACAGTAATGCTTAATCGCCATTTTCTTAAAATCGGCTTAAGATTTTTGAATGAAAGTTTGTATTTAAGACGAAGTGTTTTTCTATTTGAATATTCTTGAAGTAATATTTCGGTTCTACTATTAAGAACCTGAAAAGTTGAGAAAATGTCCAAAACATAATTTTGGGCGCCGATAGATGGCAGCTGGCAAGATGACGGGGCAAGATTGTAAAGCCAGTCAACACCAAGGAAATTAAAAAACTTTACTACAAGAAAGCATGTGCCATTCTGAAGCACCTCTAGTTTCTTTACTGTTATACACGAAACTGTTTGAATTTGGATGTTTTTCACAATTTTTACTACACTTTCACTAATAGTTTAAAACTTTACACTATTCTAAATTAATGTGTAGAGCAATAAATATCGGAAGTCTTTAAACTGGTTCAAAAGAGTTTAAGTTTTCATTGATTACCGCAACATTTGCAGAAAGCAGATTTCATTTGTCTGTTTCTTGTAAGTCACTATTTATTTTTCTTTCATGAAAATACATCTTGTGTGGGAGTGATAAATTGCAGGTTGGAATTCTTTTGTTTTCAAAACATTTTCTGTTTCACAGTTGTAAAGAATCACCTGTTGCACGACTATTTTGTTCATGGAATGAGAGGGGGAAGCTGGTTGATCGCTAGCAGCTGGGGTATACAAATCCTGTTGTAATGCTTCTTTTTCACGACTTCGCCTGAAACAACCGGATGGTTGCATGACACTCATTCTTCCACGCCATTCATTGTGCCCATAATATGGAGAGAAGCGAAAGACCATGGCTGTAACTGACTGTTACTTTTCTTAACGAACGTAACGGGTTCTCCACAATTAAAACTTACTGTCAAATATCCAAACGAACCTTTCGCAATTCAGCTGGTAGAACACGACGACTCAATGCTTGTCCTTACGCCGCCGCAACAGTAGTCACCCGAGGAAGAAAGAGATGATTTTCAGGAAGAAGCGATTTCTAGAGAGAAAGATCCCGACTTTCAGCGGAGAGAAAGTCACCACACCTTATCACATAGGATTAAATGATTCAATTCGAGATTTGAGCCTCTCGAAGACGAATGCCAAACTATTACGATCAAGATTACAAGGGTGGAACCCTCTAGACGAAGTACAAATAGAAAATGTCAAATTAAATTTTTGTTCTTCTCTTATTAGTTTATTGCAACAACATTAAAAAAAAAAAAAAAAAGCAACTCATGGACGCATTGGGGGTAGTGTTTCGCAAGATTTTTGGCTGTTCATTGACGCTTCAAAAGCAAGATTCAACGCAATGTTATTACACGTAATGGAATTGTAAAATCATCTATACCAGTTGCCCACACAGCAGAAACGAAGGAAACTTATGAAAATATTAGTTTCATACTTGCCAGTCTTGTGTACAATGAACATCAATGGATAATCAGTGCTGATTTCGAGGAATAAGGCGTTCTCTTAGGGATAGAGGCAGGATTTACAGAAGTCAGGGGTTTGGGATGTAGGCCCTATTTGGGACAGTAGAGCAAGGGAAAAGTATTACGAAACCAAACACTGGTCCTAGTGAGAATGTGCCCAGACACAAACGTCTCTCACAAATCCTTGGTTGATAGTAAAGGCATTTAACTACCTCCACTGCACATCAAATTAAGATTAATAAAACATTCGTAAAGGCAATCGACAAAGAAGGTGAAGACTTCCAATACTTGCGAATGACATTTCGTGTTCTGAATGTTGCCTACTAGTTAAAGAAGGGATTTTCTTTGGCCCTCAGATCCGTGAGTTCATGAAAGATCCTATAATAATTTCGAAGTATTGTTGAGCGATTGTAAGAAAGTAGCTAGGGGTGCGTTAAGGAGGTTTGTACCAATTCTTGGGGACAACCATAGAGCTGAAAATTACTGACCCCATAAATCGCATTATTACAACGAATACAGACATGGGACTCATTATGTCTGTCAAAATATTTTTGTATACTCGTATATAGACTTCCTTATCTCTAACCTTGAATATACTAATGATTAATAAGATGTGTTTCACCAACAGATAGCATATACTACGGAAAAACGTTACAAAGGGAGATTGTCACCCAATTTATGAGCTGATTAGGTCTACTGTTGGAACACAGAATCGGCAACTAATTCTTTGGGCCACAAGCGGAGATCGCTCAGAAACATTGTTTGAAGGTAGGTGTAATTTTTAAATTTTTCCTAGGATGTGTGTGTGTGTATATATATAGGGTCAAAATGTTTCTGAGCGATATACAAACGCCCTTGGCTAGCCCTATCTTACCAGTAGGACCAGGGAGTCTCGCAACGACCGCAAGCTGTGTGGATGTCGCTGAGTGCCAGCGGTTTCTTCGGCGATTTAATACACATCTCAACAGAACAGATTATATAAAATTTTGAAAAATGTGTCACTGACAAAGTGGCCAATAATTATTTAAATATAATATACCTTGTCAGATTTTTCTTCTTGTAATTTTCTCGGGCTACTGCCGATAGCGTCGGTAGCTCACAGTATACGCCACTGTTATGCAATACCTTATAGACACTCAGAAGCACACATAAGCAGTTTCTACTTTTATAGCCCCATGAGACAAAAATTTAGCATATTTGAAAAAACAATTTTAAATTCACCATTATTTCAATATTTTTAATGATATTTCCACAAGAAATGGTACGTGATATGACATTTCTGAGTTTATAACTGAATTCAGTGCTTATGCTTAGCAAAAGTTACCCGTTTTTAATCAGAGGCAACAATAAAGTTCTCGTTTGTTTCTCAGTGTAATGAGAGCAAGTTCTGGGGTTGTTTTCTTCTGTTCTGTAATTGTTTATAATGGTTTACTTCTTCTGACATGCAATGTAACATAAATAGTTGGGTCAAAAGTTCATTTTTTCTTACTCTCAACTTTGTTTTTACAAAGAATAATTGAGTTCTGATTCCATATTTTGATTCATGCATATCCTGACAAATGACACAAGACAAAAAAGTGTAATGACACAAGACATAATAGCAACAGTGAAATAATTAATTATCAAGGGTTTGCATAATTAATTTTGAGCATTCAGAGTGCCACAACAATGCCTGTTCTATAACAAATATGATTTCACATGATTTTGTTTCCAATTTCCCTCCAAACAATTTTATTGCTATGATTTTTACTTTTTTTTACAAATGTAAACTGACTATTAATATTACATTTAGAATGATTTCAACAATCCTACTTATACAAATTCATGCTCTCTTAGATTGTGAATGAGTTGGAGTTTCGCAGGTCAAGGGGAGTTTATGAAATCAAAACACCATGTACACTGGACGTAATGTACTGACACAAATATTTGGTTACAGTTTATTAAGGCATATTACTGAAGTCATTCAAATAATTGTGCTATTTAGGGACTATCCCTTTTAAGTAAAATTCAACTTATGTGTTCAACTCAGTACAGAATAAAGCTTATGATGTTGAATTTCCAATTTGTAAATAAATAAATCAGAACGAAGTATGTACTTGATTGATTAATAGATTGTTTTTAATAAAATAATGTAAAAAAAGAAATGATATTAGAAACATGAAACAAAAAATGAAAATAATTGTGATTCTTTTTTATAGAGGACAATGGTCTGTCTCTAGGATTGGTCACATGTCAGTGTGTTAAGTTACATAAATTCTCTTTGTTTTTTAATATCTCATTTACATGAAGCTGAATGACTTTCAATATACATGTAATCTTTTCACATACACACTTGCTTTACTGTTTGCATTCATACATAAGATGATATGCAAATATCCATATGAGCATTGTTCCCACCCATAAACTTTGCTACAATTTCTATTAAAGAACTTGCCCACAAAAAAGATTTGAAATAACATTTTTGTACTAAACAATTTTTCAAAATCAAAAACTAATTGTTTTCATGACACTTAAGAAAATATATGACATCTTCAGTCATCAACTAATCATTCTGTATGATCCAAATTATTGATAAATTTAAATAACTGATAAGAAACAGTTTTCTTGTATTATGTTTTGCAAAAGGATGACATATTGTTATTTTAATGGGAAAATTGTGTAATAAAGATGATTTATCTTTGTTTAAAATTTACAGTAAAAATATTGAAAAAAAATCTTGATGCATGGACATTCAGTAACATATGCTCACAGAAGAAGTTCTTTATACTGGTCTCTTTCCATAAAATGACTTCATGACAATAAGAGTATTGTTTTGTTTTTACTTCAGCTCCAATTTTAAATTTATGACATCAAAAACACACATTTTTGGAGAGTTACGAGTACTAGTAGACAAATATCTTTCTTCCCCAATTCAATAATTTACATATATTAATACATTGATTGTTACAATACATTTTCTCAAAATATTTGTGTAAGGATATACTCATTTTTTCACAAATGAGCAACATATGTGCAGATGTTCAGTCAGATCTATAAAGGATTTTCTCATATTTTTCCACAAACAAAACATTCAACAATCACTTAACAAAATAACAGAAAATAAAAATCTACTTACCCATTGGATATGGTTACTGCTATAGGAATAAAACAAATGTTTTCATCATGGCAGGCATGAAATCAATTCCGTTGAGCTCTCGATTTTTAATGAAGTACATAAATTAAGAAAATGTACACTAATTAGCCCACCTTAACATGGACATGCAATAATTTCCATAAAATTGCACCTAAAAGCCACACTGTTTTGTTCCAGCACATGCAAGCCACAATTAAACCATGGAATAAGTTGACAAAAGAAAACTTTTGAAAATGGCAATATGCAAAATAAAAAAGAGAAAGAAATGCTCCATTCAATAACATATCTTCACAGAGAAAATCAGAAGCATCTCAAAAGCTCTTAAGCTAGTATGCAATATGCAAAAGGAACCTACCCCTGGTCTGAAAACTTCTAATAATGCTGTTTCCAAAATGTCACAAAATTGATTCATACACACAGATGATTTTCAATATTGAGAATAATGAAATGTTCTAATCCAGTTGACAAATAATGGTGCTGATTTTTTCTTTCTTTCTTATTTATTGTAAAATTGTTATGATCATTTTCAAACAGTTTCAGTTTTCTACAGCTGCGAAAATAAATGGGATAATGCTGGTCTCTTATTGAGAATTCTTCTGATCTCTATTGAGAGTTTCAAAAACTGAATGTTGATTAACAACAGAAACACAAATATAACAATTTAAAGGGAAATGTAATTCTTAAAGGATAGAGTTAGGGTTTTAGCTTCCTTATAAAATATCCCATTTAATCCTTTTGAAAATCAGATCTCTCATTAAGATTTCATGTTCTAAGGTCTAGACTGCAATCATATTTACCATATGACATCATATATAAGGTCATACTGCAATCATATTTTCCATATGACATCATATATAAGGTCATTCTGCAATCATATTTTCCATATGACAACTGCAAATATAATGTACCAACATAGATACTATTTTGTTTAGTGAACGTATTTTATAAAGGAAAGAAATTATTGAGAACCAAGTCATAGTCTGCAATCAACAAGTCTTTCTCAAAATTACATTAGAAAATTAATCCAAAGTAGGTTCTTCAAAATAATATTGACTTATAATACACAATGAGAAGGAAATAACACACTAGTTAATCCAGTACATAAATCAAAAGTTTTAAAATGGGTCTCTCCAACTCTTTTTAATATAAAAATTTCACTAAAAAGGAGTCTCCCTCAGAAAATTGCATTCTACTTCTTCTTAAGATTAACAAGAGAATTTACTAAAACTCATACCCATTCATTAAAGATACAGGTTATTCTTAAATTTGGAATAATTAGTGGAATTGATTGAACTGTAATGGCAGATTGCATTAGAGTGGTTGCTAGCCTGAGTCTACAAGACTGGTGCTCTAAAAAATACTATCATCTTACATTATTTACTTTTACAAAATAAATAATTTTAGAATAAATTACGAATCAACTTTGAAAAAATCATAACATTACAAATTGCAGAATAAATTTTCTTGTAGTTCAACATTCCACTGGAAAAACTGAATTTCTAAGACCATAATCTGAAAGAAATGAAACACATCTAATTTTCATGTGATTCTTTTCACATAATTTCACTCGTCAATAAGGTAATTTTTAATGCATTGAAAGATAATATTTAAATACACAGTTGCTTATTGGTTTGAAAAAATTGACTTAACTATAATTTAATGGTGATAAATAAACCTAAGGCCATTGAATTCAAGGGAATGAACCACCTACAATGTAAGATAATAAATAAGAATACCCAATGAGTGAAGAACTTTGATTTCGAAGTCCACTTTGAAGTACCTCTATTTCAGTGTTGCACAAACAGATTAATATTAACAAATTTGGAAATTTAAGAAGTAAATAATGATACAGAAAAAAGGTATATCAAAACATTGAAAGTTAATTTTACAAAAAGATTACTGTGTCCATCGATAACCTATGGATTTCAACTAATTATAGATCAGTGACGGGAAAACCCAAAGTTATTAAATGAGAAGTTTGAAACTAGCTAGCACACTACTAAATTTTAGGCTATATGAGAAGCATAACATCAGACTGGAACTACAGGTCTCCAACTTCACTAATACAATGGAAATTATTCGTAAGAACTCACATGAACACTTTAAAAAGAATATCAACAAAACAAACATGAACAACCTTTCATAATAATTACAATCATAAAAGAAAATGTAGGGGTAGACCAATGAAATAGAGAGACACTACAGAATGTGAAACTTCAAATGCAATGTCGATGTTGATTATGTATGTGAATAGAAAGGTGCATGTAATGTGATATGTTTCAAAATATGTACCCATTGCAGTGGTGATTCTTACTTGTAATCAACACATCATATTACTTACTTCCGTGAAAGAAATTCACAAGATTTAATTTCACCTACCTCCCCTCCTATATATTGGGTGAATATTATAAATCAAGAGAAAACTGGACAATTGAGTGTGTTAGCAATGTGCTATACAAGATCCTAAAATATGAAGTAACTACATCTATAATGGCATTCACATATTTGGAAATTTTTAATTGGTGCTTGAATGCCACTATATAAATAAAATTTTCCTAATGCAAATCTTTTTTAATGAGCATGAACAGATTATTGA
The DNA here is from genome assembly GCA_964035755.1 of Teleogryllus oceanicus. Taxonomy (NCBI): domain Eukaryota; kingdom Metazoa; phylum Arthropoda; class Insecta; order Orthoptera; family Gryllidae; genus Teleogryllus; species Teleogryllus oceanicus. Next base: position 207,551,812 of record CAXIVR010000001.1, on the reverse strand, counting down.
AGAACAATTTATCAAGAAAGCAAGCAGAATCTAGAAATTCCATAAAAACAGTTATTCACCTAAAATAATTAACATTGTTAGATAAGGGTTTTAAATACACATGACATGCGTAGTAATCAACACATATTATGAAGGATGGGGGGCTACTACCACATTCTTTTACCTTCATGAATACATTAGTGAAAAATATTTAAGCCATGACACATCATGAGAACATGCTTTCTGTATTGTTATTTTAATGTATATTTCAATACGACTTACACATGTTTGTGAAAGAGTGGCTACAAGGATGAATGTGTACAAGATTAGTCTAATCGATGTATTCATATTTTATCATTTGTGAGAGGTAAGAACAAGAATAGAAATGTGCTGTATCCCTAGTTCATCTTATTTTGAATGTTTCAACAATCTTCTGACTGAATTTGTATTTGATAGTCATCATGGCCTGTGCCTGTGTCCCTTGCTGTGCAAGTCCCTTTTCTGTTGTAATTTAATTACCTGAGTGTGAAATCAGTTATTACTCATTTAAAGCATTACAAAGCACTGGAACCTAACTCAATGTGAGAATGGCTTCTGTTGACAATTTCAATAACACTGTAAACAGAAAGCATGATCCACTTTATGATGAAAGATATTAACAATGGTAATGAAGATGACTGTGTAAGAAAGATTCTGACAACTGAGGATGTGAACAAGAGAAAACAATAGTACAATGGTAATTTTTAACTTAAAAAAATTGGATGTTTTAGACTGATGATGCATTATTTAGTCACGAAATTATGGAGAATAATCATACATGCATAAATACACAAAATGGCAAGATGCAAGACAGAAGTTCTAAGAAGCCAAGTCTCATACACATTGTAGAAGTATCTTTGTTTCTCAATCCCCCTCCTTATTTTTTAATTAATATTTTCCATCAAAGGATGTAAATTAATTAATAAACATTATTGCTAATCACAAACTAATAAAATTTCCTTCAATAGCAGAAAAAACATTATGGAAATTGCAGAGTCAAACTGACACTGTACTTATGTTCTCCAATTTCATGTCAGTAGTCAAATGATGCCAACAACGCTCATTGCTACCTTTATTTACTGTGTATTCTACAAGAGAGAAGGGGTTCCAGAGCTCAAGAAAACATGCAGACTGTATCCCTCTGGTTTTAACTATTTTATGATAAATGAATACAACAAAATGAAAACACAATAGAAGTCAACACATCATTTGTTTCCTTAAAGCCCATTTGTCCACATTCAGAAGCCCTTGAGTCATATTCTTAATTTTTCATTATGGAAGAAAAATACTGTTATAAAATCCATTCTTTTTTTGGAGCTATTAGCTCAACATAAATTTAAAAAAACCCAATTCACTTGAATATAAGATATCAATGGGTTAAGTTTTGAGATCTATTATCAATTGACACATTGAAGCAGTCTGATCAGATCAATTACTTCTATATTCATTCTTCAAAATGTTTCACCGATGTAAAAAGAAATGGCACAATTTTATATATTTGTTAGTAGGTCTGCATATTATTTCTGCCTTTTAAAATGTTCATAGTCAACTTCAGTAATAGTGAACAATTCGGAACCTGCATTTTGGGGTAATTATAACCGAAAATGCCAAAATAAAATAGTTTTTCTCTGATGAATGATTTTGTTTCTGTACAGCTTGAGTAAGTATCCTAATACAGCAAATTCTAATTTCAATATCTTTATTTAGCCTTAAAATTATATTTTTTGTTGAAGTCTCTTGTGTTTCATACTTTGTAGATACAAGGTTCAGTTTCAAACTTTGCCGATACTTCTCCAGAATCTATGCTATCTCTACTCTTAATTCTTTGTCCTCAGTCTCAAAATATCTTACTGCTGTCTTAATACCCTTGAATGTTTCTTGGACTGTTGGAACATTTTCTTCACTTGACTCTGGTTTATCTTCACACAAATTTTTAACGTTCTGAAAGACTGTTTCAGTGCATGTAGAATGTCTTGGGATTTCCCTCATTATCATCTCACAAACTGCATTGATCAGACTTGACAGAATTGCCATAGAAGAGTTGAAAGAATTTCCTCAGGGGAACATTCAACCAGTATCTTTCATTTGCTATAAGTGTTACCAAAATAACTTGCACGACCCTCCATCTCCACACCTTTTGGTTATTGAAATTTGCAGTCCTGAGGCAAAGTTTGTTTTTGTGGATGTTGTATTTACCTTCAATAAAGTCAATGCGGAAAGCTCACTATAATCAAATCTAGTGTTTACTTGAAATGAAAATGGATTGGGACTAGTGAATCTGGTTCACTATTTCTAGTCAACTGCATATTGGAGCAGCTGTAAAAAACACGTTTTCTGTGCAACAAATGAAAGAAAAGGAAATACCACGAGTTCACATAAAAATAGGTACAGGAATAGAATAATGAGTATTGTTATTGAATACCTGTACCTGTTCCGGAATACTTTTAAGACTATAACAATTTTCATGAAGATCTTAAGTTTTTAAAAATATGTAACATCCAATTAGTCTGCATTTTCAGTAAAGTAAAAAAAGAATGCTACTCAACAGAAATGTTTAATTTAAAAAAATGTATTGCAGAATATCATTAAAAAGTTAATGGTTTTTTTTTTTTTTTTTTAAAAAATTAAAATCACAGTTATATTTCAAAGTTTTTTTTTTTACACCACATCTTCAATGAAGGAAAATTCCTAACTTCATTTCCAAGTGAGTGGAAATTGAAAATAACATTGTTGGAAGGCAAAGCAAATCAGTTAATCTCTGGCAACTGTAATGAATGTCAACAGCATTTAACTCAGGAAAGAGGATTAGACTAAATTAGGTTGTAATCTACACATGTATTAAACATAAAAGGTTAAAATAGAATGATGCAGAAACATAGTGATACTGAAGGCTTGAGTTGACATAAGTTGGTCAACTGAAAGTGAATCTTTATTTAATCAATATTAGTGAGGCATAGGAGGTGACTGCAGGTAACTGTTAGGAAGGCACTGAAGAGTATTTACAAAAAGGGAACAGAATGTTCTATAGCCTGAAAGCAATAGGCGGAGTTTCAAGACTTGTAATGTTTTCAAGCAAATCAGGCACATTTATGGTGGAATAATCCCATTTTGAATTAAGATGTTTAGGTACTCAACCACAATATAAGAGGTCCATTGCTAAATTTCCAAGCCTTTTCCCATTACTTTTGTAGTTTTGATCCTTTTGGACCTCACAAGTAAAATATGAATACTTTTGCAAAGGCTTAATGTGTCAAAAGGATATTTTTAATTCAATCACAATATCAGAATATATAGAACTGGCAAATTAAGTATCATAAAATCTACGGAACATGAGGTTGAAATAAATATGTAATTAATCATCTCTCTATCACCTCATAGGGCAATGGTTAAAAACAAGTTATAAACAAGGAAAAACACATTATAAAATGGGAAAATAAATGAAGGATCTCAAGTGCATATCATCTCACTTGTGTTTTATACAATGATCATTTTGTATTTTCTCAGATGTGAAAAACAGAATATATTCATTGAAAAGAAAAGGAAAATAAAATTCATTCATGCATATTTATCAGGAAAAAATCACTGTTGCAGTGATCATTTTAAATATTTTGAAAGAAGAAGAACCAGAATAGAAAGCTCTACAGGATAATGGTTTGCAAGGTACAAATAAAAATGCAATATCTATTCACACACTCATTGTGGAGAAACAGTTTCATTCAAAAAGGATGGTAAAGAGCCTTGGCTTGAAATCAGGCCAAATCAGACAGCAGAATAAAAAAATTAAATGAGGAAATTGGATAAGATCCGAAATGAAGCTATATGTGGCACAAGAGCCCCATAGAGAGAAGACTTAAGATTCAAGGTCTAAATCAACGTGTTCATAAACGACAAATTGTCAAAAGAGCATTTTTTACTGGCTAGTAATTTAATATGATGATTAATAAAAAGCAAATCAGCTAAGGGAAGGGAAGATGAATCTATGGACTTCACAAATGTTTAAGATGAAGTCCGAGAAAATTGTGGAAATCAAAAATGGCAAATTTATGAAGAGTTACAAGCCAATGGAAAAGAAGTTGTAAGCATTAAAAAGCTTTTTAACAATTCTAAACCTTTAAACTGAGATTTAGAACAAATTATTATCTTTTTATGTTTCAAATATATTATCATCATTCTACCTTCTCATGTGAATACATCAGCATTTCCATTTTTATACTTTTCTTCTCCATGCCTTTCTATTCTTAACTTCATTCCCTTCTCCATCCTCTGTCTCCCTGTCCTTTAACTTAGGTTTCCCCCAAATCAAATTGTATATATTTTTGCACCTCATTTTAATGCACATTTGCATTTAAGATTAGTATATCTAAATCACCATCTTAACCAACTATTATTTTTACTGTTTGTCAATATTGTTACACATTATCACATACGTTTTTTTTTTCGTTAATTATATATTTGCCATCACAAAAGCTATGATTTAAATTTATCCTCTGCTGACCACACAATTATTTGATTGTAACAACATTGTGACAGTGAAAATAAAGTTTGTAATGTGGAAGTACATATATATCATACATACAGACACATGCGTATACTTGATATACAATGAAATATGGAGGTACGTACAGACATTTCTTCTATAAAGACATAGATAAAATATAGTATACATTAAAGAAATACTATATATAGTACATGGGTGAAGTATTTGTCTGGATACACAAATGGAATGATTTTGGGTATGGTATAGCTAACTTAATGTAGGAGTAATGGACAGTTTTTCTAAAATGACAACATACGTGCACCCACAACCCATAGTTTTACCTGTTAAAAATGAAAGAAAACATAAAGCGAATAATCCTGCATCTCTCTTTGGATAAATGATGTGAAAGTATGGTGCATGTACATGGAGAAACATTGAGTCACCCTCAGTTTCTGACAGATTAAATGGCACCAGACTGCTCATAGCCTTTTGCTAATTTTTCAAACTGAACTAATTATTTAATGTCCAAAATTTACTATGAGAAAATCACCAACTTAGATTCCTTGGCACAAGAGAATTGACTGACATCACAAGTGCAAGTGGGTAGAAGTGAAATTAAAATTTGTAAAACTGGTAAGACTCTACAGCAACGAAACTTATTATTTCCTATCAGAAAATTATAAAACTTTCATTTCTATAATGGATGTAGTAGATCTGTGAAACTGTAGTAAAATGTTGAAGGAATCTGATACCATCAATTTTCAATTACTTAGTTTCCTTCCCCAATAATTCTGAGAAGGAAGAAAAATCCACACATAAACTTAAAAGAGACAAAAATGTATATTTCTGATAAAGTGTTCCATATAATATCATATAATCTATATTATTTACAATGTCTACACCTTATTTATAATACCTATCTGTACAACAACTCACATTTCATATTTACAGGAATGTACAACATGCAAACAAATACAATATAATGCAATGGTTCACCACATTTTGCTAAAATACATATCCACATCTGAACTTAATTTGCACTTGCATGCACATAAAGGTTTGTCTATGTTTCCTTTCTTATCATTAACATTGCACAACAAAAAGTAGATCATTGGACAGTAAAAGCTTCAAAGTGTGTATACTGCAAGACATTTGGCAAAAAACAGAAATACATTTATTTTCTAAGGCTTTATAAGTAGAAGCCACACATTTCATATCTACTTCAAATCATCACCACCATTCGGTATGGAAATGTTTCTAGCACTTCAATCAATGATCCATGGTCAAAGAACGACTCATATAAAATTGAATTTAATTTCTCTTGTAATTTTGTTATCTAAAACACACAATACAATTATAAGCGTTCTTTGTATAATTTATGTTTAAATTGAATTACTGAAAAAAAAAAATGAATATGAATTATTTTAAATAACAAAATTTATAAAATATCTTCATTATCAATAGTTTCAACATTTATACTCAGACTAAAAATATGAAATAAAGCATCAAAGTTTTAAAATCATACAACAGCATAAACAATTCTACAACAGACATATTTATTGTGAACACACAAACAGTTGCTGTCAGCAAAAAAAAATGTACTTTGAATTAGAAATGAATATCAAAACTACAATAGGAAAGGTAATTCCCGAAACTTGCCTATCACTCGAATTTTTAAAACGTGCTAACAGCACATTTAGGATATCTTCATTTATGTATATATTCATGATCTATGTACTCATGATATAAACTGTAAAACAATTTTTTGCATTTATTTTTGTAATGCATTATTAAAAGAAGAATTATCCGGAAACTTTCCCACACATTAAAATTAGCTCATGGAGCTCAACATACATTTCTCCATGCAACCATCAACAAATTCACTGGTTTATTTAAACCAACACACATCTATATACAACTGACAGCAAATGCCAGTATCAAATGTAAGGAACATTTGTATACATAAAAAACACTCATACAAGCACAATAAAAACAAGTTTTCAGAATGATCCATCTTTGAAGCACATATAACATTGCTCATGCATAACACTACATACAAAGCATTCAACAAAGAGGAACACTGAAATTAGTACAAACAAAACCAAAAGTAATAATGATAAAAAAAAGAGAGAGAATTTCATTCTGAACCCTGAATTTCGACATGTCCTGCAACTCTGCACCAAGCAATGTCATAGAACTGTTCAATCCAAACCATTATTTAATAAGAAATTATAAAATACAGTGAAATGATACCATACATTAAAACTGAGAGCATACAATCACTTTATAAGGTTTGTACTGACACATCTGCAATACATTCTTGAGCAGAAGAAACACTGAATTCCAATATGTAACAATACACAGAACATAAGCAAAAATTACGGAGGAAATACCTTAAATACATCAAGGAACTGAATTTATTCTGTAGTTCTTTACTTCATATATATATATACACATAAACTGTAACATCCAATTAAAACTGCTGGTTTAGATTGTACAATTAATACATGCTCCTTACATCAGTTGTCTTTGAATTTTCAGGCCTGAAAAACAAACAAGGACAATAAAACTGATAAAAACAAGAGAAAACAATACTATAATTTTAAAATGTCTTTTAGATGCATTGTGGTAGCTGTGTCAATGGCAGGCAACTGCAAAAGAGAAGTAAGGGAAAACTGGCAAATACTTCTCAAAACCGAAGTTCTCAATATCCAAGCCAACAGTTTTGAATATAACATAGTTCTAAATGCAGTTATCTTAACAACAATTTTTGGAACGTAAATTAGTTCATAATTCTACATGTACAACAGTGTTCTCTGAATTATAATAACTGGAAACCATAACATGCAAAACTTTGAAGAATATTAAGATAAATAATTATCTTTATTTAAATATTTTTTAAAAAAATCCAGTATACATGAACCAAAAATTTTTTCTTAAATATATCAGAATTTGTGTTAATTTTCCAATTTTTTTATAACAGGATCTATTTAAAATAACTTTGAACACACTATTGAATTAAATAATCATGTTTTTGTTTTTTTAAAAAAAAAACATAATATGAATATTGACTATTCTAAAAATTGCATTCTGCAATTACCAATACACATGGTATAGCTCAACATCAACATTTTATTTCATCGCATCGTTATTTCACAAGCTGTACATTTCAGATGGACCTAGTAAATTGTTTAGATTAGATTTAAAATGAAAAACATTTTATGCTATAAAATTAATTAATACTCAAATGCACATAATGTCAATTCTGTGAAAGCTGCAATTGTGTGAAGTATATTACAATTCTTTGCTGCTTAATACCTATTACAGGTTTCATACTGATGGAATACGATACTGAAAAACAAAATAAAATTGTTCTATTTCAAAATCAATGATTTGAAGGTGAAAAGAAGTCAAAAAATCTAATTATTTGCACTATTAATTAATCAGGAATGTGTAAATAATTTCAAATAAATCATTTTCACATTAAGCCATGAATCAAAAGCGAATGAATAAGACAGATTTTTCCTCTTTTATCTTTTTCTACCATTTTCCCTGTTGTGTCATCTTTGAAAATACCCAATTCACAATTAGGAATTGTGAATACTATACCCTTCTCCAAAAATATATTTTTGATACTGAATTTCAAATGAGAGAATGATCGCAACTGGTCATCATGACCATATCTACGCTACAGGATGGCTTACATTTATAATATGTATGATTATATCTTTGAATATGGACACAAATAAAACATGAATACATCAATTTCTTTTCCATAACTTTTAGACAACATATAAACTCTTCACAAAGAATTAACATAACAGACCCATTAGCTACATACACGCACGCACACACACACATGAATGTTAAGAGCTCACTTTAAAGTGTGCATAAAATATCCATTAGTTTCAGTCTAAGAAGTCTCTTCTAAAGAATTAAAAAAGTCATAAAAGGTTAACAGTTTGTCACAAAATTAAATTATTTGAAAAATAGCAATACATACACATATTTCATAAATTGCATTGCTAAGTCAATTATACCATCTACAACCACTTCAAAAAAGAAATAAGCATGAGTTTTTAAACTGTGAAATAAAAGATCAACAAGACAGGAAAAAGAAATTAAATTAATAAGAAATAAAGGTAATACTTAAGTACAGCAAAATTGTGTAAAGACAGGGAAGGAGGAATGAAACACATCCACACATCCACACAGTGTAACACATTTATTACTGAGCCATTCATGTGCTGTGTCGCTGTCAGCCAGAGGGACCTCGCTGGCCTGAAGTGAGGCCAGCCATCCTCGAACCCCGATGGCGCACCAAGACCTTGAACAAGGACGAATGTTGATAAACGCTTCTTTACAATACATTATCATAAGCGTGAAACATTCTCCTTTGTTGCACACAATATTTCCTGAAAGCATTTCGAACCTTCACAGGATAATACTGAATCTTTATTCATTTCATGTTATGGCTTATTCAAATTTCTCTTTTGAGCAAAGAGTATTTCAGTACAAAACCTTCGTAAGGAATAATTTGACATGGAAATTCAGGAGAAAATGTTTGTAAAAGATTCCTTATGTGTGAGTTCTACATCGGAACGCAATCAGAACATAGTAAATGACTGGTGCTTTAATAAATAAAATTACTGCTTGTAAGCAGCATGTTCTAACAGAATAAAAGCTTGCGTATCTTTAGGTATGCCTACAGAATTCCTTCCGCAAATCATTGGGGACGGTTCTTGCTACAAGGTTATGTCAAGAGAGAGTGCTCCATGACCACAAAATATCGAAAAGTGCGACCTGAAAATACTTCAGTAGTGCATTCCATTTTCCCTGTTGTGTCATCTTTGAACACACGCAATTTACAATTAGGAATTGCGAATACTATACCCTTCTCCAAATTGTGAATCTCTAGGATATGGGCAGTTCAAAAAACTATTCAAAAATGTGCATTATGGTCACTTGGGCCTTCCTTTAAGGGATTTTTTGATATATATTGCAAAATAGCCTGAATTTTAAGACACATGAATTGCAAAAATGATAAGCAATGGAGTCATGAAAATCTTGAACTTCAGCCACATCCACTTTATGACAGTTTGGGATTTGGTGTGCACATTGTGCTAAAAGAAGATTGGACAAATCTTTACTGAAACACTTATATCAGTTCAGTACTGTGAGAGATTATTGAGCTGTATTTCTTACATGACCAATGAGAAAAAGAATTACGAATACTTTTGGTAACTGCACGTTCAGCAGTAATTTTCATATGCGCAAAATGCTTTGTGCATGATGGAGTGCTTTCTCGTTTATGGCCGGCAAGATCTCCTAAGCTTTGTGATTTCTTTTTGTGGATGGTTTTGAAAGGCACAGTGTATGACTCAAATCCTTATACAGAAGAATTACAGAACAGTATTTGGGAAGAAGATACATTTAATTTCTAGCACGTAGTTCACTAGAATGAATCTGAATGTCTTCAAAAGATGAGAAGAGTGTATTTGGTCGAATGGCAAGCATTTGCAACACTTTCAGTACCATAATAACGCATAGGGCCAGTCACTCTAGTCTCCTTGCGCCACCAGATACGGGCAACAGTTGGCAGCAGTTCCTGGCTAACAACACCCCATTTGGTCAACAGCAGCGCAACATGTGGCCGGCACAGTAATACACACACATATATATGGAGTCACATACATATATGTATACATGTATGTATATGTATATATAAATACTGAAAACAAGGAAGGAAATAACAGTTTTTTACAGACATTTTTCTGCTATAACATGAGCATACGGCTTACATACACAAGAAATACAAGTAGTCATGAAGATTGTTCACTCCTCTTCACTCTTTCTCTGAAAAGTTGCCAAATTGAACAATATGAAACAATTCGTTACTGTATCCCAAATAAACACTATGAGTGGTGGAGAATAACATTATTTTAAATAATGGCTTAACAAAAAATTTCTGCCATTTATGTAAATGGGATGGCAGACGTGTTCATTCATTGGCCATCATAACAGTCTTCAATTCATTTTCTTCATCTACACTGGTAGATAACATCTAGTTTTTGGCATAAATCTCTAGTTAATTCCCACTCTGAGCCCTTTCTTAATGAGGCATTCAGAAAAAAACAAAACAACCCACTTAACATTTGAATGACAATAGAATTTTCATTAAAGGAAGTGTTCTGCTATACTTGAAAATTTCCACTTATACGACTTGCTTCAGATACATTTTACAAAGTTGATTTCATAAAACATGAAATCATCAGCTAATTTCTGTCTGCCTTCAATAACAATGCAACTTATGCAAATTTCCCTTTCCATTCTGAACTTTCCAAGCTACAAACAAAAATTTTTAAGTACAGCCATTATTGTAATTTAGTATGTAAGAAATATACATATTTTGTAGGTGAAAATATGTAAGCAGATAAAACACTTGTACATTTTGATCCTAATGTACTGCACGACTATTACAGCAGCAAAAATTAAATTTTTGGACAACACAATAGTTGGAATTTTCCATGGTGCACAATTTTTGAGATTCTGTTGACACGACAGCAATACATACATACTATTCCATTTTTGTTAAACAGTAGTAATTTCAACACTGAATCTACAACAATAAGGGTTTTCCTGAAATACATTAACATGCAAGACAGTATCAACTAAAAAAAGTTAAAAAGTAAATCAAGATACACATATTGTTAAATCTCAAAATCAGATTTTCACATGAAACAGTTAAGAACAAGAAAACCTAGTATACAAATAACACCACACAATTAGTTCTCTATGAACAGTTTTCACAATCTAACATAGTTGTAGACAATAGTTGCAACAATGACAAAGCAGTATAACATAACATATTTTGGGCTCAGGGGTTTCTTTGAATCATATTCAAAAGGTTAATATTCTACACATGGATATAATTATGGATTGTATACATCTGGCTCTGCTGGTGATACTTCTTGTCAACTGCATTAAATGCCTGATTGCAGCAGAACTGAATTTTTCAAAGGATGATTGTTGTGGACAATCTTCTCAAGCAAGGCAGTCCCAGCCTGAAAATAACTGGCAATGACATGATTTACTGCTACACAATATCAACCATTCTGAGCAGCACCTGTAATCAGTTTACAACACCTAACGTCTTACATTTCATGGTTGGAACAATAAGGGCTACCATTATAGATGTCCAGAACTGCAGTCACTTGAAACTTCATTTTGCACAACTATAGAAACTGTAACAACTTACTACTCTGCAAAAAAGTTTTACAAGACAAGGCTACCATCAAGACTGGGGAACAGTAAAGTAAGTACAATTCACTGCTTAAAATCTGAATTTGGTGCCGACATAGATGTTTTCAATGTGCAAGCAGTGAAAAGATGTCATTCACATTACTCATCCTTTAAGACAATATGCTCATGTTGGTTGGAATACAACCATTTCATACTTTTATCAGCTATTTTAAACTCAAATTTGCTCAGCAAAATTCGGTGCCTTCAAATCTATGTTTTAACTTTGAAAGAGTTTTTTCTTAGTTTTTCTTTCTTTCTTTCTTTTTTTTTTTAATTTTATTTTCCTTCTTGAACTTTAGAGCCATATTGGCGTAGAACACTATACATTCATTCTCTCATCAAGTTTTCCACTTATGAATATCATCAAGAAATAGTACAGTACAAAATACATGTGGGAACATTCATTTATCAACAATTTAAATTTTTTATTTACAAAGAGAGGGAAAAGAAAATTGTATGAAAAGAAACTTTCATTGACCAGAGTTTTGAAAAATATCAAATTCACTCCCTCTTGAATGCAAGATGACAATTACGTCTCAGATCATTCACAAAATACAAAAATCATATTAGAGTTTGAGTTTTCATTTCTTACGGGAATCTTCAATATTCATATAAATCCTCTCACTTGGTTCATTTAAAACCATGAATAAATCTCTTACAGATGCCGAGGTAATAAGATGTTGCTAGCTTTCTTCTAACAAACGAAAGCTAGAAACTAAACTAAGTGGAATTTGCAAATAAACATAAAAATATATTTGGAATTGGCACAAAATCCTTTCTCACTTTTGAGACTGAAACTTGCATTTAGGACTGCTTTTATCAGTTTCAGATTATCATCACTCTGGCTTAAAAAAAGATAAAATTCTAATTAAAACTTACCCAAAGCAAGTTTTTGCAACATATTTGCAAACCCTTCCCATACCATATTTTCAATTTAAGACGAACAAAGTTTCGAGTTCAATCTAAATATTTTCTTATATAACACAACTATATAACTCTGTTATTAAAAGCTTGAAGAAACTTTAAAAACCAAAAAGGAGGATAAGTTCTCAGCATTGCAAACAGTGCTGAAATATAGACCATAATTACACTGCCTTAAACAATACCACAGAATTACACACGCTGTACACTGACAAAGCTTAATCACACGATTTGGATACTAGGTATGGATGCAGTCATAAGAACAAATACCAAAAACCATTTATACAGTGATACATAGTTCCCGAATCTGAAAAATGTTACTGATTGCCGAGCAACAATAATGTTATCCAAAAACCTCTGTCAGAATGAATTTTTCAAACTACAATAATTATTACAAAAATAGAACCACTTAAAAGCAGTCAATAAGAAACAGGCTAAAATAGTGTTATTATGCACACAAATTTTAAAGCTTTGGAGTAGTAATAGGTGAAATCACATTCAAAGCTGCAACCATTAATTACCTAGTTCACGCAAGTAAATTTTTAAATAGCTGCAAACTCTCAATGTCTTCTGATTATTGTGACAAAATAATTCAAATAACATTTTTTTGAATTTTCCAGCAAATTAAGCTGGCTTTTTCTACTCGGCAAGCAGCTTGATTCCAGTACAAACAAACTTAACTATTCTAGAAAACAGAATTGTAGTAATGTAATCTTTGGTATAGCAACTCAGAAAACAATAGTATACTATGAAGTATGGACAATTATACTCCCTCAATCTAATGTATCCTCAGCATATCAAAGCCATGTTGGCCTATTTAAGGTATCATAAGGCTGCCGAATACCAAGTGCAGGGTGGTACCCCGGAGAATAACTTGCAGGAGGAGCCAAGAGTCCTTGATGTAATACCATTGGTGTTCCCGAATGACGCAGTAGTTCCTCAGGATGCCGATGCAGATACTGTTGATACAAAGGTGGTGCAGAGCCAGAAGGATCTACTAATCCTGTTTGATGATTTATAAATGCTTGGGCAAGTGCATAAGGAGGGCGGGAATGACTTGAGAAAGGAAACGGTAAAGATGGGGTAGGAGCAGATGGATGAGAATTTGGATTAATTTTGTCATGATTTGGGTCTGGAGCAGGTATATAGTAACTTGAAGGAGCTGTTCGATAATCTTCAAGGTAAGCCGGATAGCCATCTTTCTCAGTACTATATAATCCCAATCCTGAATGAGCAGGGCCAAAATTAAAGGCACTTCCAGTTAAAACAGTAGCTGTCTTGAGGGCAATAGCCGATGGCTCTGATGCATTGGGACTGGTGTTCAAGCCTATGTACTGTTGGAAAGCAGTCGAAGTTGGTACAGTAGTGACTACAGGAACTTCATTGCTCACCACTGCAGTTTGCTTGCTTTTACGTTTGCGTGATGGTTTTGGAGTTGACTGAGGATCTGAAGTTTTACTAGCCAAGTGAGAATAATCAGATGATCGACTGTAAGATGTTGGAACACTAATTGTCGGTGAAACAGCAACTTTGTTTGGTAATGCTGTGGATAAATCTGCCACTGACTGATTGTACGATTTAAGGTCTACTGGAGTGGCCACTTTGGTTGGTAGTACGGATGATAATTCATTAACAGATCTGTAAGCTGCCTGGGCATTAAGAGTTGATGCTTTTGGTGAATGAATAGTGGCTAATTCAGACATGCTCCTATTAAATGGTGATGTAGAACTGATTGGAGAGGAACTCTTTGCAGGAAGAATAGTAGAAAGATCTTGAACTGTTCTACTGTACGGAGCTTGAATATTAGATACTTTGTTTGGTAATACTGAAGGTAATTCAGGCACAGATCTGTTAAAAGGAAGCGATGATGGTGATATCTGACTTTCATGATTATATGCTATAGTCATAACAGGAGGTGATGGCTGAGACAAAAGAGCCATAGCAGAAGATGGTGATGCTGCTGTTGTTGAAGATGATGGTGAAGATACTGAAGGTTGTAATGTGTTTGGAACAGCTTGTCTGAATACATATTGAGAATTCAGTCCTTTTTCTCCGAAAAATGGTGAAGATGGAGATGCCAATCCAGGAAGTAATCTTTCACTAGCTGGATATCTATCAATTACATGTGACAAATTGCTCAAATTTCCATGCAAAGCCAAATGTTCCATTCCTATGGAAGATGGTGGTACTGGCGAGAAAGGTCCTCTGTGGTAACTTATGTCATTTCCATGTAAGGGTGCATTTGTATTTGATTTTAATCGTTCAGGTACAGAGCTAGGACTTGTAGAAGTAATACTTGCTGCATGTAATCTTCCAGGGCGTAAGCTTTCAACACACGGTTCTGTCACAGACTGTACATTGTCAGATGTAGATGCAATTGGCTGAGGTTTCTCTGTGATTTGTTGTCCTTCCAATTTTGCTGAGTACTCTTGGCGTGACTGATGATTAACAATATGTGCAGATGTAATAACAGGCACAGAAGTGTGTTGAATTCTTACTGGCTTTAAGCCTTCATCATTGGGAGAAGTGAGATTATCAGAGTTCTCCAATGGGCTGTGTTTCTTCCCCGAACTTGGCCGAGGCACAAATTGGGTTTGAGGTGTTTGTGACTCCTTCAAAGATGGTGGACTGGGCAGGACAGATGGGTTACACTTTGAATATTCTATTAGAATCTCTGGAGATGACTGTTGGAGTCTGTCTGCAGTTTCAAAAGAACTATTTGTGTTGGTCTGCAGTGTTCTGAAGCTCTGATGTTTCTTTGACATATGTACAGAATGTTCTGATTTTTTTAGTACAGGTTCACTTATAGCCGATTTTCTTGCATGATAAATCTTTTCACATGCAGGTACTACAATTTTATCAGAAACTTCAAGTGGAGGACACATCGATCTGTTGTGATGTGCATTATCAATAATAATTAAACTTTCTGGAGGGAGCACTCGGGTTGCGCTCTGTGAATGTGCTGGAGGTGGTGAGACTTGTGGGACCATTGATGTTGGCTGATATCTATTGGATGGTTGTGAAGAACTGCCCAATTCTATTTCACTATAAAGTCGTTTCTTCACAGGAAAAATGGTCATCGATTTTTGTGAAGAGGCCGGAGATGGTGTTGCAGCTGCTCCTCCTCCTGCTGCTGCTGCTGCTGCTGCTGCTGCTGCTGCTGCTGCTGCTGCAGCTGCAACAGTTGTGGTTGCTATTACAGAAGTTGATACTGTTCCTGTAAATGTGGTTACTGTTGAAGTTGTTGAAGTTACTTCCACAGAGGGCTGAGGACTAGAACAAGTTGACACAGGAGTAGGAACTTCGGCAGAAGTTGGACTGTTTGGAGAATATGCATCAGATTCCTGGGTTCTTGCAGCTCTGTACTGATCTGTCAATGGTTTACTTGTATCATAATATGTCATGAGTGGTCCTGAATATGATGAATTTTCATAAGTAGCATCTGAAGTTGGCGTTGGTGGACCTGACAGGTGATTCTGATATGCTAAGAAGCCTCCAGGATCATGAGGAGGGTACATTCGAGGACTGTAGGTAGGAAATGCACTTCGTGTTTGCTCTTTTGGACTCTGACTACTATTACATGTCTTCTCAGGACTGCTTTTCTGCAGTGAAAACGATGTATCTTGATAGAACCCAACACGAATAGTCCCGTTTAATGGGGGATAAGAAGCAAATTTTGGTCCTTCTTCAGACCTTGGAGATGATATAACAGGAGATGCTGCCATAGGTGACTGATGAAGTGGAGATGGATAAGGTGCAGAGTAACTTCCCAGACGCTCATCTAAACTCAATCTTGGAGAAGAACCATCAACTGGATCCATCAAATCTTGGCTGAAAGATGATCGTTCTGAAACAGTACTTCCTGTGCTAACTTTTCTCTGACGTGGAGTACCTTGCTGATTGTTATTTATTTGAATAGGACTTGGCACATCATCTCCATTTCCTTTCTGTTGGAGTGAACATCTTGAATCTGCTTCTTGTAATCTTGAATCAACTACAACAGGTTGTCGAGAAACATCATGAACTATTACTGAATGTGCTTCTGCAGGAATATTTTTATCAGCTGTTGATTCTATGGCAAAGATACTACCAACATCCCTTCGTTCTTCTACATTAATGATATCACTAGATGCTCCATCCTGAAGAGATTCTGGTCTCTTTTTTGTGGTAGATGTTGATTTTGGTGCCCCGAATGCTTTAAACCAAGCACTTAAATTAGGCATAGCTTTCTCCTGACGGCAATCTTTATTAACAGTTTTCACATCTATTTCTTCTTTTTCTTTTTTCTCAGTACTTTCTTCTGCGTTTTCACATTCCAAAGGAGACTCAGGAGTCTTTGGTCTCACATCAAGAACAGGTTTCGGTGGTTCTTCAGGTACCAATACTGATTTGACTTCTTCTTTGGTTTCTGCATCAAAATTGTGCTTGCTCTGACCTACGCCGAAACCTAAGACGTCTGTACCTAAAACTGTCCCAAGACTTAATTTGGGAGTAGCTTCATCTGCAACTGGGAATAAAATACCACGAGTATCCTTTGGTTTTCCAGGGGGGCCTTCTTCTGATACTTTCCCTGCATTCTGCATGTTTGTAATCAAATTACCCTTGCTCTTGCCTGGCTGGAGTCTCTCAATTGTACGTTGGACTTCACGCCTCCGCATCTGCTTAGTTGGATCCTTACTTGACCTCCTTTTTGAGTTGTCCTGAAAATAAAATTCACTGTTAAAAGTAAACCACTATACATCCACAGAAATTGATACCAGTTCAAACAAGTGAAGCAAATGCTGAAACTGAAATCACATGTTTCGACAATGCACTATAAACTTCAGATCTTTCACATTCATAATTTTTAGTTACAATACTTTAACAATGCAAATATACTATTATAGAGATAGCGATAAATCAAGCAACAAACAAGGATGAAACAAAGATAACTGAACAGTATTGTAATACTTTTATGTGAAGTTTAAATCTGAATTGAAGCTTATGTGTAGGAATTTAAAGCAAAAATTATTACGTTATTAAAATAAACAATAGGTTTCAATTAGGACTCTCAGTCATTTTTTTAAACATCCTGATAATGGTGATCAATTTGTTGTGACATACAACTTAAGTGACAGCAATGTGCCAAAGCATGAATTCAATCCAGATATTCTGAGTAAGTACCGTGTATTACAAATGTAAGGTAATCTATTGTTCAAGTTTATACTTGTTCAGAAATAACACTATGTATAACGATAAGTATTGTATATTTCTTAAATTAGTGCAAGGCAGGAAGTGAAGGGGTAACATTGCAACAATAATAGCAGTGTCTGAGAATATATTAAAGATGTCAAAAACATTGTAGATGAGGAGGAGAAAACTAATTGTTGACACCAGGAAACAGTTCTCTCCATTGCAGATTTGGGTAGAGCAAGTTTCAGGTTCTCCTTAGCTGTTGCAAATGTCAGTTTCAACACCTGCTGCAAGTGTCACCAAAACAAGAAGCATCCTAAAAATTTGCTGAAATCTCAGATGAGTGTGAAACTACACGCTTTCACAGAATCAGACATGAGCTGTGGTGAAGAATCTATTTCTGATACAGAAAATGTAGACACATGATCTGACGTTTTTCTTAAGTTTTTGGAAATTATGATATGGTTGTTTTTATGGGACAACATATCATGGAATCATGACAAAGGTTAAGGAAAATGGTGGTTACATCCATTAACAAACTAGGGCTACAAAAGCACATACTTTCTCACATCATATCTAACTGCTCCGCTTATATTATACTCAGGGCTTCATTTCTGGCAGAACGGCGTTCCGGTATTTCGTGAATAATTATTGAAAGATCTCATAAATATATCACTATTTCTGTTAAATTAATAAATAATTTGGGGCATGTTCCAGGAGCTAAAATTTAATAAATCAAGCACTGATTATACTACTACTACTACATAAACTTGAAAAAGTGTTTTCAACCAGCAACAATTTATTTCCGCTCCGAGACCCTAACTCAGATCCTCAGAGTTAACGTGCCAACACCCATACTACTATGCCACAGATGCGCCATGTGGCAAGAACCTTCATAAAAGCGAGAAGTAATAATATTAAGAACTGTTAGGGATATCATGGTAAAAGAAAAGCAAAGTTGGTCACATGGGTAGTGTTTGTAATATATTCCATGATGATAGATTAAGTAGTATTTAGTTGAATCGGTTTCATACAGATAGAGAGACAGACAAACAATTGATTTCATGTGACACGTGTTTTAGAAATCCAATAAGAGTTGAAAAAATGTTTATAAGTTGCAAATTTGAAAAGCATATACAGACACATCTGGTTTATTTATCTGTATTGATTGTATTTATGAGTAGACGTGCTTCAAATGATTTTCAATACAGTTTTTCGAATTCTCAACAGATTTCTGCAACAACACGCACATTTTAAAATCCCTATGCAAGACTCGAGCCGGCGACCTTTTGGTCCCAAGTGCTGAATCCATACAAGCCATTTAACAACCATCTGGGATGGACAAGGGCTTTATACTTCCATAATAGTCTTAAAGACAGATTGTTTCAGTCTTAGCATTAGGGAGCCAAAAAATTGAGAAAATTTAAAAAAAAAGTTCTTTGAACGACAAAAGAAGGCAGCTGAAAAGAGAATAAAGCCTAACCAAAAAGCTAGTCCTGACTAAAAAGATTAGAAAACTAACTTGTGCGAGAAAGTCTGTGCCATTGTATACCAATCCTAGTTTACCACATGTTGTTACATACAAGGAGAAACTCATTTGAAAAAAATTTCACGCGAGTTTCGAGAAAATAATTGAAGAGCACAGTAGAACAAGGGGCTATCCCACATTGGCATAGTTCTGAGGTAATAAGGGTTTTTCC
Source organism: Teleogryllus oceanicus (assembly GCA_964035755.1). Lineage (NCBI taxonomy): Eukaryota > Metazoa > Arthropoda > Insecta > Orthoptera > Gryllidae > Teleogryllus > Teleogryllus oceanicus. The sequence continues at coordinate 207,532,222 of CAXIVR010000001.1, read as the reverse complement.
TAAATTTCTCTCATATAACTCAGTACATTTTAAAACTTTTAAACACCGTATACTTGCACATAATTCTATACTGGATTTAAATAACACATCCCACTAAAAGAATTACATTTGAAGTTTGGTATAATGTGAATAATTCAATTTCACAAAAAAATGTGGGATAGCTCCTTGTTCTACTGAGCCCTTCAATTGTTTTTAGGAATTGCATAAATTTCAGGCACTAGTTAAGCAAAATCAATTCATTTTTTCAAAAAATTGTAAATGGCTGGAGAGAGACGGAGAGAGAATGGGAGAGATGGAGAGAGAATGGGAGAGGGAAGGGGAAAGGGAGATGAAGGGCAGAACGTTTGCCTTGTTCCGCTAGTAATAAATGAATGGTAAATTGGTACATTTTACGTATTGCTATTCTCATTTTATGTACATACTCCAAAATGTTTTTCAGCGCTTTCCTCTAACTACAATATATATATATAATATAGTACAATAAACAAATCAGGTATTTTGACGTACGTGAAACCAGCACCATTTTCTTAAGCATCCTTTACACTACCGGAGAATAAAGATGTATCAAAAAATTTGGAGCCATGAGAAAATTTTGAAAATGTTGAGGTGTAAAGTACCCTTAAAAATTAAAATATCCGTTTGAAACTCCCAAAGCCTCAAGATCGTTCAGAGCGAGTGGGAAATATCAATTTTGCTGAAAATTGGCAGAACAGTTTAGGTGCTAGTGTTGACCACTAACGGTGTGTTGACCACTAGTGTTGTGACCACTAGTGGTGACCTTTTGCCGTCAATGGATTTTGTGGCATCAAGGATGCACAAAACATGGACTCTGTCTACAGGACGTGTTACAGGAAGTAATTTACTATATACAGGAACATGATTTATTATTATTATTATTATTATTATTATTATTATTATTATTATTATTATTATTATTATTACTATTACTATATTTATATATTATGCTTTCGTTACCTGGGCCCAACAATAAGAGTTTCTCTGTCGAAAATTCACCGTTTTCGGGCATAAAGATTACATTTTCTCTTCTTAAGAAGGGCGAGAAAGTACTTAAATATCTAATTTTATAACCATTTGATGAAGGGAACTAAAAAACTACTGAAGTGGTGCTAAAACATCACAATTTTTCGCCTTATTTTCACGCAATATTATGAGAAAAGTACTTAAATTTTCGAAAAATAGTACAAGACTATTTCAAAATCTTATCTTTAAGGAACAGATTTCATTGAGGAAAAAATCTCTACCGTCGTAATTGTAATTGTGGGAAGACGCCGAAAGAAATTTAATTTTCGAAAAATCGTTTTTTAACGAAAATAAACCCAGCACCGTTCTCTTAAACGTCCTTCACTCTATCTAACAACAAAATTTAATCAAAATCGATAGCGCCTTCTTTTTTTTTATTTGGAAAATGTCCTATGGTCTTCATGTAAAGTATCCCCGTAATTAAAATATCGGTCTCCAATTCATGGGACCGCGACATCGGCCAGATTGATTGTGGAGTATACATTTTGGAGAAAATCGGCTGAACGGTTTAGCCGCTAGCGTTGTTCACAAGCGGACGAACGGATGGACGTGCGGACGTTTTGCCGTCATTCGATTTTTCGGTATCAAGAACCCACAGAACATGGATTCTGGCTACACACGTAAAAGGATTTTTGTTTCTAAATTTAGGAACTGGACTTACCCACTTTTTCGTTACCAGGGCCCTGTAATTAATAGTTTTTCTGCCGAAAAATCGCCGTTGTTTCGCGCAGCAATTCTCTCTACTGTGTAAGCGGTATCGAGAAAGCAAAAAGTATCAATATTGTGGTTTTGCGATTTTAAACTTTTGAAAATTTCGAAAACATAGAAAGTTTACCGAAAATGACCCCTGTGCATTTTTATAAGGGTTCAATGCTCTATTCGAGACAAAAAAAAAATAAAATAAAGAGAAAATTGTGGCTATTTTTGAGAAATTATTTTTTTAAATTGCCCCTATTTCATCCCAAAATACCCGGAAACTACTCATAATTTCGAAAACTTATACATGTTATTTCAAAACAATATTTAAAGAACACATTTTTATGAAGGCAAAATATTTTCTTCAATATTGCAATTTTCTAAAATTCAGAGTTCAACGAAAATTAGACCTACGCTATTTTAAGAAGCGTATTCTGCTCTATCCCAGCAAAAATTAATCAAAAATTTAGGAGCAATTTTTGAGAAAATTCTGAAAATGTTGGTGTTTCATGTGAAATCCCCCCCCCCCATCAAAATAATCGTTTAAAGTTCCAGGTCAAAACCATGGAGCCCTTTTCTGTTTTCTAAAGAGAAAATAACCCTCATATTGAGGGGAAAATCGCAAATAAAGAAGGAACTAGTGGTGCTACCGAATGACACAGACTTTTTCAAAGTAAAGTTTTCCAATTTCCTTGGTATGGACTGGCTTTACGGTCTTGCTCCATTCTCTTGCCAGCTGCTATCTATTACCGCCCACAGTACATTTTTTTGACATTTTCCTAATAATAGAACCGAAATATTACATTAAGAATATTAAAGAAAAGTAAAATTTCGTCATAAATGGATTTTTTCGTGTTTCTGGGCGCGTCAACTGATTTGGTCATTAGTCCCGTCAGTGTAGTACAGTTTTTTTTCTCGGGAGATGGCGGTGATCTTCCCCCGCTGGATGGTGAGATCCGGCGCGTCCCCAGCCGGGTCACGCTCCAAGCTCCCGACCGGTCTCCCGGAAAATGTAGAAGTGTAGTGTGTAATGTTGGTGTAAGTGTGTGTGTGTGTGTGTGTGTGTGTGTGTGTGTGTGTGTGTGTGTGTAAGGGTAGAGGATGGAACAAGAGGAAGGAAAGATCGCGCGCGATGCGTGGCCCGTTTGGTAGGGTACTACTTCGACATTCGCCTGGTGTTGATCGAAAAATCCACGGAAAGCTACCGATCAGAGCAGCCGGTCGCTAGAATTCTCCTCCAGACAGCGACTGAATTCGACCAAGCTGAAAAGCTAATGTCGAAAATCCTGCCACCGTCCGGAATCGAACCTAGAACCTCCCGGTCACAGGTGCTGCAGGGACATCAGTTGCTCCACTGAGCTACCGCTGCCATAAATGTAAATTTTCATTGACAAAATTTGGAAACGTTTATAAGAAAATGCCATTTAAGCTTTATTGTAAATGCGAAATTTGAAGCTTTTTCGCAAATTTTTTTTTTTGAGTTTTCGAAGAACTTCATTTAATGTCATTTGAGGCACTTAAACTCGCAAATGCAATCGTGTTTACAAATCGCTGGAAATGTGCATAATAATGGGTGATAAATATTCCAAACAAATTACACGTGTAATTTTTTTAAAACAAAAGAATACACCAAAATGAACTATATGTCATTTTTAACAGTGCAATTAGCACTTCCCGTTGGAAAAAATTGAAGAAAATATTTGGAGCCATTTTTGAGAAAATGGTGTTTTAGCGTTTCTGAAAATGCGGAATTTTGAGCTCATTTTTCAGAAAACTGTTGTGTTTTCGAGAAACTTTATGACATTATTTAAAGCATATGTACTCATAAATACAATAATGTGAACACATTGCCGCTAATGTAAATATTAACGTGAAAGAGAAGTAAAAAAATACGTTTTTGCTTTTTTTTTTAAACAAAAGAATCGAGCAATCTGGGTTTCAATTTCAAAAGATCGTATGTATGGTTTACGTGCTAGTAGTGTTCACGGACGGACGGACGGACGGACGGACGGACGGACGGACGGACGGACGGACGGACGGACGGACGGACGGACGGACGGACGGACGGACGGACGGACGGACGGACGGACGGACGGACGGACGGACGGACGGACGGACGGACCGACGGACGGACGGACGGATTGAAACAAACAACACATTTTCGGCTTCAGGGGACCCCAAATACATTTCCGTTGAAATCTCGAAATCGATTTTCCGCAGCATTACTAACTTTCTCTATACTACGTAGGGTGGATTTCTTCGAGCCGCGGCGAGACCCTGGTTTCGCTTGATAAGACTCGGCTTTGGCAAAGTTTCGAGGCCGCGGATCGAGCCATAGCTTGAAAATTCCAGACCTCGGCGAAGGTGGTTTGAAGCCGTGATTCATTCATTCAAATAGTAGAAAATGGAGTACTTTAGACGTGTGGATGAATAGGAAGTGTGTTGAGTGATCGCAGAAGCAATCCCTTAGACAAATACAATTGGAAATTTCGGAGATTTTGCTTTTTAACAGAAACGCTAATTTATTGGGACCGAAATGTTGCATCCTAACCTCAATCATGTGGACGGAAGACGTTCGGGTTTACCCGTCAAAATTAGACTTTTGGTGGTTCTAAGATAAGCAAAATGAATATCTCTGTACGTAAACTTCAGAAAGTAGAAACTTGCATATTACAAATACAATTTTATTATTATTTAGGTACAGCGCTCTTTTTGCTATATTATTCAAATGCTTCAGAGGCCTACATAAAAAAATGTACACAACAATTATTGTTATAAAAGAATAATATGTAAATTAGCAAGTGATTATTAGCAATAAACAAATGCATATTGCAGGTATTAACTTAACAAATCTCTTAGTGCACTTCTGTTTGAAAAAGATGTACACATTAACCTGTACCACCATCCATTTCTAATAGTAATACCTCGTAGGTTTTACAATACTAACAGAAAAAGTTAATCCTCACAGTAAGAACTAGTTTCAATGTAATCAACTCAGATGGGAACGTCATAGCCCTCTAAAGCGGAATTGTGAAGATTGTGATAGATAAGGTAAGGAAGAAATAAAAAATACCACTGACTTCAACAACTATACAAATATCTGCAGTCTTATCTTATTCAGTTTCTTTTATTTCTAATATAGTTTTTAAAATCTTATTCAGAATTAACTCATTCCAACACATCACATAAAGATGAACAATAAATATGCAATATTTATATTTACTGTAATGGGACGATCGCACGCGTCAGGTTTCCACGTATATTCTAAATTTTATTTCAAACAACGTCGGGAGCTCCCGACATTCGAGAACCATCAAAGTGACACTTTCTCGCTACCTGCACGCGGGCGGACGCCGCCGTGCGCCCGAAAGGGCTGGGCCCTATTGTGTAGGGTGACGGGCGCGGCCGGGCACGCCGAGACGGCGAGGAAATTACGGACGCCGCGCCGACGAGCGTCGCGACTCATCTACCCAGGTTTCCGAGAATTCCCGACACGCCAAAATTTCATCCCCAAACCCGCGACGCAACCGTCGCCGATGACACCGCGATTGGACAGAGCACATCGCGTGATTTCAGGGGGCCAATCGCCGAAAACTGAGCGGGGGAGGACCACGTAATCTTGCTACTCATAGGAGGTCACTGCGGGCCCCACGAGCGGGCATTCCGATGGAGGAGATGGGCGAGTAAGGCTGATCAATTCCGAGGGAGGAGCATCCTCCCTCGGCTGATCAATTCCGAGTAATCAGAACGCATTGCCGCACGCCGCGCCTACTCGCCAGTCTGCCAGCGCCGCTACATCGCTGGTCGCTCATGTGTCGCCTGGGCTAGGCCGCATTCTGGACAATCGCCATGAGGTGAGGACTCTACGGCCAATGATTGCCAGGGCGCCCGATCTCGGGCGAGAAGATGTGACGGGCAGAGCCGCGATCACCGCCGTCTTGGGCCACGCCGTCGACGCTCGGGGGAGCCGCCGATAACGCCCGAGGCGCCAGGACGTGGCCCGCTGCTCCGCCCGCCCTTCGGGGGGCCAGGGAGATCGCAACCGCCGCCGCCACCGGATCGGAACGAGCTAGGCCGCCCCATAAGCTTCTCCACAAGCCGGACAGGGTCCGAAGCTGTGCCCGCCTGAGAGTCCGAATGCCCGGACAATGACCCGAGAGGGCCTGGAATCTAAGCTAAGTTAGGTTAGCAAAATTATTTTTGTAATTGGAGGCCTCCCCTCACTTACAAAGTTGGGATTAAAATCCAATTGTTAAACATATGAGTTTCAATGCATTGATGCATGAAAAAGCCGGTCACGCATGCATCCCATCATAATTTCAGACCGAGCAACCGGGGCACCGCTGCAGACGGGAAATCTAGAGAGCAGGTGAGTCTGGTCACCCCGGGATTCATCCCCCTTCCACGAAGAGTTGGCGCAGTGCCAGTTGCGGTCAGAACGACCAGATTAAAGTTATCACTAACATAAATAAGGGGACGTGGCTGTTACACTGCAATGTTTACTCATAGAATCGTGTTTTAGCTAATCTTGATATTTGTAGGTAGGTATTATTTTATGAAAACTAGAGCAACCAAAAAACATGCTATTTGACCACAAAAACTTATCTTGTTGTCCACAATTATCGCGAAAGATTGCCCAATGTGTTGAATACGATGCGTTGAATTCTTCGCATACTTTCGCCCAGGCTTGCCTCTTCTCACTAATTAATTGAATATAGTACCCTTTCTTTCCTAAAACCGGGTATTTCTGGAAATTTCTGCCGAAGTAACCCTTTCCTGTTTTTCAAACCGAACCATTTGTAATAGAAGAGAACGAAAATTTGTCGTGGTTTTGTGATTAGTTTAAAAGTGTAATTTAAATCATTAATTCCATTATCATGCAAAATAAGAATGGAAATATAATACGTATCTCCACTAAAGAACATGTGTCCACTACGTTGCCGCCCATTAGTCAGTTTATACAACACAAACACACGACGAACACCGTTTACACTCGCCAAGGCAATGTTGCCAAACGATTTTTCAGAGCCGGCTTGGGATGTGTCTCCCAGACTTGTTGAAAACGTTTTATCAATCGGATTCGCGCCACGGCCCAAGCCGTGGTTTCAAAACCACGGTTCAGACGTCTTAGAAATTCATTGGACAACAGAATTACAAAGACTTTCTCGTAGTAAAGTTTTCTAATTTTCTTGGCGCGGACTGGGTTTACGGTCTTGCCCCATCCTGTTGCCAACTACCATCTATCGCCACTCAAATTATATTTATTAATAATTTTCCCAACTTTTCTGTTTCTTAATAGTAGAACCGAAATAGTACTTTACGAATATTAAAGAAAAGTAAAACCTTGTTATAAATGGCTATTTTCATTGAAAATTTTGAAGCCGTTGTTAAGAAAACAACGATTAAGCATTACTGTAAATGCCAAATTTGAAGTTCATTTTCGCGGGAATCTATTGAGTTTTCGAAAAACTTCAATTAAAGTCATTGAAGCACTTCCTCTCACAAATGCAATAATGTATACAAATCGATGGAAATGTTTACGACGTGAGATATATTAAAAAAAAAAATGAATTCACCAAAATGAACTTTACATTATGATATATTAAACAATGCAATTCGAATCCATAGGACACGTTTGTACATTTGAATCCATTGGACAACAAACCATTGGAAAAGTTCGGAGAAAAAAAAAAAAGTTTGGAGCCGTTTTTGAGAAAATAGCGTTTGAGCGTCTCTGAAAATGCGGAATTTCGAGCTCATTTTAACAGAAAACTGTTCAGTTTTCGAGAAACTTTATTTGACATTATTTAAAGCACATGTACTTATAAATTCATAAACGTGAATCGCCTCTAATGTAAATATTACTGATGTGAGAGATAAATCAAACAAACTACATTTTCGTAATTTTTGAAAAAACAAAAGAAGAGAGCAAAATGGCATTGATGTCATTATATAGGGTATATTTGGCACTATCCCCACCAAAAATTTAAAGAAAAAATTTGGAGCCCTTTTTGAGAAAATCTTGTTTTTGTTATTTTTAAAATTGCAAAAATTGAATGCCCTATTGCACGAAAGCAAGTAAAATTTTCACAAAAATCTACATGATCTTAATGAAAGATCGATTTATGGACAACAAATTTCATTTGAATGAAAAATCAGTCTTCAATTTTATAGACGCCGAAAAAAAACCAAACTTCTGCAATTTGTGAGAATTCAGAGTTAACAGCGCAAATCGGACCTTAGCCCCCTTTATACGTGTATTTTACTCTTTTCTTACAAGAAACTTAAAGAAAAAATGTGGAGCCGTTTCTTTAAAAAAGTTTTGAAAATGTCCAGGGGAATTCACGTTAAGTACCCCAAATGGTTAAGAATATTTTTCAAAATTTCAAAGCTTCAATTAGAGACAGATGGACAGGGGTTTCTTCAATTTTGAAAAAATCCTACGAGTGATTTAGGCGCTAGTAGTGCTCACAGATGGGCGGACGGACGGACGGACGAAAAAAATCAACAACCTACTTTGGTATCAGGAAACTCCAAAACGTGTATTTTCTTTAAAAATCTCGAAATCGATTTTCCGCAGTATTACATAATTTTCTCTATACTACGTATATTACTCCGTATACAGGGTGGAACAGCTAAGTGTTAACACCCCTTGTATCTCCTCAACCGCGCAAGATACGAAGATGCCGATTGGACAGTCGATTGCTGGAACAGGGGCTACTTGATTACAGCATACTTCGTCTTGGCACTATTTTTTACTATGAAGATATAAGGTCAACTTTGTTTTTTTAAACAGAACCCTATGCTAAATTTTAGCGTATCGTAATGCGCTTAAAAATACGATTTCAAATATGTGTGTATCTTTGTATTTTAGCGAATAGTTTTTTAGCAATTGATGTGCTTTTGTAACTTATTTTTCCACCGAGGCGGCGATTTTCTGTTCGATATTTCTGCTACTTAAATGGGGAACTTCGCGAGTCCGTCCTTCAGACAAAGGCGCTCATTTACTTCAGCACAGTAGCAACTACTTTCTTCGATACTAATTTTGCCGAAAAGATGACTTCGGGCAAAGAAGACTCAAATGCTGCATTCAAGATTCAGGAAAGTTATTGTTTTGCCACGCAATTACTATTCTGTTGTTTTGAAAACTGTGACAACACATTTTATCAATTGGGAGTAAATAATACAAAAATAAATGAACAATATCTTATTAATCATAATTTATTCGTAACTAACCGTCACGTACAATGAATACACATTGATCAAAATAGAAATAAAAACATACCAATTACATTGTTACAGAACAATGCTTTACTTAAGCATGTGCTCGAAGTGTTGTCCATCTACTGCAATGCACATTTGCAGTCGCCGTTCGAAGGACAGATGAACAGATGTGAGGGTGTCACTTGATATACTCGAAAGAGCTTCGGTGATACGTCGCTTCATATCCCCTGGCGTTGTTGGAACTTCTGCATAAACCTTATTTTTGACTGCCCCCCAAAGAAAAATATCAAGAGGAGTCAAATCAGGAGACCGGGCAGGCCACTTTACTTCAGCACGCCGTCCTATCCAACAATTCAAGAACTTCTCATTTAATACTCCTGTTGCCACACGTGAAGATTGAGCTGGACAGCCGTCATGTTGAAACCACATGCACTGACGCGTATCCAGTGGTATCTCTTCTAATAATGTGGGTAGAACATTTCGAAGAAAATGTTCGTACATAATACCATTTACATGCCTGGGATGAAGTAAGGTCCCACAATGAAATTTCCCACGATGCCACACCACACGTTAACACTCCAAGGTTTCTGGTGTTGTACTTGCCGAATCCAGTGAGGATTCTCTAATGACCAGTAATGCATATTTCGTAAATTCACATTACCGTGGTTAGTGAAAGTCGCTTCATCCGTAAATAGCACTCGTTTAAAAAACTGGATCATCTTTCAGTTGTTGCAAGGCAAACCGACAAAATTCCATGCGCCGTTCGAAATCCCGACCTCCGAGTGCTTGATGCAATGACAAGTGATGCGGATGGAATTTGTTTCTACGCGAAGGACACTCATGTGACTCACATCACATTCCTGGGCTACATGTCGCGAACTAGCATGTGGATTGCACTGCGTCAATGCCAGAATAACCTCTTCATGTTTTTCGTCAGTTGCAGTTTTCTGCCTTGTCCTCTGTTTGGGGTCCCAACTTCCCGATTCCAATAGTTTCGTGCACATACATGCAAAAAGCTGGCGTGAAGGAGCGCTGACGATCAGGATACAGCTCTCCATATCGTTGCACTGCTCTAACAGCATTTCTTCCGCATTCACCATACACTAGTAGCATATCTAACTTCGCTTCATTGGTGTACATGGTGTGACTGCTCTAAAAAAACAGGTAGAAGTGCGCTATCATAACCCCAGCGGCGCATTTTATACTTCTGGCCTCCGCCCTGTTATCTACGAAGTACATGGCCTTCGATCGTTTTCGGAAAGTAGGCAAAACCATTCACGAGACATTTTCCTTTAGTTTCTCAGCGGAGAGCACGGAAGGTCGAGTGGAAAAGTGCCATTTCAGTACAAAAATATGTTACAAAAGCACATCATTGCTAAAAAACTATTCGCTATAATACACAGATATACACATATTTGAAATCGCCTTTTTAAGCGCATTACGATACGCTAAAATTTAGCATAGGGTTTTGTTTAAAAAAACAAAGTTGACCTTATATCTTCATAGTAAAAATAGCGCCAAGACGAAGTATGCTGTAATCAAGTAGCCCCTGTTCCAGCAATCGACTGTCCAATCGGCATCTTCGTATCTTGCGCGGTTGAGGAGATACAAGGGGTGTTAACACTTAGCTGTTCCACCCTGTATACGTATGTATAAGAGAAACTAAAGTACCATACTGCACGTGCTCAGAAAACGTATGAGTAGGGTGCGGATTCATATGCACTAAAAACTCTGAAAATATGCATGCAAGTCTCCTTTAAAAAATAGGAAAATATGCACAGAGAAAAGTGCGTGTTTTAGTCTCTACAAAATAGTTCAATTTAAATGTTGAATGATACACACTGAAGTTAATTTCAATTGCAAGAGGTTATAATACATTTTTCCAAATTTTCTGGGATGAAGCATTTTTTATATCCGCAAGAATATTCTTATGCAGACAAAGTACTTTCAACTTCGCTTGAGTTTAGGGGACAATATATAAAAGCTTCAATTTCTTTAATTGTGTAATTTTCAACACCATGCGTTTCACCCTGTAAAATTACACACAACTTTTCTTTGTTCTCAAACCAGGATTTCTTCTTGAATTTTCTTTGTTTCTTCTGTTAAGACTCGTCCTATTCGTCATGGCAAATTGTTGAATGGCATTGCTACAGAGGTCAGTCCGATATGTTTGGATCGACTTCCTGATGAACTGTACCGCTCTAGTCACACAGATGTGATGCTAACTCGAAAGCCATCTCAACGTTCCTCCGAATTCGATGAAGGAAAAAAAAAAGTAAATTATGCAAATTTATGCTCTTAAAATTAAAATACGCTCAATCATCATAAATATGCAAAAATATACACTATAAGAACTTGTACATCGATCCCAGACAATAATAAATGAATTTATGTGCTTTAAGCATATCATTACGTTCAAGGGGAAAAAATGCAAATAAGCAAAATCCGCAGTCTAATTATGAGTAACTTGGCATTTCTATCGCCAGCATGAATAGAAGTGAACGCCTCCTCTTTATTGGATGAAAACTGTGATCAAACGCTGACTAATGACGCTCCGGTGTGAACGGGCCCGCGAATTTCGCCGCCGGGTCCAGCGCGGAACTTTCCGCGCCGCGTCCGCTGCAGATGAGAGCTCTTAATATACAGCGATTTTCCTAAGGATGAGCCAAAGTGACAGCTAGTGCTGGCAACATTACTGAAGGTTCGGTGGTCGTTGTGCCTTCTAGCCCATTAGATTCCCTTCCCGCATTCGTTCGTTTGCAGTTGGCTAACTTGTAAATGGCTTCGACTTGTGCCGTGTCCTTGTCCGACAAAAATGTAGTGCACTGCGAGAAATAATTGATATTAGGAAGTGTAGTGTAACGTGCTTACATTGAATTTACTTTTTGTGTGATAAATATTATGTTTATTTTAAAACCGAGACGTGAATGCGAGATGCGTACCAGTGCACGTGTTTCCAGCTTAAAATCATATTTCTTTCTATTCACATTCGTGCCAGTTTTCTTTTACTGATTGTGAGAGCATGTTAAGAAATTTTCCACGTACGTAATTAAATTTTAATATTTCCCGGACTGACATACGTGCATATACCTCAGCGAAACTCTTAGACTTCTTCATAGGAATGTTTTCACAGGAGCCATTGGCACTTTACGAATGGGGCGTGAGTGAACAGCTGGCGCGACGCAGGGATACTTCTCTGAAATACATGTGATGTTCACTTGTTCTCACGAACTGTCACTTTGGCTCATCCTTAGGAAAATCGCTCTATACCCGCAGACCCGTCAACCCGTCCGCCATATCAGGAAAGTGCGGGTCCAACCCACCCGCATTCATAGGGGTACTCGTACCATACGGGTCACCTGTAGAATACGGGTCGCGGGTCTGATCTACATTGTTATTTCTGTTTAAGCAATTTCACAATTTCTTTTCAAAAGGGACCAAAAGTATGATTGGACGAAATGGTCGGAAATGATGAAATGGATAAAATGGATGAAAAGGACGAAGGACGGAAATGAGAAAGGAAAAAAAAAAAAAAGACACAGGACGAAATAGATGGGAAAGGACAATAGGGTGAAAACGAAATGGAAGAAAGGACGGCAGGACAAATTGGACGGAAATGACAAAGTGGACGAAACAGACGACAGGACGAAGTGGACGAAACAGACGACAGGGCGAAGTGGAGAAACGAAGGGCGAAGTGGACGAAACAGACGAAAGGGTGAAAGACAAACGAACTGGACGAAAGAAAGGGGGGGGACGAAATTGATGGAAAGGGCGAAATGCACAAAATGGAAGACTGAACGAAATGGACGACATGACGAGATGTATGCCAATGACGAAATGAATGAAAGAGCCAAATCGACTAAACGGACGACAGGACGGAAAAGCCACTGTTTCCCCACTATGAGACCACACTGGTGGAGAGGGGGGAAATCTGGGAGGCAGGGAAAGTGGCGAGGGTACACTCGGTCTATCTCTCAGATGACAATGTTTTTCCTCCGCTGATAAAGCGTCATGAACAATTTTCAGAACACAGTCCTTCTCAGAAATTCTCTCAGCGGGAGAACCGTTGCTTCGGAAGCGCTAAGAACGTTACGCGGCGTCTATAGAACGATTTTCCTAAGGATGAGCCAAAGTGAACATCATGTATTTCAGAGAAGTGTCCCTCCGCCGCGACAGCTGTTCAGTCACGCCCCTTCGTAAAATGCTAATGGCTCTAGTAAAAACACCCCTATGCAGAAGTCTTAGAGTTTCGCTGAGGAATATGCATGTACGCGAGTCCGGGAAGTATTTAAATTTAATTACGTATGTGGAAAATCTCTTAACATGATCTCACAATCAGTAAAAGAATACCACCACGAATGTAAATAGAAAAAAAGATGATTTTAAGCAGGAAACGCGTGCACCGGTACGCATCTCGCATTCACGTCTCGGTTTTAAAATAAACATAATATTTATCACACAAAAAGTAAATTCAATGTAATATATAAAGAAAAAAAAATACAGAAGAGCACATTACACTGCACTACTAATTTCAATTATTTCTCGCAGCGCACTATATTTTTGTCGGACAAGGACACCACAAAAGGAAGTGTCGAAGTCACTTACAAGTTAGCCAACTGCAAACGAACGAATGCGGGAAGGGAGTCTAATGGGCTCAACGACCACAGAACCTTCAGCTATGTTGCCAGCACTAGCTGTCACTTTGGCTCATCCTTAGGAAAATCGCTCTATATCAACCGGTGTCAGATTTCCAAGCTGTTCGTTCAAGAACGATGGCAAAGGATATCGCTGGTGACTTGTTAGATGTACACTATAACACACGTTCTGTGGACATTTTTTGTTAATTATCATTATGAAAATTTTGTGCGTAACCCGTAAGTGAAATTAATTTATTCTTTTTATTTAATTATTATTTATTTTTCTGTATTTAATATATCTGTGTATTATTTACTGATTTGTTCTGCATTTATTTATTACATATTTATTATTTAATAAGTCTTGTCTGATTAAACTACATTGTAATCCTTAAATCCTATTATGCATACAAATAATAATGTCAGTATGCATTCAATAGGTGTGTTCGAATTACTCATACATGTGTTCTCGTCTTTCTGAACCTGCATTGAAAACACCCATTTTGTCAAAATGGCTGCCCTCCGAGGCAACTGAGAACCTGCTGACAGATACTAGGCCGATAGCTGTGGCGTCGCGGCGTATGAGTAACGGCTGCAGAACCAGTGGCGAGCGGTTGCACTCTTCCACAGTTGGTAAGTCTCAATACTAATTGTCGCAAAAATACACCTGCAATTCTTCATAGCACGTGGAAAGTGTTTGTAGGGGGTTTTGAAAGGTGCTGAACAAGCTGGTAAATTGTCATTTCAATACGAGTATCCAGCACGGCGAGTGTTGCGTGTTAAATGCCATAGCTTCCTATTTGTAGACCGTAAAGGCATGGTCGCCACCCGAAATTTCAATCGAAATGTGCGCGTCTCAGCGTCGTAAAAATCGGTGCCTGTATGCAATTTACAACTGAAACTATTTTCTATATTTCTTGTTCGTATTAGGGTTAAATATTATACTATATCAATAAAGATTTTAAATTATCATGTTAAGAAACGTATTTACTAGAATTTGTGAAACAATTTCAGCTAAAATTCAAATAATACATTTAAGAGATCGCAGCGTGTATTCGAGAAAAATTGAAAATCTGTCTAAAGCGGAAACGGTAAGGGACGGACTAAAAGTTCGACGGTATTACAAATTCTGGATAAGACGGAAAATAAATATTGTTTTAAAATTAAACATTGAATTGTTGTAAGTGTGGCGACATCGTACTCTCAGACAGACACTCAGCTGTGCTCGTCCATTTGCATTCTCAGCTACCCTCGTCCCGAAGTATTTCTCACGTTACACGCGCGAAAACAGCTGTTTATTTGCAATAGCACTGACTTTCACAAGCCCGTGTGAAGGAAGGAGAGATGCGAAGAGTGATAGTAATTGTAATGAATACTTTTGGTTCAGTGGTTCTAAACGTTTGTTCAGTTCGACGACTTGCAGATATTGTTTTATTCAAGTGTTTATGAGAGGCGGCATATTGAAAATTCTTGATGAGAAAATTAGTAGACTAATTCAAAAACACGAACAACGCAACACTTCTGTCAAGGTTGTGATGAAGAAATTTAAAGTTGGAAAAACTCAAATGTACTACACCTTAAAACAAAGACAAAATAAAGAATGAGTGGTTAAAATAACTTTTTATAAGTGGTTGACACAATATTCACGAGACCCTAGGCGAAAAGTCGAAGTCCACATCACAAGATGAATTTATCTGTTCCTACAAATATTGAAGAACATAATATTTCTTTTACTTTTGTGGAAGTCTTTCATTACACTTCGTATTGCATTTCTGTATGTTAATTCCTTTATCTCTCCAGAGACATAGTCGTATCTTTGAAATATTTTTAGGTGAGATAAACTACTCATTTAACCCATTTCTTCTTTGAACGATTGCGTTTTCGGAATTGACAGTTTTTAATGGGGAATCTGAATAAGCCGGAACATGTAAAGACGGAAGAAAATGGACCCAGACGATTACGGCTTAGACATTTTTTTGTATTACAAAGATATGGGATATTATCTTAGATATGGGTCCCTTAAAATTACCTAGATATACGATAAATATTTTGGAAACAAAATGTTCACATTAATGGGATCTAATAAAAAAAATATCAATACATATCAAAATCTTGGATAAAATGCCGTTGCCAAAAAACAATTTTATTTTGGAATAAATGTAACCAAAATTTATTTTTACAATTGTTCCGGTATATATACATTAAAGTTATAATTTTTTAACTTTCCTCTGAATGTCACTTGAACCCGTGACATTTATATCGTTAATAGCGAGTTTTTTTTAACAGCGAAGCGTTATAGAAATCGCCAGTATTATGTCTTCTGCGCATGCGCAGTTCGAGTTTCCTATCACTTTGGAATCTGCACCTGCGCAGAAGATCGAGACTGTAGTCGATTGCTAAACACTATGCAGTGCGAAGTCACTATAATTAGAAGAAACCGATCGTCGTTTGCCCCTTTCGTCCTATTCGTTCTTTTCGACTCTTCCGATCTTTTCGGTCATTCATTACTTCTTTCTTTTGTTCTTTCCACCCTATCGTCACTTTCGTGCGTTTCCTCTCTTCTTCCGTTCATCCATTTCGCTCTTTCAACCTTTTCGTCATTTCGTCCTTTTGTTCTTTCGTTCCTTTAACAGTTTCGTCATTTCGTCCTTTTGTTATTTCGTCCCTTTAATCTTTTCACCCTTTCGTAGTTTTCCTTTCTTTAGTCCATTTCGTCCTTTCGCCCATTCGTCCTTTTCATTATTTTCGTCCTTTATGAAACAATTGCGTTACTGCTTAAACAAAAATAATTTCGATCAATTTCTTTTTTCACTTTTTAATAACAATTTGAATATATTGTAAACGCTTTAAAATATAAACTATAATGATTTAAATAAATTAAGCAACTTTGTAACGTGCGAACGATATCTACGAGGGCAATTCAAAAAGTAACAGCAAACGAACAGTATTAAACGCAATTAACACGTCAGGTATTTGAAACTCTCGGGAAATGAGGAAGGATGCTTTGTGAAAGTTCCAGCATATGCCGACAGATGGAATGACAAGCTGAATTGGAATGGCAGTTGAAACAAAATGGCGACGCCCCTAACTGTGTGCACCGTAGAACTGCGAGCAGTAATACGACTTTTATGGTCTGAGGGCGTAAAACCTCGACATAGCCAGTGAGAGTGTAGTGAGAGAAGTTAGTGAGAGAAGAGTATACGAGTGGGTAGAAGCCTTTCAAAGTGGACGTACGTCAGTCACAGATGAGCAACGCTCCGGTCGTCCCAGCTCCGCCGTTACTGATGAGAATGTGGGGCGCTCTGAGGCCATGATTCGTGAGGACTGGCGTGTTTCTGTAGAAAATTGAGCCAAAGAACTGAGTATTAGTGTCGGATCAGCTCTTACCATTGTTAGTGAGGTTCTCAAGTACCGTTTTTTGTGTGCACGATGAGTGCCTAGGATGTTCTCTGGTGAACACAAGACGATGCGTGTTCAGGCTGCCACATTATTTCTGGCGCGATATAACGCTGAAGGACATGACTTACTCTCACGTATCGACACAGGAGACAAAAACTGGGTGCATCATTACGAACCAGAAAGCAAAAGAGTCTTCTGAATGACGACACACATCTCCGGCCAAGAAGAAATTCAAGTCTCAGCCCTCTGCCGGAAAGTTCCTTTTCACCCTCTTTTGGGATACGAATTGACCGATTTTGGAGCATTATCAGCAAAGGGGTGAAACAGTGAATTGTGCCAGGTAAAGCGCCATGTTAGAGAATGAGCTGAAACCAGCAATACGGAGCCGCCGCAGAGAACTTCTGTCAAGAGGCGTTCTTATCCTTCACGACAACGCGCATCCCCACAACGCCGCTGCAACTCTTGCCGTCATTCAGAGATTGAGATTTCAGATCTTACAGCATCCCCCGTACAGTCCTGATCTGGCTCCTTCGGATTACCATGTGTTTGGACCCTTGAAGGACGCTCTTAGAGAACGTCGATTTGGAAGTGATGATGAGGTTCAAGAAGCGGTGCACTCTTGGCTGTGGGCACAACCGAAAACCTTTTATTCCAATGGAATAGAAAAGTTGGTGGAACGGTGTGAGAAGTATCGAAATGGAGGGTAATTATGTAGACTATTTATGTACACTCATGAAATTTCAGCCAATAGCGTGCCAGAACTGGGATCCTACCAATTAGTGACGACTTTACCATGCATATTTATCAGTTATTGATTATCACCTCCTAGGAGGTGATAAATTTTGCGCCTTGTTTTGTCTACAGATATAGGTTATGTAATTTTGCTATTATTTTTATTCCATGGTCGGGTGTGTATCTTTTGTTTGAAGTTGTTTGAGCGCAAAATGTTGCAGCAAAGGTTTGGTTCGACGTCGAATGACGAAATAAGAGGAAATTATTTGTAAATCCAAACCAAATAACACAGTCAACAACAGAAAATATATTTGGAATCAGTTTGAGAAATTTTGTGAGGAAAGGAAACATAAATTAACCGCGAGTATTACAAATCAGGAAATATCAAATATCTTAAAAGATTGGAGCATGATTATGAGAAAAGTGAATGGTGAAGAATATAAAGAATATTCCGGCAAAACGATACGGAACGTGACTGCGAATATGATACAAGAGAATTTTTTCAAAAAATTCAATAGAAATATTAACCCCTTTACAGATATGGAATTTCAAGTCGCTAAAGAGGCTAAAAATGCAAAGAGAAAATTACTACAAAACATTCCGGAGAAACGAAAGGTTAGAGCAGTAGCTCTTAAACCTCAAGAGTACCAACTAATGATTGATAGGTGTGAAGAAAATACGCCAAAAGGGTTGTAAATAAAGTTCTTTCTTGCCGCCTCACTAGAATTAGCGTGGCGTGGTGGAGAAGCGGCAAAATGTTTAGTCTATTCCAAACGGAATTAGGTCATGGTGGTAAAGAAACCGGCAGAATAGCCTATAATCCCGTATTTTTCAAGACTTGTCAAGGAGGCGATGGAAAGCTTACAGAGACGAAATGGTTGACACCAAATGAAGAGTCGCCTTTAAGATGTCCGGTAAGATTATACAAACTTTTGGCAGAAAAACGCACAGGTAACATTAAAACTGATCGATTTTTTGTCACACCTAACCCTTACTACCAAAAGTTGGTACAAGAACTGCTCTCCTGGGGAAAATCAGTTGTCTACGTGGACGAAAACGTACGCAGCTAAAGTTGGATTTGACACAAAAAAAAAAAATCATTCTTGTCGTTCAACTGCAGTTTCTGAAATGCTCCAAGTTGGCATACAAGAGCAAGAAATACTCGTAATAAAAATTACAGGACACTCCAACACATCGTCACTCAAGACATATCTCCAAATGAATGAGGAACACCATTCTTCAATTATTAATAAATTAAGACATAGTAGCGCTTCAAATTCAACATCTTCCTAAAAAATAAGCGAACAAAACACGTTTCCTTCGAATTTAAACTTTAAAGATTGTGTATGCATTAACTGTGGTTTCAAGTAATTTCGCTCTTAGTTTGTCTTGCGTTTATTTTGTTTATAATTGCCCTTATGTATATATTTCTGTTCGATGTAAAAATATTTGAATAAAACAATGTTAATTATTAATAGTACGAAAGAAATTTCATTCGTGAAATAGTCTTAGGGCCTCATTCGTGAAATAGTCTGTGGGGGCCTCTTAACTCATTTAGTTACGTCCGCCACACAAATCGTCACAGTTACCGTAACTTTAATGTACAGTATCCAGTCGCGAACCTATAGTAACCAGTCTTATAGATTGCACAGAAGATGTACGAATAATATGCAAATGATTCCTGTCCCTGCTGAGCAAATGATTCAGCAAACCCCCTGTCGAATCCTGAAAATTATTTTAAGTATATCGCACTTCATGGAAGCTACCTCTACCCTTCTTGTATTTTGAGCCTTTCTGAAATCCCAGTACTATGAAATTTCATCACTAATAATTCTTCTATAATACAATTACACAAACCACTTCTTACAACAAACTTCTGGATCATTAACACACTCCATTTTCACAAAACCTTGAGAGAGGCGTAACTTATGAACGACCAGGGAAGGACTGTTCACCGCAATATTTTGAGGTGCTACAATATTTTGCTATTGCATACGCGCATCTTGCCTTCTCTTCGCCCTTGAAACATGAGGAGCCTTAGGTTATCGCGGCTGACATGCTGTAATTTCTCCTGGGCTAGCGAATTCTCTGGACAGCATTAAGAACTGTTTGAAACTTCTCACTAACGCGGTTTATAGCGCTTACAGTTGCGGAAGAG
This sequence comes from Teleogryllus oceanicus, assembly GCA_964035755.1. Taxonomy (NCBI): domain Eukaryota; kingdom Metazoa; phylum Arthropoda; class Insecta; order Orthoptera; family Gryllidae; genus Teleogryllus; species Teleogryllus oceanicus. The sequence goes on along the minus strand of CAXIVR010000001.1, from coordinate 207,512,336 downwards.
CGACTGGCTCTCGGGCGAAAAAGTTTTTTTTCGCAACTGTTATAAAGCTTTCAAAACCTCCATAACTTTTAAGTGGATTTCCAATCTTCTGAAATATTTCTTATACACTTCGAATTACTTGGTATACCGGCGGTACATGCCGTGTATCGGAGAATTCGCCACTGAGCCAACCTCACATCATTAAAATTGGGAGTACTACCATTACTTTGTCTACTTATTGACAATTCAGTACTTTTTGTCAAACTGACTTACTTAAGAGCGAGAAAGTAGTTTTCATGGAATATACGTAGGAATAATATTCATCAGGTACCACTATTAACAGCTCACTTCAAACAATCCACATATAATACTTGTCTTTACAACATATTATCAAATGGCATTAAACAATTAAAGTCAATACCAAGTTTAAGTAGTACCAAGTAAAATCTTTTCCACTGCAGAAATGTTGCTATAGAGTTAGAGGCTATACAGACCATCAGAATGGAATATAATATTTATTTTAACAAGGATATCTAATCAATCTAATCAAGTATAATTTCAAAATACTAAATACGCCTGTAACTAGTGATGCACTTCAGCTTCAGGGTCAATTATCCCTATCTCAATCAGGCTGTTCATCCAGTTTCTCTGATCCAATGAGCAAATGCTGAGATGGACCCTTGTTTTGCTTCTGGACATAAATGTATTCTTATGTGCACGTTTTGTTGAGCTTCCCTTTTGCCAGTTATTATAGGAGACCAGAGGGTGTTATTTACTATTTTGCTAGCAATGCAATAAAATCAAATCTGTAGTGTGTTAATCAATGCAAGTATTATTATTATTATTATTATTATTATTATTATTATTATTATTATTATTATTATTATTATAAGAATACCCATGCAAATAACCACGTTAACTTCTGAATGCAGAATTACCGTATGAAATAGAGAAAGCAAAGGAACGGTGAAGAACATGGCGCTTGTCCCATTTTTGCCGAACTCTCTGTATTATCGAAAATTGCAAAATATTAACAATGAAAAACTACAATATTGATGACAAAGATTATTTTGTAAAATGAGATCTGGTCTAAAAAATCAGATCTTTAAAAAGTCATGTACAGGTTTTTAATAATCTGAGTAGTTTAGAGTAATTTTTGCATCTTTGAAATTGTAAATTCGAAGTTTCTGCGCTTCGTTTGACAAGATATCATGTTCCAATACGAAAATGGCACACTGGGCTATTGCAGTTTCAAATTCTTAGAAATTTACTCATTGTTGGATAATATGGATGGAATGGTATGGAGGCTGGATTGTATCCTCCTTAAATAAACACACAAGTGTGTGTCGCAAAGCACACCGAACTGGAAGCTGCATTTTGCGTTCTCACACTTTGGAAGAAGAGAAAGTATTGTAATACTCCGCCGGAAATCGGCGGATTTTTGGCAGAAAAACTGTTATTGCCGGGCTCTGGTAACGAAAAAGTGGGTAATCTTGTTTTACTCATATATTAGGACACTGCTGCACCTCCAACAAGCGCTGAAGAAAGTTTGTGGGTCAATAACCTCGTTTTGGGCAAATTTCGAATGAACTGCATTAGAAGAAATTTCTTTACGAAGATATAAAAACGCATGCTTTTGCTCATCCTTCCTAGCATCTCATGCTTCCTAGCACCTCAGGTTTACTTGCTTTAAAGTATTGTGAGATGACAAAACCTTACAATTCAAAACATTTACAGTCTCCAGTTTATTTGCCAGATCCCTGCTATAGCCGCGAAAAAGCAAAATGACAATAGTGGCTTAACACATAAAAATTGTGCCAAGAATAATGTCGTACTACTGATGTAATTTGAGGAACATTTTTGTGTTTAATTGTCTCAAAAATTTTATCCGACTTCATGAAATTCCCTGTCAAATTTTCCAGTGTAAAATTCTTTCAGTCATGATTTTATTACGTTTCTCTTATCGAATTCAGGGGCCATGTGATATGTAAATAGACCAATCACCGCAAAACAATCTACTTAAGAATGGAGGTATTATAGAGTCGATGCAGTGTTTTAGAATTTTGCTGAGATGGCATTTAGATGAGGGGGTTCTTTTTAATGTGCTGTAAAACTGCACACTGGTGTCCTTGTATATCTTTCAAAGAAAGGCGTTCTTCTGGGATTTCGACCGAGTTCAAACCTGCAAACTCTGGCTGTTGTACTATCTTAGCAACGCTGCCACTGTTGGCCATCTATAACTCTTGAATTATGCAAGTATAATGTGCAACGTGACACTCTTTCAGTAACAATCCTTGTTTGTTTTAGGGGAATGTTCCTTTGATCTTAAAACTGTTTATATCAATTTCGCTCTAAGAATATTGTTTTTTTGTAGAAATACCAATTTGTTCTGGAATTTGTTTGTTCTTGTTTTTTAGCGTTATGAGTTTCGATATATACAAACGTGAAAATATACTCAAACCTAATCTTTATATTAGCAGCAAACGTTATATATTTCACATGAAATAATCACTCATTGGGGCAAAATTCGTCCCCACAAAGGTTTCGTTCCAAACCGAGTTTGAGATATTCATTATTCTACTGTGTGCATTTCTAAAATATAATCAACAAATGTTTGATGAATAATAAAATTAATAAATGAATATATATAAAATGTTATTTTCCTGTAGGTCTTTGGCTGGAACTCCTGTGACATTTCATGTACATGCTTGACAGTTGAACCATTCTGATGTTCCGGTTTACAGAACTGCTCTTTTAGCCATGCATGAATACTAAATTGCAATATCAATACACTGATCTCATTGTTTTTAAACCACAGACTGCAATTCTCAGCAATATTCATGCAAATAACACACAGAAAAAGAAAATACATACAAAGGACAACAGTCACAGCAAAAGAAAAGGCTTACAAACAACAGTTCTAATATCAAATATGGAGCTGATGTAATTGTCAATATTTATTATGAGTAGCAATTCTCCTCTACTATTATTCTCTTAGAATATACACAAGTGTGCTATATTCTCAGATAATATGTTGGCATTTCCTCAGAATTTCATATGAAAACTGAAGACCTAAATCTTCCTTATTTCATTTTTAATTAGAATTGAAAAAAATTCAAGGAAATTTTGGTACCAGATTTTTTCTTCTTTTCTTTCTTTCTCTCTTTTTGTTTCCTTCTTTCTTGACATTTCTAATAATACGGTTTAAACAACATATTATTTCAAAATTACACTGAGAGTTTTGCATACTAAAAACTGCAAGAAACTATTTATAATTAGTTCAAATTTTACACAGCAATTAAGTGTGACATACAGTTAATTCAGGCAATGAATGAACCATTAGTTTAATGTTCATAATTACTTGGTAAATTAGCGAAGGCCAAAACACCTACATGCCGAAAAAGTGAGCGGGCACCTAATTTTACCTAGTTATTGGTATGGAGTTTACCTTGGAGTCCTTGGAGCGTGAGGGTTTTTCCATTTTAAGATTTCGGCGATATTCACCGTCAACTCTGGAACCTGCTTCATACTCTTCTGTACTAATAAAATGAGAGGGGGAATTGCTTGCAGATGAAAATTCAGAATACCGCGGTGTGTCATCCAACCATTTGTTTATATCCTGAAAGATCAAATTGAAAGACTGAAATAGCAAATTCCAAAATCATATTCATTTCTGAAATTACACTAACAAGCTATCATTCGAAATATAGAAAATTAAAATAGTCTACTTGGAATTAGATATATTTGAAACGTAACATTTTTGAAACTAGAGAATTAGGTCAAAGATAATACAAGTGGGAAAGCAAAAAACAAGTAATCAAGAAAAAGATGCAAAAATATATTAGAAGTGTGCAGGAAAAAATATAAAAATAATTACTGATACATTACAATACTTGCACTAAAGAATAAAATAAATGAAAGAAAATGACCGATAATAAAAATTAATGAAGTTCTAAACTCCCATTTTCTCAGAATTACTGGCAATTTTTTGGACATCATGAAAACATATCTTCCACTCCACCATTACAAAATGTTAAGTAGTATGTCTTCAAGGTGCTCGTAATTTCTGGTTTAATATGTTGTTTCACATGCCTTGAAAGTCATGTCAATATTTTGAATTCCAAATATTACTGTAGAGTTCTTCCTGTTTCTTTTTTTTTCCTTCTTGTTAGAATGTCATTCGAAAAGTCATCAAAATATATTCACTGATATGTATAGGCAAAACCATTTACTGCTTCATTTGCAAGCAACTCAGAAGTCAACAATATTGTTATTTTGCTACAATTTTTTCCAGAAGCCATGCAGTTTTTAAGAAAATTATTTAAATTTAAATGTCTTCAGTTTGACTGAATGGTACTGAATTCTGAGCTTTGACTTTACCATTAACTATACTTTTGAATGCCCTACGTACACATCGTTAGAACAAAGTAAAATAATCTCACGATAAAAGAATCTACCTAAAATGTGGTTATCTGGAGGGGGAAAATTTGAAACAATTAACATTAAAAATCAGCATGAAATCTGAGGAACTTAAAATTACAGAGAAGGCCAACTTCTGGGCATAAATACTGATAATGAGTGTTTTAATCTTCCAAATGTGGATTCTGTGGACAAAATACGAGAACATTCAACACAGAAACACAAATATGAAAATTAATGTAGCAAAAGACACACATTGCCATGTAATGTGAGTAAATAGAACATAAAGTGCAAGAACAAGAAAGAAAACAAACTAAATGTTGATAATCAATATACACATATACACACACACATTCACATTTATTGTTTTGTCAGGAACTAAAATGAAAGTGAAATGGATGAAACAAATACAATTAATTAGAATACAGAATAGGAAAAAGGACAGTAGTACATGGACAATAGTAATTATAAATAAAAGATAATCAAGAAATAATCAACGCCTGATTTTAACATTCTAAAAGAACTTCAGGAACTATTTTTTAATTAAAAACGATTAATTTTCATGATATTTCTTTGTTTTCTGAATCATTAAGTCATATTAAAAAGTAAAGTGTCTTAAAATTCGTTCAAATAAGTAGAAAGTACAAAAGTCAAGACCAAAATGGGGGATTGTAAACAATGAAAATTGTTTCTTTTAATAACTGCGTCTTTTAATAAAAATAAGAAAAAACATTAATCCTTCAATGTTAATGGTGTTTTAGGGGGAAAAAATATTGTATCCATGTCGAGAGAAACTAGTTTCAATACAGCAAAAACACTGCAGGTGGGTAGAGAAGGTTTGGAGGTCAAGAGATCTTTTTGCAGCGATCAATACTTATTAAATGCCCGTTCTCTATTCTGTCATATGGGGCACCTTGCTTTGCTACACCAGAGAAAATTAAAGTGGGATATATTGTTTAGAAGAATTCTAAATAATATTTTCATTAAGCATTTCTCATATGGAAGGGTGGCTGTGGGGCAATGATGCGTAATTATAGTCTCTCTTGCTCAAGTGCCAACTTTACCTTCCTGCAGCAGCTCTTGTTAACACAAAGGAGAGAAATGACAACCAGGGATTGACAGGATAACCCTAATTTGATTTTCCTTGGGAGGAAATACCCAAGTAGATGCAGCAATGCAGAAGAACAAATGTAGGACAAGAGGGTTGGGATTTTGGGCTAATAACCCACAATTCTCTGAAATTTTTAAAATATTCGAGAAACCAAAAAAAAAAGAACTGGGAATAAAGCCAGAGAAGTACATATAGAACTCCAGATTAAAGGAAATGGCAACGGATAGGACACACACTGAAAAACCAAAAAAAGGTTTATGGAGAACGAGTTGCAGGAAGACCCAGGGGCACTTGGAGAAGGACGGTCTACAAGGAGAGAGAAAAGACTGGAAAATCATGGAGGGAAATTAGAGGAATACCAGCTAATCGAATTTGATGGAAGTCTCTCATCGAGGTCCTCTGCTCCATGGACGAGCGGTAGCGAAGAATAATGAAGGAGCATGGAAAAATACTGTCCCACAACAAAAGACTTAAGAAGATGCGTACAATCTATTGTTCACTGCACATAACTAAATAACAAATTGTTATCAATAGAAAATGTCAATGAAAAGGAATTCAATGACTCAGAAAACCAGAAAATGTAGTGTAGAGTTCATTGTCCACAGTTGATACACACAAATAACAAAGCGAATAATAGCATTGATGTTGGAAATCACTGAAAGCTGATGGTGGTACATAAGTACCCACCATATTAATTCATATGTCACATCAAAACCCTTCAGTTTGGCAGTAAAAAGATTGACATTTACAGAGTTCATATGCATATTCAAAGTGAGTAAATTTAGACATGAGAAAATGGGTCGCTAATTTCAACTTAAATCATCTACATGAATATAGCAACCCAGAGTATTCAGAAACATGGAAGAAAGAAAGAAAAAAGAAGGAAGAAAGAAGGAAGAAAAATAAAAAAATAAAAGCTAGGAAACAATTCAAATATTCAACAATTAAAACTTCTGAGATGAGAATTACTTACGACATACATACAACAAAAAAAGCAAATACACTGACATAAGCACCGTCAATATCTACAAGTGACAGAACACTGATAAAGAGTGCACAATACATGCTTCAGTGCAGAGTAGTACCATATAATATTATACACAAGCGACATTACACTTAAGGTTTTGATTTGTAAAACAGTTCCATTCATGCATATCCAATCTCGTTTGGTACATGTATTAACACTTGGAAAGTTACTAAGATAAAGCCAAAGAGCAGTAGATTCAATCGTCACAAATCACTAACAAATCACTAAATTAATATTATTTATGCATTTTGTTCAAAAATATATTTATTGTGAACACAGTCACAATTATCATGAACATTACACTTCAGAACGAGTTTCTTTTACACATCTTTAAGTTATTATTGTTTTAAAAATTAAAACATTAAAATTAATGTCTTCTACTTTTCATTTTTATCCATAAAATTAATCAGAAACCAAAATATCATGTTGCTTGAAACCAATTACCATATTTTAAAAATGGATAAAAGCCATGTGCTGGTAATATACATTTGTTGAGAAAAGATGTGAATAATGTGGGTAGGAACTAGCAGTTTTAAATAATACACTTTTCTCTATTTCAGGAATTCTCTCAATTGTTGCCAAACTAAACATGATTTAGTGGATCAAAACTATTTCAACTCTTGAAGATCTTCTAGGGAATGAGACCATCCACATTGTCATCAGCATGTTATGGATTCTTTGAGAGTATATACTTTGAAATATTGCACATGACATACGTAAGATGTATGCATATATACATGAGACATACATATCCCAACTTAAGCAGCAAATTTGTTTGTAACAAACACCAAATTCCACATAAAAAACAGCAAATTAGTAACAGTGTCACAGTTTATCACGAACAGTAAATTGGCACCATTACTTCTTCAGCTTGTCAGTGCGATAAATTAGTTTATATATTTACATTTAATATAAATTAAACAACTATTGAAAAATTAAAAAAGCAATCTTTTTGCATACTTAAAACATATCAATTACAAATCACACCACCTTTCTCATGTAAGCTGGGAGAACGAGTTTGACACACATTAATTTTTAGTATTTTCAGAATGTGGACAACATAAATTTCATTTTTCATGAAAAAATTTACATTAAAATTGCTAACGATCACAGTTCTAAGAGATCCTAAAGGGAATTAACAGTTCTACTCAGAGAAAATGATAAAAATTGCCATCAAACAAAAATAAGTAAAACATTTTTAACAACATCTCAACCCAAAACCATTTTACAACTGTTTTTAACTGCAAAACCGCACCCACTTCTCCCAGAACAAAGAACGTGTTTTTATATTTTAATTTTTTTATAAAACAATTTCAATTTGAATTTTAAACAATTTTTACAAATCAAAGCTCGGGTTAAAAGTAATTGCAGATTGTAATAACAGATTATTATTCCAAATCATATTTTATTACTTAAAATGGAGTGGAAACTCGTAAAATTAATGTTTTTCATATCATTTTGGTTCCTGATGGCAGATTTGATGTTAAAGCATCAAAATTGAAAATGGCTGATCCAAAGGCAACGAAATGGTGAAAAGGCATCCCTTACCCTTAAAGAAAAACAAAAACACAAAGCAAATTTCGCATATTTGCCATTTTACCCAGGTAGATCCTTCCCTTCAGCCAGAAATATTGCAGGTTTTTAATTTCAACCTACCAAATTTGAAATCCTGTAATTTGGAGGGAATTACGTTTGCCTGATGTGCCACCATATACATTTTAATACATTTTAACATTTACGTTAGATCTCTTAAATCATGAACATCTTAATTATTCGTCGATTTGATTTATTTTGCCCAAAACAGTACAAACTGTATGTGATGTCTAGTGAAAAAGTACATTCTGCATGCGCTTTCTTGAGCTCCAGAATCTTTTCCCCATCTTTTAACCATAAATAGTTGAATGATGAATAAAAGTACCAACAAAGTGAGGTTCCCAACATTTTAATTAATGCAAAGTTAGTTTATACCAGTGACAGAGGCTGATTACAGTTTGTAATATACACTTACTAATTAGCTGTTTTTTTATGTGGAATTCTGTGTTTGTTACAAATCAATTTGTTCCTTTTGGGGAATCGAAGTCAAAATATTATCACTTATAATTATTTTCTTTCGCATTTGTATACGACATAGAGGTTCCACTGTATAAGCATTTAATTTTAAAATTATTATTTACTATTCTTTGTAAAGTCTTCACAGTTCCGATTTACACAACCTATGCAACATCATGATATTCAAAGTTTTTCCCACAGTACGAACAAATAGCACGTCCGTAAAAAAATAATATAGTATGTGGCACTTGCATTTCTTTATAAATTGACATAATATATGGGACTACTCCATAGAAGCTTGTAAGCATGATGCGAAAACATCTTTGCATCACGGTTGTAAGTCAGCACATGTAGTCTTGTGGTCATTAACTAATCGACTTCAACAAATAAAATTAATATTTATATTTATTCATCTTGTTTTTAATTTGTAACTTTATGAAATCATATTAAATGTATTGAATGAAATATGTAAAAAATCTTAAATTTTCCAAAAACTATAAAAAAATTCAAAATAGTCAACATTGTGTACCGACAATGTAACAGATGAATTCAAGACAAAAGTGCGAAGAAACTTAAGAATCTATATTGAATATTCCTACCAAGAAACCCTTAAAAATGCGGGGGGAAATCCAATATTCACTGAAAACGGCTAAAAACGTTGAAAAATTTACAAAACAAGCCCTGCCCCCATGCAGCCAAGTTGGAGTTGATCGTGCCTACCACTGCCCAAAAATACAATTAAAAAATAGGTTGAAAATTGTATTGCAAACAAAAGGTCATATCCAAATAAAAACGTTAATAGATAAGGGGACCAGAAATTCAGTTGCCACCCTCTCATTTTAGGCTGAGCACTATCGACCTACGATCTACAGCATTTCTATCTTTCAACAGGAATCTTCCACACTAGTAAAACATGACATCTTCCTTTCTCTTTCACATTTTACCCATTTTTAAATTAATTTCTTTTTCTTCTTATTGACGAGTCATCATTATCTTACCTTACAAATAACGATCCTATTAAGTCTTATCAATTTAGTGGAGGTTCACAAGATACTTACAGTGTAATTATGCCTCAGTACTACAACAGTTTCTTTTTATATTACTGAAGAATTAGTTACAGTCTTCACACAAAGCAGGTTGTTAAATAAAATATTTCTCATGGACCATAGACAGTTTACTGATTTCACTGACCTATCTAGCACGCAGCAAGTCTACCACATGGAACTCTTTTACCTGCTATCATAGTTCTATTCCAACACAGTACAATTGAGACAAAAACACAGATAAATTATTGCTGAAATTCACTTCAACGATTCATGCATATAACAAACAGAATATAAAGAAGCTAACCTTCAAAGTTTGCTCTGTAGCCAACTCCAAAGCTTCAATATCTGGAGCAGTTTTAGTACCAGTTTTCTTCTTTCGTTTTGTACTATTATGATTAGGAAGTCCTTTTGACTCTCCCTCATCTCGTACGCTGCTAGAATCAGAATCTGGAGCTTCTATAGCAGCTTCAGATTTTTCTTCCGACTCTTTTTCCATGTCAGGGAGCTTATCGTCTTCATCGCTGGATGGAGATGATGGGAGGCTTGGTGGTAAGCTGGGACTCCTGAAATATATCATAACATTTAAATACACTTTCAAAATAATTAAATGCAATTTTAAAATATATTTTTTGGGAGTTTAATTTATACTGAAAGAAACACTACAGAAGTCCAAACTCTTATCGTGACCCTACAAAGCAGGCTGCAGCTAAACTTTCAGGTTGCCCGAGCTAAGCTGTTCAAAAAGTGAAATAAGACCCGAGATATATAGCCGAATCATAGCTTGAGAAAAATCAGCCAAAAGCTAAAGCAATAAAACATAACCTTCAGTAACAAAGTTACGGGATTCATCAATTTAACTCCAAGAACTGCAACAAACTCGAAAAGAGTCCTTGATAAAATGTCATTAGCAGGCGAGTGTCAAAGCACTATTGGAGCTAATTGCCAATAATTGCATTTGAACTGCTAGTGTTGTGTTACTTAACCATAAAATAATTGGTATAGTGGTGAGTTATAGTTGACATTTACATAATTGAAATGATTGAAGGCATTGTCATTGCCAACAATATTATTTATATCATATATATTTTATTGCTAGGCCATCGAAAGCTGTTATTATTGAAATAAGTAATATTTCTGACAATGACAACGTCTTCAATCATTTCAATTAACCGTAAAAACTGAAGTACAACCAAACGATGTGATACCTTAATGTTACAGGCAATGTCTAAGGCATATCAAAGCAAACTGGAAAATAAACTAATTGAGTGCCCAAGTCAATGAACCGCACAACTCAGCAAAAGAAAAATGATGAAGTTAGGTTACACATCACAAAGCAATGCAACTCTCAAAATTGGCACTGTTGATGAAATTGGCACTTGAAATGTAATTGGCCTATGAAATCTGACTATACTGATGTTAAGATAACAAAATTTAAGGGTATCTCAATTCAGTCAGACCTCAAATGGAACGTCTATGTACATGAATTGAACACCAATTAAACTCATTATGCTACTCGTTTAGAATTCTTTCAAATTCAGTCAACCTTCAAACTGCTCATTGACTATGGGTGGTAGGAAAAAAAATATTCATAAGCTATTTACTTGTGGTTTCCAAGCTGATGCTCGATAGTGAATGAATAAAAGTTTCGAGAATATTCTCAAACAATTAGTAAATTTTCAAACTTGCGAAAATACTCAATTTACTAGGCTCAGAAGAGCATATGCTTACATCTACATGAATAAAAACCGAGAATTCACTCCTTTCTTGAGCATATCCTCAGGTTGTTTTGAGACTGTCTTGAGATGACTCATTCACCCTCACTCAACCTCAAAAGCAGGAGGTTGCAAACGTTGCAAGTTGGAATCTATAAAGAAAGGCTTTGTTCATGAATACGAGAAACTAAAAGAAGTACGGCGTAGGGGTAGAACTTGCAGAATTTGTTACATTTTTGGAGAGAAATGTTAAATTCGTCACAACGCTTGTTTTCAGGGAAACTGGAAGTGGCACTCATTCATATGCAGTGCCAGATTACCAAACAGGCTAAGTAGGTTGCAGCCTGGGGTGCGCAATTTTTGGGGGTGAATGATTTTCAGCGGATTCAAAATTTCATAAGGTAAAGATTTGAAATGTTTTATAGAAATATTTTTTCCATATTTGTAACAAATAAAAGTGTTAATTAATGAAATATATATCCATTGACATATACAGATAAAATGAATACATAAATATTGTATATTGATTACATCAATATCGTGGTGACAATTATTTTATACGTATACATATACTCAATTATTGATACGTACACAATATTTATGTCGGTTACAAATACCGTACATTTTTTAATTCAAAATATTATAAATAATTTTAATGTTAAAAAAGCGAATTGAAAGGGCGACAAAACATTTGACAGCCTAGGGCGCACATAAGCCAAAGTCAGGCACTGTTCATATGAAACGAAAATGAAAGTATTTTTTGTGAGTAGCTGATCTTGATCTTTTCAGAGAGGTGTTGGTGGAGGAAATTTGAGAATTTTCCAGACAGATAACACTTTCAAAAACAGTTGTTGAGGTTGTGGGACGTATAATAAAAATTGCCTCAAATGAATTAAATTTACTCAATACGAAGAGAAAATTAACAAATAAAAAAAATAAGAGCCAGAACACATTCTCGATCATTTCCTCAATCTTCACCTTGTATTATACGCACATTCGTATCAGTGGCGAAGCCGTAGGGTAATCTGGGAACCTTAGAATACCCAAATTATTTTTGAACAATATCTGTCGTTATGTATTGCATCTATTAGATAGTTTTTTACTGAATCGTTATAGAAAATTAAATATTTTCGACTTCTTTTCCCTCGCTTACGCGCGAGATAAATCAGCAGAGCTGGGCCGCTGGCTAGGCGGAGAGCCTGCCAGTGGATAGACACCGGCTGGTTCTGCCACGCATGCGACCAACAGGGCGCGCGCACTTGAGACGTGCTATTTCCTTCTCACTCGCACTCACTGGGCAGAGAGCCTAGGCTCTCAGCTGGCTCCCAGCATGCCCAAACTTGTATCGTGATGGATGTCCACGTCCCGGCCAGGCAAATTCACCCCATCACCACGTAGTGGGTAAGTAGAGTTTGTGTGATTTTTTTTTTTTTTTTTTTTTTATTTAAGGTCTCATCTACATCTAGGTCATTAGCGATCACTGTGATGATAAGGGGTAAAAGGACGAACCATGCCCGAATACAACCATGTCCGAGGCGAGACTTGAACCCGCGACCCTCCGGTCCGAGATCGTTACATTACTGCCTTAGCGATCTCGGCTACCGGATTGGCGATTTTTGTGTGTTTCCTTTAAGAAACATATACTGAAGATAAAGATTTAGTATTATAGAGACTGTCCCATCCACTATGGGACACTCCTATAACTTCCAAACGGTTCACGATATTGAAATGCAGTTTTCGCTCAACAATGCAGAATCATGAGGCAAGTGATATGCTGTAGAGATAGCAGGAAAATGCCGTGTTAGATATGAAGAGGACTGAAATCTGCGTTAAAGTTGACATGACCATGAATGAACTTTCAGGATCGGAATTATTTGAGACACAAAACTCTTAAAATTATTAATACAGTAGTGACTCAGATGTAGTACCGATTTAATGATTTTGAAAACTTTCAGTTTATTGAATTTCTTGACGAAAAGCAGTTTTCCACCTATAAAGCGTCCCTTCGTTCAGAAAAGATTTCTTTCCTAATAAAATAATATCCATTCTTTGACAGTGAGCAGCTTCGAAATGAACCAAGTATACATTGATAATGCAAAATACATGCCTGCAGATTTGTTGCTGAAATTTTTTTGAACTTGGTCTAGAAAAAATCAAGAGACGGTCCCGTTGATACGTTCCCCCTCCCCCTCAGTCTATTTTTTCTACAATATTATGTGAAAGGAATATGATTAAAGTGAGAGAAGCCATTCCTGAAAAATTCCATGGGAAATATCAGGATCAATAATTTCAGTACACTGACTATCGAGATCTTTGCATAAAAGATAGCTCTAAAGAACAAATTATCCATTTTTTTGTTGGACGAAACAAAAAATGAATGGATATAATTTAGAAAAACGTGTAAAATACGATTTTTAGAATACCCAACAGCATGACACTAGCTTCGCCGCTGTTTCGTATTACAAAAAGAACTATGATATTTGGGGATGTGTAGATGTATGCAGCCCAAAAGCAAGCAAAAATGTATGCAGATAATTGTGAATAGGACTGCCGGTGTGAATGTTACCCGGCCTGAATCGACGTAAGACTCCGGAATATGGAAAAGTTTAGACATTTGTGAAATAATGAAAATTAATAATTTTAATGCCTTGCTTATAAAGGTTATTGGTTTTGTCCGTGTTTAATTACGCAATATATAATCTGAAAAGGGTTATATATAGTTCTTTCTCGGAAGTGTGTTATCATATAGAGATGCTTTAGGCAACTGAAACAACGCTTCCGCATTTTATTTGCCCCACTACACATGAAACTGAAGCTTAAGATAAAAAAACTCGTGACAATGCAACAACGTTAGATTTCATAAACAACGGCAGCGGCAACACACAAATAAAACCACGGAACGCAGGTATACATTCCACAAGTATTTTGGTATTTTCTCGGAATTGTAGGAATAAATAGCAGCCAAATTGTGACGGAAACGCATGGGGTCGCGGCGATCACGTGATGTTGGTTACCGCAAGAACGACGAGTCGCGAGTCACTTGGGCTGAGAGAATAAAACTCTGAGCGCGAGTCGCGGCGGTGGGAGACCTCGTGCGGATGAACCATACTTGTACCCAGGGCGGTGCGTTGACGAGCGGCGACCCGTGTATCGGGAAGCCGTAGAGGAATATCAATTCCATTTGATAGTGGTCACAAGGTGGTACGCTGTGTGTGTAGGTTTTCGATTAGTGGTGAGGGCCACAAGTCAAGCAATTAATTGGAGGTACTTAGCGATCATACGATCCGCGACTGTTTACCAGAGCTGTTTATAGATACGTTAATTTATTACTGCTTATAAATAATATTGCAAATAAACCACTTAAGTAGCTGAGCTCTTGTCTGTGATTTGTAGTGAGATGACCTAGACGTCACAGTAATCATATTCATTAGGTGATCGAATCAACAACTGGCAATAAAAAATCACATACAATATAACGTAGTAAAGTCACTACTGGAATATTTGGTTAGCAATGGACGTTACAATATTATATGTGATAACTATTTCACATCAATTCCATAGCCCGACATGTAATGAGGAAGAAAAGTCTTTAAACTTTAATTACTCGCGTTGGCGCACGGAGTGCACTCAATCAAAGCAACTGTAAAGCACGATCAGGAGTATTTTCCCATCTTTAAAAACGAAGACTTGTGCCAGAAGCTGGCGGGCAGCCAGTTATTTTCAAAATTCGACCAGAGGAATGCGAACCAACATATTTCACCGGATGAACGGTTCAAGGAAATAGAAGTTGTCAACACAGACAAAGTGATGTACTGGCTCAACCATCCGCCATTTGGAATAGCATCTGTAGCAAGGATTTTTCTAAGGTTTTTGCAATGACTGCAGCGATTTTTCAAAGGATTGTAGAAGTAAGACCCTGACTAAGCAATAATTAACATGACGAGCTTGTTTTCTAGCAATCTTTGCACGTTCTTCACAGGTACACGTGTCATACTTTGTTGAATAATTAAGCATGCAATGTCTCCTTCGATTATGCCTTTTAACCGATTAAACACTTAATGGACAAGCAAACGATTTACATAATGGCAAGATTTAGAAAATAAAACACAATTCTTCCCTTTCAGTTTTAGGCATCACCGAATTATTAGCGCCAGAGCCGCTTGCTTCGGTGGTGTATAGACAAATTGCGCAATGTCTCCCGTGGAAACTCTCACGTCTGACCCTTCGCGACATTCAAGAAGTCACTGCTATTGCTATTGCTCTCGCCTTACGCTCCCGCTGCTAGTGGCAGCGCTTTTCTCCTGATCCACTCTTATGAGTCCTGACTTACATTATATAGTGGTCAGGAACAGTGCTCAAGAACACCACTTAAGAATGTTAGAAACATTAAGTAGATTAGAACAGCCTAAAATAAGGAGGATAAATAAGGAGGTGAATTAAAAACAGTGAACTTTTTAGGGCACTCTGGACCAGTCCGATGTTCGTCCCGTACAAGAGTACGCGTGAGTCATTACGCATCCCTAGACCTATTAAACCAGAAAAGTTAGCATCATTTTTGTGCAAATTAATTATCGTACGTTGGACAGATACCTTCCTCCTAAGCCAGTAAACAATGAAAGCGCAAGTTCATCTTGTCAACGTGCATTTTGGCTCGAAATTATGTGGAGTCATCAAGCTAACTCATTTTCGTCCAGGTAGGGTTACCATTATAGAAGTCACGCTTTGGTCTCAGGTCAATGCAGCAGGTGTCGAACATCTCATTGTATGCGTCTAAAACATTGTGCAGCAGATAAACTATTCGCAGATCGAGAAGGAGTTCCTAACAATTACAGACAACTCTGGATATAGTGAACTCCGACGCAGTGAACATTCGGTTATAACGGGGACAGATTCGGTACAGTGAAATTCCCACATCGGATGTAGAGGACACACGAAATGCAACTTCTAGGACAACCAACTTTGCCTCTGGACTGTGAATTCTAATAACACTAAGGATTTGCAGGTGGTGGATATCGTGAGTTATTTTTGTAGCATTTACGACGAATAAAGGGAATGAGGGATTGTACCTCTGATGAAATTGTTTCAGATCATTTGTAGCAATTCTACCTGCTCTAAAGACTTCATCGACGTGAGATGAAAACTAGTGACATCCCATCTGAGTAGAACATTGTTCATGTTGTGAAAAGGGTCTTTCAAAACAGAAGAAAACGTATGCGATGACAAAAAGGATTACAATGAAGAAAGGGTTCCGATAAGGCAAGAGACATTCAAGGGCATGAGGAATGTACTAAAATATTTTGTGTGGGGCATTGTAAAATCGTGTCAAAAAGGCCCGGGAAGGATGTGCAAAAAGTATTAATAAAAATATGTACACAAGGGAGAATAAAAATGATTAATTTCTGGTTTAATGAATACATTAATAATTCAAATTCGCAGTATTTAGATTGACTGTTAGTGATTCCGAGCGCGTCAACTACTATGGTCATTAATCCCGCAAGTGTAGTGCGTGTTTTTGCTCGGGAGGTGGCGGTGGCTTTTCCTCGCTGGAAGGCGAGATCTGGCGCCGAGTTTGGATAACCCCGGAAAGACCTTCCTTAGAAGCTGCAGGCCAGCATGAACACCAACCTCCGACAGACTGCCAGAAATGTGTTTCCTGCAATCCTCCGCGACAGGTGGTCATATCGGGAGCCGGCCGAAACGCCGCCACGGCCGGCGCAACGGAGCGCGCCCAAGCGGGCAGCAAGGCATGGCCGCCTCCAGCCGGTGCGTGGCGTATCAGTGGGAAAGGTCCCCGTGGAATCGTGGTTGGCGGGAGCCGCCATGTAGTTGGTACTTCAATGGTCAGCGGGATACTTAAGAGTGTGACATTGCTTTTGACGGTGACCAGAGTCCAAGCGACTCGGCGAGGCACACCTGGAATAACTCCCCAAAGACGAGACTACGACCTTGGCGTTCTATAAGAATTATTTCAACCTCCAATAAATTCATCTATGTGCATACGAACGGATATTTATTTAATCGCTGCTCGTAGATATCACTGTAAACGGTTCTGAATGAATTCAACAGGAAATTAGTGATGATACACTCTTTCTTGTATTATTTTTAACGGTTATACAACATTGCCACTTGTATTCTACTAATAATTCAACTACTTTTCGAAAAAACTTCACCAAACGAAGGGCAGAGACTGGGTTAATACAAATATCTTTATTTTTAATTCAAAAGTTTTAAAGATAATGCCACATAATCCACAGAATTCAGTTGTGTTCTAATTATATAAAAAATGTTCAAGAAAAAAATTGGAGCTATCTATCAGAAAATCTTCTTTATGTATTAGTAGATAATTACCTTAGTGCACTTAAAATTACGCGTTAACTACTTTTTTGAAACTAGTGGTTCTCAACAGTATTTTCTGGCATGATTACGGCATACATTATCTTACGAAGTAAGCGCGAGAAAATAAAAAGGGGTTCATGAAATAATTTAAAATATATATTGAAGAATATATTACCTTACGAAACAATTTCTATTCTCAATATAGTTGTACGAGAAGGTTCAAAATTTTTGCAATCATTGAAAATCCAGAGGATTTAATGAAAATTGGATCTGCGCCATTTTTATAAGAGTACTTCACAATTCGAGTAAAAAATTGAGATACACTTTTGAATCCTTGAGAAAACCTTATTTCGTATATTTTACCGACACGATTTCATTCACAACTATGCCAAAATAATCATATTTTGAAGAGAAAACTAGTGATGCCACAGCAGCACATGATTTCACGCGTTATTTCTAACTGCAATTTTTAAAATTCCAGAGAGTTCAACGAATATGAGATTTGCCACAATCTTTTAAAACCCCGTGGAAAGAAATGAAAGAAAAAACTGGGAACGATTTTTGAGAAAATGTGATTTTTATAAATAGCATTAATTTCGAGCAAAAACTAATTGAAAACAACTTTTTTCCAAAAAAATGTACATGACTATTTTTAAAGAGCTGATTTTTTTAGACATTTTGTTTAAGGCAAAACTATTTTAAACTTTGAAGTTTTGAAATGTTTACATACGAAGAAAAAATTTAAAAGAAAAATTTGGAGCCCTTGAGGAAAAAACATTGCATAAAAAATACTTTGTACAAAATACAAACAAAAATCGGCGACTCCCGGCAATTTTCATCTCAGGACTAGGTCTGGAACGGGGTGCACTCAGCTTCGTGAGTAAAAATTGAGGAGCTACCTCAAGGTAGCGTCATCATCGGTCTAGTAATTCGAGATAGGGGTTAATGGAAGTCACTGCGCTGACCACGCATCGCCCCTGTGAAAAATAAGGGAATTTAACCCACTCGATAGGCTTCATGAGTTGTCGCGCCAAAGATGCTAGGATCAACAATTACCCACTTCTTCGTTGCCACGGCCCAACTACGTTTTTCTGTCGAAATTTCGCATTTTCCAGCTCACGATTGCTTTTCTTTGGAAGTACGGGACATTTCACTATTTAAAGATCTAATATTGAAAAAAACATTTCATTAAGAAAAATCTTCACCGACGTAGACGGAGGGAGCTAAATCATTCAACTTACGCGATTTTCGAACATTCCAAGGTTTTCATGCAAGTCGCAACAGTGCCATTTTTTTACAAACATATTCTAGCAAACAAAACTGACGACATGAACCCTATCTTCACGATTACATGGCCAAAATATCGAGCCCAACACACGCAACATAGTATTTCTAAAACAACTTAGGCTACGCTCTATAGGTAGGCGTGGGAGACTGGATACTCATGTCACGTACCAAATTAAATATATTTCTGTATTTTGTTTTTATTCAAATATCATACGAATTCTGGGTCACGTAGATACGTTTCTACTTGAACTTCAATAGTAATGACATGAAGCCAATAATACTGTCAGAGAACACTTCCATACGTCGTGTGAAACAACTGACCTTGAGAAACACTGCACTAATGGGAAGTTATTTGAAATTATTTCCACGTCTGAACTAGCGACGTCCGCCGTTTTCTACTACGTAATTTTGTTAGGCCACTCCCCTCCGTTGCGATTGGCTGCGGTTGTTTGTGAAGCTCCGCTTGCGAGATTTCGTCACGACAAAGACTGTCCAAACCGTGCGAAAGCTGAACTCAGCCGCAGACGGCCGCAATCAATTTTTGATTCCAAAACTGAAGAACTACACATTAAGTAACTACAAGTCTGTAGACACAGAGCGGGAAATATGCACAAATATGAGCCACTACAAAATACTTTTATACAAACGGTATGCAATGAAAACTTTCATTTATTCTTGCAGGTATTTACGTTTGAAAACACTATGAAACACAGGTAGGCAGAATTGACATATTTTTCCCCACATACCTCGATTTAAACTGTTCTGAAACCGAAGAACTTGATATTAAACCATTCGTGTGTTTGTGAAGATGGCACCTTCTCGAACTCATATCGACAAATCGCTAAGACAAATACCCACGGTACAGAAAGCGTTAGAGTTGTTGCAAAGCGTGGCATAATGCAATCACGTCGCCAATAGCGGCGAACCTTCTGTTCAAAATGGAAGTAGATCCGTAGTGCGTACACCAAACTCCCATTCTGTAACATCGTCTCGATTCGCATTCGTTCGACTAAAGCTGCCCATCACCCAGTGAGTTATGAGAATACAATTTATTAATACATTTATTATTAAACAAACATAACTAATATCATGTATACAAATTAATGCCACTAATACGATGCTGCATCGTGGAAATATAAAGTTAGCAGCAAACACGGCCGCCACAGTATGGATGTGTCCTTAACAGCTAAACTGTTATTTTTTAACCGTTAACGTTTCGCAACTGTTACGCAAAAAACAGTTATTACTTTCATCCTGTTATCGGTTGAAATGTATAGAACTGCAATCTACTGGGCCTAATCCGAACTACTACAAGCTTTTGTGGCAACAGTTTTGTACGATAACAGCTTCACGCAGCTAATCATATGATTTGCCAGTGTTCAAATTATAATTCATTAATACATAATTCATCATTATTACACACCATGTGCACAATATTTTTATATTTTATTGTGTACACACAATAAGAAGTTTGTCTTTAAATTAAGTCCGTTTAATATGTTTGTTAACTTATTTCTGTCCCATTGCTGCTTATGGAGATAACTAATATTTCCCTGGTCCGTAAAATAAAATGAGTTACGGTCAAATAACTCGCATTATAAATTGATATTCGACAGTCATTAACACTTAGCTTTTTTTCACTCGCCACTTCACTATGCACGAGTTGCATATTTGAAAGAATATTTGCAATCTAAACTCGAATCACTTTTATTTTAGTAATATTCTATATACGTTTGCTACACATTATATGAATTACTGCTTGGCAGTTCATCCAGTCTCTCTTCATATCAGCTGCTTCTGTCCAAAACATGTTTGGGAAAGTAGTGCAAGCAAGCGCCGTAAGGTAGCTGCAGAAGCTTTCGATGCTACCAACGTTATTCGTTTCGCGTGGTTTAACTCCTAGCAGTCGCCACAACT
Source organism: Teleogryllus oceanicus (assembly GCA_964035755.1). NCBI lineage: Eukaryota > Metazoa > Arthropoda > Insecta > Orthoptera > Gryllidae > Teleogryllus > Teleogryllus oceanicus. Next base: position 207,491,453 of record CAXIVR010000001.1, on the reverse strand, counting down.
GATTTAACTCTTAGCAGTTGGTTATGTTAGGTTGCTGGGCATGGATATGTTATTTTTCAACTGTTATTAATAACAGCTTTTACGAGTCAACCGTTATTGTGATAACAGTTATTGAAGAAAAGCTGTTAATCCCATCTCTACGCCACAGTGGTGATTAAATTCCATATAACATGACCTACTGATCCTTTAGCATTCGATATGTCTCCCACTAAAACTGGTGGAATAGCGGATACTTTTTAAAAAACGTTTCATTTTTAATTTTTTTTATCATCGAACTGAGTAAAGGCCGCTTAAAAATGGCGCAGGTCTCATTTAACTCTGAATTTTCGATAATTGCAAAGGTTTGACAAAATGCAAGATAGTACGGACTGTGGTAGCGCCACTAACTTATTTACCACTGGCTGTGAAGAAAATATTTTGAATGTGTATTTCAACTTACGAAAAAGGATTTAGCCTGTATTAGCCTTTCTACCAAACTTCGCAGAATTTTAAAATCTGCAGCTTATAAAGACGACAACTGCCCAAAATCAGATATCAAGAATTTCATAAGTTTAACTATCGTCAATATATTTGAACGATATCCTAACGATTCACATTAAGCCAGAAACGTAGTATAGTAGTCCACAGCGTTTCACCACTTAGGTGCCTAACTGCCCCCCCCCATTTGTTGCTATAATTCTTCCAGAATATTCTGTAAAGATTCACCTAGGAATAGAGACTTGTGTTGCCAAAAGAAATCAAATGAGATCACCATAGGTGGCTTTAAAATCCTCTCAAAACGCGTTTTAGGTACTTAACACCCCCAAAATGTTTTTTTTTTCTTTCATTACACATTCCAAAAGTAGGTTTAATTATCGTCAATCTGATGAATCCACTCGAAAATGACTTATCTGTAAATGCCGAAAACAGTATAGTAATTCACAGCGTGTCACCATTGTTCTTGTAGATATTTTGTAAACATTAAAAATACGGGTTTTTGAAGAATTCTTGCAGTATATTCGAGGGAACCAGCTAAGAATTGTGCTAATGTGGATTAGCCTGCGAAGTGGAATCGAAGGAGTTATTGATCACCTCTGTAGGTGACGTAAGTCATCCAAAACTCGTTGTAGTTGCTTAAAAAAGGAAAAACCGTTTGTTTAGGGATATTACTTAGAATTATTCATGGTCATGCAAAAGGTCATGATACCTTAATACGAGACAAGAGACTCGTCGAATGATACTTCATTTGTCTCGCGATTGGTAGAAGTCTAACCAAGTGACTGACAGAGAGGTTATTCGTTTACTATATACGGATACATGAAAAAATGCATGAACATATCTAATGCGTTTCTCGAAAAAAAAATCGCCCAAATATAGAAGCACGCATGAAAATGGCATGGACCAAGTAAAATGTGATGAATTTGAACGAAACTTGACTCGATATCACACATTCCTGAAAACAAACAATAGAACACGTGTTTTTTTGCTTTGGCCAAAAATTAATATTTTGGTAATTTTTACTTTCTGGCCCTCCTACGTCAGTAGTAAAGAGAAATTTATTGTAATCGTGCGGCGGATATCGGAGATTTTCCGAGAGAAAAACTATTGTCAGGGGTCTGGGAACGAAACAGTGTGAGTTTGTGTGTGTATGTGTATTTGTTTTTGCCGTGTATTACACTTCACACACTTCCGGTCACGTGATTAATCACCTTGTTAGGGTTTCGTCTTCTTCTCATCCTCAATGAAGAAATCACAGACTTGTACTTCAATATTTCATTTATTAATTCATAATATACGTCAACCGGAGAGGAGCGTACGTGCACAGCCGCAACCTTCCAGTTTACATTTTTCCAAAACTGCCCATTCGACACACATCGTGTCTCCCCTACTTTCCCCCTCCACTTACTTAAAAAAACACCGACCCAGGAATGTGGGCAGCCTCCGACCGCGCAGCGCGGGGGCCGCTTTTCCCTGGAGCGCCCCGCCCTCTTCGCGCGAATGCCACCAAGCTCGTCCCCCGAGAAGCGGTCGCAACACACGTTTTATGCTATGCTGGGCAAAAATTCTAATAGACAAAATACTTTTTCGCAAGTATGGGTTTGTTCTATGTCCTGATTTGCACATGGTTGCTAAGTATCCTAATGTTAAAACGTTCTCCCTCAAATTTGGGCATCCATTCGCTATGACACTCACTATCTTGGAGAAATTTGATTTACTAGTCAGAAATTCAAGTAATAATTCTGGTCAATATTTCACTATCGCAGGGGCAGAATAACTGTATGCAGCGAAGACGCGCTTCATCCTTGACTGTACGGCGGCTTGCATTGAGGTCAGGGGCGCTTGAGTCGTCATAAACACATAAATCATCAGCAATACCCTCGCATGCCCGATTTAATTCAAACCATTCTTTCAACACTCACATTACTAATAGGAACACTGTGCGAAAATTTCAGCGAAATCGGTCGGGTAGTTAGAGAACCTTAGCGCCACCATTGAGAATATCCAATACAACATATGAATTGAAGAATTTATCCTTTCAATAATGCTCTTAACATCAATTATCAGTCTAATTCATTCAATTCTTAAGAACTTTCCAGAACTTACCTTTACGCTGAAGCAAGCAATTAATTTAATGCGTTTAACAAGGCAAAAAAAGTGAATTAAGATTTCATGCATCACAACTACAAATGCACCAACAGAATATTGCAATAGTTGCTAATTTACCTCAGAGGTTCTTCTTCAAGTTTCACAATTTCTTTTTTCTTCCTTGTTGGAGGTCGCTGACTGGGAGGCTTGTCTGGTACTTTGTCTATAAATTCAACTGCTATTTCTTCATCAGAAGAAGGTTCTGACTCCAAGTACCTATCAACTGCTGATTGAAATGCTTGTTGGAGATTTCCCACCATTTCTGTGTATTCTAGAAATATTGCAAAAAATGAATAAGTCATGAAATGTAAATGGCGGAAAAGCAACTGCATTATTTCGCACTCTTCCGTAATCCTAATGTTTAGTTTCATCCAGGCAGGTCTAATACCGTCTAACAAATAACTCCGGTTATCTTGTGTACACAGACCCATAACGTAGACACAGCTTTCGCAGCATTTTCAGGGCTCGACTGCCCTAAAAAAATAACATGGTTTAAAGGGTGAAGGGACGTTCTGCCAACTTCCGTAGAGCGTTGCAGGGAGAAATGGGATAAAAGCTACCCTTGGGGACGATGCGGCCCCGCGCCCGCCCCTCAATTATGCGTGGAAAGACGAATTGGGTCGGAGACTCGTTGAAGGCGTCTCACACCGTTGGATGAACACTCTTGGATGGGCAAGATAAGCAATAATTTGAATAATGTTCACCAACTTTAAAACAGTAATGACATGGAACCCACATTACAAATAAACGACGATCTTCCCCTCGTGTATTTCGACACCTAGCGGAACAACAAATTAGCAATAAAACGATGTTCGCCAAGAAGACGACGTAATTTCCAGTGTGATCATGGTTCTTACATCACAGTATTCGATCAACAAAATCTAAAATAATATGTATATTGTGACGCATTAGCCGGCCAGCGACCAATACATACAAGCCCTGGGCGTGGCCAGGTGTACCCCATCAGCGATAGAAGCTACGATACGAGAGAGGAAATCACAGTCAAAAACACTCAAATGTGCGTAGGGAAACTCCTGCGCAAGACTTAAGAAATACGTCGAGGAATCACCGAAAGAGAGGATTGACGCATGCATTGCAGGTGAGATTTCACAGAAAATCGGAGATTCACTTCTCGCATAACGAGGTCCAACCAATGACTAACGATACGGGACGAGGACGAATCCGCCTTACGCCATCAAACGGAGTAAGACGAAAGAAGGGAGAGCTACGGAAGGCAGTGAGGCAGTGCGAGAAGCATAAAAAGATGCGGAGGGAGACAGACGTGCAACAGAGCACGAGACGAAAAGAGAGCGAGGCTAGTATTCGAGGGAAACCGACGTGTAACCGCATACGAGTTCAACGGTGTGAAAGAATGATTATAGATCACGTACGAGATAAACTGTGAAAGTCAGAATCACGCTCGACTACGAAGCATAAGGGAGCAGATTGTAAATAAACTATATAATTGTGCGGAATAGAGTGAAAGACGGTTCGCGTGAGAAAGGCATCGATGAGAACACGGGCCAATGGCCTCCAGACGAAGTGGCGGCGCATCCAGTCTCTGCCACCTAACAACGAACCAGCGGCAGTTTTTAAGTGTTTTTCAATGATTTCCATCCGTTGTCGTGCTACCGACGTTCAATATCGTTTCTGTGGCAAAGGTATACGTTACCAAATACGAACAGACGGAACCGCGAATTTCAAATATTTGCCTCTTACTCGGCGTTCCATTGATATCATTGTATTCATTATTTCCCTCCGCTTTTGTTCGTTGATACCATGAATCCGTATGTTAAAGAGTACACAAATGCCTGATGAAACGTTAGTGTCGTCGAAAGGAATGTCAGTTACAAAAACTGCTCAATAACTTCGCATTGACTCTGAAGTGGAAGCCGAAACACTGTTTTCTCTTATAAGTAGTAAAGAGGAAGTTATGTAATGATGCGAAAAATTGATGTCGCGATTTTGATGGAAACGTTTGGGAGAGTCTAATACTGGAAAACAAAACAAAATAACATACAACAACAATTTTGTTTTCAACAAAATTGATATTCCCTGATCAATGTCAAAATTTTCTCAAAAAGACTTTATTTTACTCGAATCGACAAATACTGAATACTTAAAAAATGGCGAGGGTCCGATTTTCATCGAAATCTCTGAACTTCAGAAAATTATGAAACCTAAAAGTATGTTGAATCCCTCCTAAAACATTATTGAAGAATTCGGAGGAAGTATTTTACTACATATAGGAAGAAGATTTATCAAATATTTAGATATCGGGCCCCGCAATAAGGTTTTTCTGTCAAAAATCGCTGTTTTTGCAACAGCATTACAATACTTTCCCCATACTACGTAAGCTGTATGTGAGAAATAAAAACATTATTAGAAATAAATGTATAATAAAATTAACAAGAATAAAAATCAATAAGTCAACTTGGAAACAAATCATGAGTACACTTGATTTATTTAATCTCCAGTGTAACGACATGTCTCTAAAATGTTTGATTTGAATCTCATGAAAATGTGATTCCTTCCCCAAACTGCCATGAACAAACTGCCGACGGCGCTAGCCGAATTCGTTTACTACGCTCCGTGAAGTCACGAAGGTTAGGCGAATTCGAGACTCGCGGGTTCGTGGTTGGGTGACCGGCCAGGAACCCCAGGATCTAACGGCGTCGAGCCCCTGGCCGAAGGGATAAAAGACACTGACTGACTGCGACGTGACGAGACTTGACAAATATAGTAATTAACGGAGGATTACTCCAAAAATAAAAAGCACATTGCCCAGCGCTTTGCACTGGGGAGTAATCCTCCATTAACGCCCGAGTAATCCTCCATAACGCCCTTTTAAGGGGCTTGGAGACGCGTTGCGTCAAGGTGTAGACGCAACAAATAAAAAATAAAAAATAAACTTATTCAGAAGCCGAGGAACAGGCATTAACCGAAGTAGTACCTGTAGTCCTATGATATTCGCTGTTCAGTTAGTGTTTGTCAAATTGCAAGTGCTTTGTTAACAATGAAATGTTCATTGACATTAAGCGCAAACAATCGATGTTTGTCGAAATGGAGTTGTCATATATAACATATAGTAGTGCACATGTGTATTTAACGAAACATAGATACATACAGAAACACAAACTCACGCAGAAAAAAAATCTGGCAAATTCCCACTTGTTTTTCCATACCTAACAATTTTCCTTGTACACTTCCCGCTTTTCACGTTTGGTAAACACCCAAGTAAAGGAATTTTTTATTCGCACTATTTAATCAAATATATTTTCCCCAATTGTCCCCATGGTCTAAGAGACCAGCCAATGTTCTTGGCAGGGGGACTGGAGCAGCGCTACCGGCATAATTCCATACCCCTTTGTGCATTTCCCGTATGTTATGTTAAAGTGGTATTTTTTTCTATAAAACTGCCGGTATGTCATCTCCTGCTCCAATCTAAAATACATACTTGGAACGGTATTAACAAATCTGACACCAGACGTATGTACCAATTTACAGCTCGTAAGCTTCGTATCTGCCCTAGATACACGTGACACGCACATCCATATATCCATACACATATGTATGAAGACTTTCTACGCATCTACCTGAAGCACTCTTTGACTAACCCTGTCCGGTGTGACTACCCTTTTCAAACAGATGTATTAGAGGGCATATTACGAAGGAGAACTGTTCTGCCTTCCTATTTGTTGCATTTGAAGTGGGTTTGTTGTACATTCTTCTCTTCTTATTCTTTTAGTGCCATACACTGATAGTAGAGACCGGATTTTTATATAAATACATTTTTTTTGTCTTCCTATTTACGGTTCTCAAAATTTTAATCTTGGCGAATCGTCGCTCTCCTAAGAGAATATTCAATTTTTACATATTTAGCTATTTGCACTATATTGCATAATTTACATATTTTACTATTTTCACAAAATATTTTTTTTTATTCCATCGATTTTCTTCAATTTCTTAAATGTTTTACAAATTAAGCGTGAAAATATTGTCGCCGCGTTTCGTGACGTTTAACCTTAATATCCGACAAAACGTTGGCGATCGCCGACTTGTAATACTGCGATGAGAATGTTGCACGCATGTTGTTTTCTGATCGTAGATATGGTCAGTTTGTAGGATGGCTTCTATTGCGTGAGGCCTGGCTCAAGGTGCATATAACGTTTCATAAATGCACCTTGGTCTGCCTGCTATTTATTTATTTATTTATTTATTTATTTTACGTAAAAAAAGGTTAAAACTGCGTATGACGTACCGCTAAACTATGGTCCTGGATTACAACAGATGAAGCTCTTAGTACTGATGGAAAGTTGTATGGTGCAAAGTGTGTATCAACTTATCCTCTCCAAATGATCTTTAAAACGTTTCTATTATTTTAATTTTTTGTAGAAAATTTATTGTAAATGTTATTTCGTATTATGTAAGTGTTTTATAATTAGAGTATTTTAATATTAAATATATCCGATTTTACATATTTATTACAAATTCTTACTGTTTTCAATACATATTTATGTACATATTTTGACGTTTCATTCCACATATATTTCCGGTCTCTACTGAATAGTGCTTAGGGTTGTCTCCAGAAGCTTCTAGCGCTTTCTAGTGAGGCTTATCCTGAGTATACCTAGTATACCTAGAGTAGTTTGCCATTAATTTCTCTAGGGGGCGCTAGTTCGCCAATTTTGACGTTTGATTTGAATACCAGATAGCGCAGGCCAAGATACAATATCCGCAATCTTTCCAATAATTCAAATCGAAACTCTGATTGGTGCTAAATTGCTAGAGCACCTTTCTGACGACGATATGGAAGTTGCTTCAATATGAATTGGAAACTAAATTTAAATCAGAGGTATCTGTATGTGCAAAACATAGACTGAATGCTCCTCGGCTGCGAAGTGAGTTTCTTGAAGCTCTTTCTTCTTCTTCTCTTATCGTTTCCATGTTGTCGCGGAAGGAAGTATTATTCCGAAGGACATCATGGATAAGAGCCAAAATTTATTGCCTTTTTATCCTTGAAAATAGATTTTATTCCATGGGAGCTCTTTTTTTTCCTTCCCTTTTTCCCTTTCAATTTTAGGTAGTATATGACTTAGTGTAGGGATCACAGAATTTTGAAAATGTGCACACAATTCACTTTTCCCCATAGCACGTCATACGCAGTTTTAACTGCTTTTTTGACGTACAAAATAATAAAAAAATAAATAAAAAAAGAGCTCGGAATATAACGAACTTCCCCGCACGAAAAAGTACTTCTTGATCTTCATAAACGGCAATTTCATTACGACGTTTGTCAGAAAAATGCAAGATTTTGATAAGCAATACCTCCAAAACACGAAGACTTTTATAAGAATGAAACATGCCATCCTCTATACTCATTTTCACCACGTGAAGGAACAATGGGCTCTTACGGACAAGTTATTCTTATGGAAGAATCTCGTGCAGTTGCCAAATCGATTGTTGCAAAAGTAAGTAGAAAACGCATAGTCCTGTAGAGAAAACGTCGAAGAACACGATGGTAATCATGAAATGTGGGTCACTCATGTTCTTTTTTAATAAAATAATGACAACGCTGGATTTCTGCGAAACTGACTTTTTAATCACTTTTTTATTCAGACCGTTAAAACATATCCAAAATTGGTGGAATTATTAAGAAAAAAAAATCGAAACAATATTTCAGTTACTTCAGCTGGGGGAAATGCTTTCATTTTATCTATTTGTCAAAATGTGTCCCTTTAAAGAAATAAATTGTTAAAGAAAATGTGTGAATTTTTAATTTGTGCAATAAAATATAACGTCGCTGGGATATTTTTATTCTTTAAGTCAACACCCGAAGGTCTTCGGATGCAATACTCCTGTGTATTTGATGTTTGAGGCTCCACAGGAGCCGCGACGAAAAGACAAGGCACAAAGGTCGTGTAACCCGTAGGGCTGAAAGGAAGTGTTTGTTTATATGTCATCAGGGAAAAGAACCATTCAAATCAATATTCGAATGATCACAAAGAAGCCATTTCCAGAATTTCATCTTGCTGGTATTCTGGTCAGTCGATGTTTGCTAGTGGATGTGAGTGAAGATGGTAGATGTGTGGTGGTAAAGAAAAGTAGGTACGCAATCAATGAGGTAATGGGTCAATTTTAAGAGATCAAAATGGATCGCGAGGAAAAGGGTGAAATAACTGAAAGTTGATAAAAAAGAAAAGAAAAGAAATCAAAATTTTCGAGAAACTGAAAGGAAAACATCCAAAAACTAACTTAAACGTTTGATTGAATTTTGCAGCCCAACAGGCATAAGCGGATATTCATTCTTTAGAATGAAAACGGAATATGAGAATGGAGAAATGCCTGCCCCGAGAAAAATAAAGTTAACGGGACTAAAGTATAAAATCAGTAGGGAAATGAAGTACGACGATATTGTACAAATAGTACGTCTCAAATTACATACGTTTTGATATTTTAAAATGTTCCAACAATAATCGTGTGTGGAATGAAAGATGTCAATGATAAACATTTACCAAATTTCAAATACTCTGCATCTTATCGCTTATTGATAGAAATGGGATTTGAATATGAAAAGCAAGAAAAAAAGACAGAAATGATAGAAAGAAATGATAATGTTCTGATATTCATATCTACAAGAAATGCGACAGTTTAGAAATGAGAAAAAGAACATAATGTACTAAGATGCAAGTAGGATAAATGTTGGCCATACTGTTTCGTTTATTGCGTAAATTAATCAATCGATATTTGACTGCACAATGAACAATTTACGATTTTTTTAATTTTTTCATTTTATAAGAGAATACATGTGAAGGTTTCCTATGTATTAGATATTTATGCTAATAAAAATATTCGCCTATAATAATAATAATAATAATAATAATAATTATTATTATTATTATAAATGTGTGCGAATTCACATTTTTTTCGGTAAATGCATGTATTGAGAAAAGTAGCCGTGATTTCACCGATTCTGGAGCGAGCAGCCAAGCGAACGTGTCGCGTCAGCAACAACACGCGGATTCTCCGAAGGACCCACTGTGCCTTCACAACGTGAAAGGCAGTATAGAGCCAAGTTCTAACAATTTATTTATTAAGGCACTGAACTAAATAACAATCATGGAAATAACATATAGGCATTATTGAGAATACTGACGAAACATTACTTAACGCACTCACAAATTAGAAATATAAAAATTGCCTAACGCAATACATGATGAGTTGATGTCAACAGCAAAAAAGAATACGAAAAACATACGTACCATTATCTGTGCCATTGTATTTTCGACAGTTGTCCACAATAAGTTGAAAATCAGACTTAAATTCGGAAAAAGTCATGTACTCTCCTTCATCTAATTTATCTTCCATTCTTTGAAGATCCATAGGTTTGTTAATGATTGAATAATACCGTGGTGCATATTGTTCATCAACAGGTTCCAAGAAAGGCCAAGCGTCTTCGTGGTTTTTTATGAATTCAAGTATTTTGTACATCCCGGTTTGAAGGTCTTCTTCTGTTTGTCTGAAACTACAAAATTAATACACAATGACTCTTTGCGAACACTAACTAGAAAAATAGTGTAACACATATTTCCTCCTATACGATTCTCCAAGATTCTCATTAGATCTGACCCCAATTACCGCATCTTGGGAATTATGAGAGACTCCTATCATGTAATGCAGTGGATATGCAGCATATGCAGATAGCTTCATCACAGCGTTTTGAACATTCGGGGAAAAGTCAATACGAAACACAGACTACAATCACAAACGTTTCGATAATCACGATAGCTCATGATATACTGTATTACCTTTTATACATCACACACATTACATAAAAGGAAAGCATTAAGAAAATACTTCAAATAAAACAATAAAAAATGTTAATAAAATTGATATTAAAGAAGTTACGCATAAAACATATTATTTTACATTTTTTAAACATTTTATGAATCTTCATTATGTTTCAATAGAAAAACGGCAGGAATAAGATGATCAAACGGACGTTCTTTGCTTTACAGAACATTGGTTATCTCCTAATGAACTTAGCATTTTCCAAATTCCAAACTTTTACCTCGCAGGCTTTCATTGCAGAGAGAGAATCCCATAAAGGTCCTACATATGGGGGTTCCTGTATTTACGTTAGAAATAATATTGATTCTATCCCCATGGCGGAATTAAATGTGTATTCCATTGAAAATATTTTCGAAATTTCTGTTGTACATCTTACTTCACTAAAAGTGATAATACTTTGCATTTACAGACCTCCAACAAAAAGAACTGCTGATTATATTTTGTTCTTAGAAAGCCTGGAGATAACACTTAACAAAGTCAGAAATCGCTCGTTTGAATCCATTGTTGTATGCCGAGATTTTAACATTGATTTTCTGGTCGAATCTTGCGAGAAAGAAAAGTTTCTCAATTTAATGAATTCCTTCAATTTAGACATTACAATTACATGGATCACACAACATTCGATGAAGGCAATTGATCAAATTATAATTAACAAAACTACTACTCGATATGAAGTTGAAACTAAAGATGTAGGATACAGTGACCACGATGCACAAATTCTTACCATTATAAGAAATGCGATCACTGACACAATAAATAATACACGTATGACTAGATTGTTTACTAAAAGTAAAATTAAATTATTCATTGATTACTTGATGCAGGAGTCATGGGAAACGGTTTATAATACTGCTGATACAAACGACAAATATAGTTATTTTTTTTTTCAAATCTTTCATTACATTTTAACACTTGCTTTCCTCTTCAAAAACGAAAAATAAATATTTCACGGAAAAGCAATTCTTGAATAACACAAGGGATTAGGACATCTTGTAAAAACAAGCGAATTCTTTCTTTCATTTCTAAACGTCATGACGTATCTCAAGATTTCCTTATCTACTTTAAAAAATACAAAACATTGTTACGAAAAGTCATAAGGCAGGCTAAAATCATGAAAAACGATCAGGATGTTTTAACTAAATAAAAAACAAAAGGACCAAATCAACTAGAAAACCCGTAGAGAATGTTGTTTTAAAATATAACGATATAAATGTGAACGATCCGGCAACAGTGGCTAATCTCTTTAACCAATACATTTCGAGAATTGCTGCCGATTTCACTAAGGGTCTTCAGGCACAAAATTCAAAAACAGTTCACCCAAAATTTTAGACACGATGTTAGTTTCCGAAACTTCTTCCTATGAAATTCTCAAAATAATCGGTAAACTAAAAAATAAATATTCGTCCGGTTTAGATGAATTCCCGGATTTTTTGTTAAAGACTTGTGCGTATGCCATTATACACCCGTTAACTCACATATTTAATGCACCTTTATGCACTGGAACGTTTCCAGATATTTTCAAAACAGCTAAAATTAAGCCGCTTTTCAAAAAAGGCAACAAAAATGTAATTCAAAATTATCGGCCCATTTCTCTTCTATCAGTTTTTTCAAAAATATTAGAGAGACTTTTTTACGTACGAATAGAAACCTTTCTCAGCAAACACGACGCGCTTTCAGACTGCCAACCGGGATTTAGAAAATCAAAATCAACGGAAACAGCTATATTTTCTTTTCTTAAAGATGTCGTCTCATCATTGGATCAAAACGAGGCACCTATTGGATTATTTTTAGATCTCTCAAAAGCTTAAGACGTCATTGATCATGGCATTTTACTTTCCAAATTACCTTCATATGCAATTCGTGGTATTGCTCTAGATTGGTTATGTTCGTACCTTAAACAACGATTCAGTTGAAATACCTTACTGGAATGATGGAACATTACGTACGCACCTTTCCGACTCTTTTCCCGTTGCATGTGGAGTTCCTCAAGGATCGATTTTAGGCCCTATTCTGTTCCTACTTTCCGTAAACGATATGCCCTCGACGATTCGAAACGGAAGAACGGTTCTCTTTGCGGATGATACAAACATCCTTTGCAATAAAGAAACAGTAAATAGTACAATATCAGATGTTTCAAATTGGTTCCGAAATAACAAATTAATAGTAAACGAAAAGAAAACGGTTTTAATGCAGTTTTCCGTTTCAAATAAACAATTCTGTGCTCCATTGAAAATGAACAGTGTACCATTGACTGATGTTAAGGCAACACAATTTTTAGGTCTCTCAATTCAGTCAAACCTTAAATGGAACGTCCATTTAAATGAATTGAACACAAAATTAAGTTCATTATGCTACGCCTTCAGAATTCTTGCAAATTCAGTCAGCCTTCATACTGCTCGTTGTGTATACTTCGCGAATGTTCATTCCCGCCTGAGATATGGCATAATATTCTGGGGAAATACATCTTATAGCTCCCAGACGTTTAGATTACAAAAACGAATTGTACGAATAATAACCAAATCCCACCCACGTGATTCATGTAAGCCTCTCTTCATTAATCTAGGAATTCTACCATTACCGTGTCTTTTTATTTACGAATCAGTGGTTTTTGTAAAAAATGACTTGCTTAAGGGCAGGAATATATTTTCAGAAAATGCCGAAGTCTATTACTATAACACTCGACGTAGAAATCATATTCATCAGGTCACAGTATCAACAGCTCATTACAAAGAATTCAATAGAAAAGTTTAAACCCAAAAATTTCATAACTGTTTCTATACAATTAGAGACTGTACTGAGCATCACAAGGAAAGTAACATTAATTTTAACAATGATACTAATGCATTATTTACCATTTGGACTGTATAAATGAGTATAAACAACCTGTAACAACTATTGTACTACAGCTTCCGGGTCAATGACCCCCATCTCGATCAGGTTTTTCGTCCAGTTTCCCTGATATATTGAGCAAATGCTGAGATGGCCCCTTGTTTTGCTTCTGGACATGAATTTAAGTTCATTTTGTGTGCACGTCTTCTAGAATTCAGTGGGAAATACAATTATTCAAATTATCGTTTCCAGTTTGTCGCGCCAGGTCAGAGGCGCTGCAGTGACATCAGTTGATGCACTGAGCCACCGTTCCCGGTACTTCCATGTCGAAGTGGTATAGCACGTGGTGGTGGTGGTGGTGGTCGCTGTCGCGGTCGCGCCTAGAGGTTAGCCAGTCTCAGCCGGCAGAGGATGTGAATACAACCACCAAAGCAGTGGTTCCACGAAAGGCTCGAAGAGGTTAAAAAGGGTTCATATATCAAAGGTTGCGCTTAGTTATTAAAATATTTTTTTTAGTGAATTATATCATCGGGTGTGTTTCCATGTCCCAATTAAACACTTATGTGAAAAGATATTCAAACTGACATTACTAGGAGATAAAAGTAAAAGATTAAACTTAAACAAAAGCTTCCTCTAAGAGAGAAAGTATAAGATAAGCTAGTAAAAGATGACTAATCAGCCAGGAGCTGACCAGGAGTGGTCTACGACCATTGCCCTCATCACCACTGAGGTTGCCTGTGCAGGTGCAGACGAAACGCATCTTGAAACGAACATGCACAATTTAACTAGACTACAGTCAATCAGCTCGATAGCAATATATCTCGATAAGCAATATCAATACTGAAAAGTTGGACTCTCGCCAGATTTCTAATAATATCAGTGATTGTTATTCTTTTTATAACACTATACTATTGTCACAAAATGAAGTCAAAACGCTGAGAGAACATAAAAGCAAAGTTCTTGAAACATCAAATAGGTAAAATTCTGTTACCCAACATGACCCAATTAGACCATAATATGGATTTTGACTATGTGGATTATGTACAGAGAGGACAGATTTTACCCGAAGATGGTCTCAGAAAACAAATTAAACTTCGAGGTAGTATAAATGCAATGACGGAGCAATTACATTTCAAATTAAAATAGCACATGACAAATAATTAGCAACTGGTTCTACAACAGCACATACTTTCTCGCTTTATTCGTAACGGTTACGAAATATAAAAGGCGTATCACTTAAAGCTGGGACGGCTCATGATCTGGCTTTCAAAGAAAAAAAAATACATTACTTGTTTGTTAGTTTATTACTTCATATGAATAATTAAATTCTGTCAAAGAACTGTCATTCCGACCGGGACTGGAACCCGGGTCTCCTGATCTACACGCAGTTGCACTAACCACTGAGCTATCGACACGACAATTCTTTGAGCAGTATTATAGGCCTAATGTATTGCCAAGCTGTCATTACTTGTCACCACCCTGTCACCTTGTTGGAGAGGCGATTACAATCGGATGTAAGTTCCGCAACAGTAAATGTATTAAAGCTGTCACCTTGTTACTGAGTAACCGATGTTTAATAATTAAATCTTTTCAAAAAATCGTCTTGATGACTCAGTGGTTAGAGCAACTGAGCGTACACCAGGAGACGCGGGTTCGAGTCCCAGTCGGGGTGACAATTCTTTCAACAAATTTCATTATTAAAATACATCAGTACTCAGTAACAAATTCACAGTTTGGATACATTTACTACTGCGGAACATATTTCCGTCTGTAAGTGCCTCTCAAAACAGTTGACAGGGAGGTGGCAAATGTTACTTCATATGTAAATATCACTAAGTTACGAAATTCACATAGCATGCTTATTATTCCATCTTCACGTCTATTTACAACAAATGCTGGAAGTGTATCCACCAATATTCAAATAGTGCTGCGCTTGTAATATCAAACAACCGATGCAATTCAGGAGAAATGTTATTTATCTGTTTGAGGGTTACTACCGTACGTTTCCTTTCAAAGCTCTCCAGAAATAAAAATCACAAATTGATAAGCCTGGCGATCACGGACGCCACAGGTGACACGCCTGTACCATACCTCTTTTCACTTAATGTTAATTCTGCGTAGAGCGTCGGCCCGGTGGCCGAGATCGCTAAGGCAGTAGTGTCGTAGTGATCTCGGACCGAAGGGTCGCGGGTTCGAGTCCCGCCTCGGGCATGGTTGTATTTGTCTTCGTCCTTTCACCCCTTATCATCACCATATCGTTTCATCCTCATAGTTACCATACCGTAAACAGCAATAGTGGTCGCTAATGACCTAAGATGTTGATGCGACCTTAAATAACCAATTAAAAAAATTCTGCGTAGAGCGACACAATTATCTGCAAATATCTTTCGTTGCTTATCTTCTCCTTAAAAAGACCTAGGCCGATCATGCGCGTTCCTGACACTACTCCAAACCTACAAACAATCTTCCCTGAATGATGAGGTTCTTCATGCAGAATGATTGCATTAACCAGCGAATAATATCTGCAATTCTGAGTGTTAAAATAACCACTGAGATGAAACCAAGCTTCACCTGTCATGAAGAGGAGAGGAGGAATTCAACCATCAACAATCGAAGATAACAGCCAAAGCAATTAGTAACTAGATTACCTACACATGATTCTTTCAATTCATGTACTACGATCAAAGGAAATTCTTAGAAATGGATTCTACGTAAGCACACGAAAACATGTGCGGAATACACCAATCTAATAATATCACAATCTTCTTGTCTTCTGGGATAATCTTGTCGAATTCTTGGGGCTTCATAATATGTCATTACGAACCTGTTCACAGGGGTTTTCACTGTCGGATTAATCTTCATAGTATATCCTATAACCCCCGTAGTCCTCCATTACTTGTACAGGTATTGAAATACCCTGAACACTTCGTACCAGGTTTTTTTTCCCACAAATATTTCTTGAGAGTTTTAATGAGCCTCTCCACATGTGTAACTCCATAATATCTGGTAATCAATTAAGAAATGGACCATTTATCCACAATGAGTTTTAAACAACCGCACAGAACTCAGCAATTACATTTACTTTCAAGTAATGTATTTCAGTGCAGCCACTTACATTACCCAGAGAAGCAGTGATGTCAACACACATTTACGAAAATGTATTTACGCTAGTTTGGAAGTGAGGCGTACCGATTTTATGAGGGACTACAAGAACATGCAAAAGTGTTTCCAACCAACAACTGATTTTCTCCACGTTGCGATTCGAACTCAGGCTCCTAGAGTCAACACACCAGTCACGTTCCTTTTACACCACCAGTCACACTCAACCTTCCCGAAGCTTAAAAAACAGTTGAACATTTCAATTTGCAATTTTAAAAATTCAGAGAATTTTATTTACATTATCTCAAAATTAGTTTTAAAGAACAGAATTCATCAAGGGCAAAAATCTCTACCATAAACATTGCAAAGTCATTTTTTTTATTTTCAATTCTCAAAAATACAGAGGATTCGCCGAAAAGGAGACCTCGGCAAAGTCAATTTTTTATTTTCAATTCTCAAAAATACAGAGGATCCCATCTCGATCAGGTTTTTCGTCCAGTTTCCCTGATCCATTGAGCAAATGCTGAGATAGCCCCTTGTTTTGCTTCTGGACATAAATGTAACTTCATTTTCTGTGCACGTCTTCTAGAATTCAGTGGGAAATACAATTATTCAAATTATCGTTTCCATGTTGTCGCGGCAGGAAGTAATAAGAGCCAAAATTTATTGCTTATTTATCTTTGAATATAGATTTTATTACATGGGAGTTTTTTTGCTTTTTTCCTCCCTTTCAAAATTCAAAATTTATTGCTTATTTATCCTTGAAAATAGATTTTATTACATGGGAGTTTTTTTTTCTCCCTTTCAAAATTCAAAATTTATTGCTTGTTTATCCTTGAAAATAGATTTTATTACATGGAGTTTTTTCTCCTTTCAAAATTCAAAATTTAAGTAGTATATGACTTAGTGTAGAAATCACAGAATTTTGAAAATGTGCACACAATTCACTTTTCTCCATAGCACGTCATACGCAGTTTTTGACTGTTTTTTTGACGTAAAATAAATTTTAAAAAAATAAATAAAAAGATTCGCCGAAAAGGAGACCTCGGCGATATTTACGTGACCTTTGCTCTACCCGAGAAAAAAATTGTAGCCGATTTCGAAAAAATAATTGTACAACACGTCAAAGGAAGCGCGGGAAATTCGAATTTATATTTTTTTTATATTATCGAAGAAATCAGAGGGTTTGCCGAAAATGGGACCAGCACCACTTTCTTTACCGTTCTCTGCTATATACGAGGAAAATGTATAGACAAAAATTTGAAGCCTTTTTGAAAACATAATTGTTTAAAATTTAAAAATTCCGTTTCATGCAAAAACTAATCATATATTCGAAAAATTGAACATGGTCTTATTTGAAGGTGTTTTGGGGGAACAGATTTCACTAAGGAAAAAAATTCTTTCTTCATTATTGTAGTTGTTGGAAGACGCCGAACAAAATTTGAACTTCTGCAATTTTCGAAAATTTAGGGACGGCAATGAAAATGCAATTTCATTAAGCACTTCTGCTCTATCAGAAGAAAAAATAGTAATGCTGCGCTAGAAAACGACGATGTTTCTAATAAAAAACTAGTATTTTGGGGTTCCTGTAAACGAAATCTTAATCATACATATAGTAAATTATATCCTCTAACACGTGTAGTCAGAATTGACGTTTTGGGGGCATTCATTAGCCCCCCCCCCACCACCACCAAAAAAAACCGGCAAAACGTGTGTGCGCGCGCGCTTGTCTATGTCTGTCCGTGGGTGAAACAAATATCTCACTTCTTATTGAATTAATTTTTGTCTTGCCAATCGAAACTGCTCAAAATGATGCCAAATAAACCAACCTTTGCAAATCAATCCACTATTGTAGAGGCTTCAATACGTGCTCTTTCTAATGGGATAGTTTTTAAATAATATTATTTTAGTCGGTACTTTCCATAAACATGAGGTACACGTAGAACACGGAATACATTTTGGTACTTTTTGCAAAAATCATCAAATTTTCACTTAATGTTTCCCAGTAATAATAACAGCTATGGTGTTGAACTTTGCACTCGGAAACAATGTTACACTGAGATCTAAGGTAATAAACTTCAATTTTCTTATTCGAATAGTGACGAAACTATACAAGAAATTCTGGGATTTTTATTGAATACTTTAGTCTGCCAACATTTTAACATCTTGTGGGCATTAAATGTTTCCGCTGGATAATCAAATTAACATTAGAAGCTTCAAATCCTGTTCTATCTAATGAGATAGGTTTCAAAAAATGTATAATGGTACTTTTTGTTAAAAAATGTTTGAAAATACAGCAATATCGGGTCAAAATCATCAATTTTAAACTTGACTTATGAAGAAATGGCAAGTGGTGGGAAGTTGACTTATCCATTAAGAAACAATGTAATGTTGATAAGTTAGGAGCGAAGTTCCATATTTTTACTAAATATTAGGAAGGTATTCCTTATTACAGACTGACGTTTTAACACTTTTCGGTGACTTTGCTGTAATGTAGCAACTGTATGTTAAAGAAAAAATTGATTTTATGGATAGAGCAAAAAAACGTTGTACAAGTAAACTCAGTTACGTTACCTCTAAGGTAACGGAGAAGGGAATAATGAATCCCAAAATTGCAAAAAACATACAATAACGTTGCATGGGGCATAAGCTGCTATATCTCAACAACTATTTCACCTATGAAGCTAAAACTCCATAAAAGTTTCTTTGAGACACGTCGGACTCAGCATACAAAATTTCATTAAAATCCGAGATGATCGCGCGGGGCACGTCTCGACACGAACCAGTTGACACGGAATGACCCATTGTGCTTTGTGCAATCAAACGTTCCTAACTCGAATCTTGTAGGTATAGACGGATTCTTTTCGTTTCCTCACATTATGTACGCCATTACTAGACTCCCATAAAAGGTCGATTATAGTCCAACTGTAACTCGACCAGACGAATGTACGCGTTTTTTTTTTCGGTGCCGTTGTGGCGCCCTGTATTGCAAAAATTAGCACGGTACGTGGGGTGGCTGGTTCGAGTCCTGTGAAGGTATGGACGTTTTCCCCGTTGTGCTGTGGCATGACTGGCTTTCTCACCCTTCGTGAACACCTTTCCCACAATTCTGTCATTCCTGGTCGGCCAGGGTTGCGGGGGAGCGTGCATTTACGGCAAGTACCCGTTACATCTGAGTCGGCCTCCTGGATCCCTCAGTTGTGGGGTACCTTACCCAGACATGTACGCTAATACATTCTTCCTGACCGCTGCGCGTGAACTGGCTCCCTCCAGTGACATGGTACAAACACCGAGATGGGACCACGATCTATTTCCCTTGCGCATAATAGACGTACAGGACGACAACACCTTAAGGGGCTACATCGGTAGATGTTTGAGGACCAGAATAGGCCTCCAAGGGAGCTGTAGTGAGTATAGGACGACTCCCTGGTAGATCCCTCAGGCGCCAATAAATAGCAACCGGAAGGCCCTGGCAGAAAAAGGGAAATATACTCATCGTACAACAAGCCCTCACCTGACAGGCGTCATTTATATAGGTTGGGTGCTCCCACCGTTTTGAAATAAAACGTAATTCTAACGAGCACACTACAAATCTCACGCATTCTAGGGGTCCAGCTGCCGGAGTCACGTAAAATGTGGGGTATCGCTGGTCGCCAAGATCTCTTCCACTACTAAGGACTTTCAAACCAATGGTCAAATAAGCAGGAAGGGCGAAAAGTTTTGTTTCCCACAAATTCCATATCAATTGCGGGGGAATCGAACCCAACCGCCAGCGGTGGAAGGTGAATGCGCTAGTCATAAGCTGTCGTTTGAAGGAAATCGGTCGGAAATTGGCACAGAAAAGCACTAATAAAAATTCTATACAGACACAAGTAATAAAATGACATTATTACAAAATACAATTACATTCAAAAAACTATGCTCATAATAATAATAATAATAATAATAATAATAATAATTACATAGCTAACATCATCAAAAAAATAACTGAATTTTAATATAAAAAGAATTAAGAAAATAAATAGATGTAATTAAACTAATATAGTCATATGAAAGTATTAGGAATTGCTTTCCCTTTTTAAATACTTATATCAAAACTGAAATCAAGACAGTTTACACAGCACCATTAATATCTCACTTGTGTATGTTTATAAAAAGATTTTTTTGTCAAGTTTTTCTTCTATTAACATTTTTAAGTACAGCTGTGCAGATTTCATTACTATTTTGAACACTAAACCCTAACCAGGAAAACATTATTGTACACTTAAGGGCGTGTTTTGTTCCTTCAAATAGCATGAAAAATAATAAATATATAATTACAATTAACAAACGACATACAAAACGAAATACTATCATTGCACACAGAATTTTTTTTATGGAGTATACATGAAAAGTTAGAAAAATTAACAAATATTACGTAAGTGGGGAATGTTACTATATAAAACATGCATTTCGTGAGCTTTTGAATGCTTTTATCAAAATTCATTTGCGAGAATATTATTTGCACAAATTCACTTCTGTTGAGGAACTCCAATAAAGTGCAGTGCGAGGGTAGTTCACACTCCACGTTGTCACTTTGCTAGTGCACGAGCTTGCAGCAGGAGGGGGGTAGCTAACAGCATCCTATAAATCAACCATTTTCATTAACTTTTAAAAGTCTTCTCATGCTTACGTGCAACAAAATTTCCTACCCTTTAAATGGCCAGGACTTGTGGAGGATTTTAATATTTCACGTACTATAAGCAGAAACAAATTATCTGTAATGCACCTCTGCCCTCAAATTGACACTCTCCGACAAATAACGTTATAAAAACATAAAAATTAATACTAATCTATTTCTTTTACCATTGCAGGAAAGTGCATGTTAGCGATACAATCACACATAATGCAACTCTTTATAAAATTGATTGATTTTGTATCTATATACGCCCGTAAGTAAATATATTTCTTTGTCAGTGATACATGAGCAAGTCACCGGCATCTGACATTCTTGGTAGAACGGAATAACCATCAATTACATTTCCACAATCTTCAGAACATGTTAATATTACTTCATCTTGCAGAAATCATAAGTATCTAACACAACAAAATTTTATAATTCAAAATAAAAAGTGTAGAAAACAGATAAATTTAGGTTTCTTCACATTATTCACATAACTTTTCTTTCACAAGGAGAAATCCAGGAACAAAATAGTAAATGCAGAAACGACCGCTAGTCCATGGTTCTTCAGTTATCTTCGAGTATCATAACCATTTGTCTTCATTCGAAAAAAAATACACGTACGGATTATTTATTTGAGTAAATTAAAACATGGGATAGCAAAAATAACATTCTAGCTCAATATTTCTTAACATAAACATTTTACTCGCTTACTCTCTTGGACCTTTTCTACAAACACATATTCCAATATATTAACTTCGAAAGAAAATTAAATTCAAACTCCATTTTCCGTACAGATAATTTTGATAATGCATTTTCAAATTCTGATTGATAATCAATACATTAAGACATATTCTACACAGCCGAATAAGTGCTCCCCCCCACCAATTCGATAATAACGATGCTCATATGAAAGAGAATAAAAATGCCGTAGATTCATAACAAATGAGCCTCCTAGGGCAATCTGTTGCAGGGATACAAGACACGTGTTTTTCTTGTTTTACTTTTTCTCAGCTATTGCATAAATCAGGCTCAAAAAATGCAGAGGCAGGAAAAATAGTTGAATTTGAATTTGGCGTCAAAATTGGTTGACAAAAATACCTTCATATAATTTTTTTTAAATTGACTTTTGACGTGATAACGGAGTACTGACTCAGTTTCCCCCCCCCCTTGACTGTGTCTTATAACTGATAATGTGCCTTATAACATTACACAATGTGGACGATAGTGAACACTAAAGCAATTTTATCAGTTTAAAAATTTGAAATTCGTGCCAAAATGTGGTTGGAAAAAATAGTTTTAACCGATATTTAAACACAGATTTAATCGCGACATATGAACTCGCAATAAGTGTTACATCGATTATGTAGCAAACTCAATCGAATATCCTTGGTGAAAAATGGGTGGCCTCTTGCGCATCCGACTTCAGCAATTTGCTTTAGGTACTAGTTTGCGTATAATATTAGCGGGAAGTTTAAATGCCAAAATTATCACGCCATTGAAACAAAAACAGATAAGCGCTTTTTTAAAAAAAATATTACATCTTTTATTTACATTACCCCTTCATCGTGTTATTTTTAATTGGTCACCGTTGAAAATTTTCACTTTATGCCACTTACAAAACGTTTCTCAACACTTATTGCTCTCCATGCAACATGACGGTCCACGTCTGGTCTCGCTTTTCAAACGAAGTGGTCACATGGTTCATGAAGGAAACTAGTGCTGCGCAGAACGAGTAAAAATCGGCTCACAGTGGGGGCCCACCCATCTCTTTCCACCATGCGAATAGCGGGAGTGAAAAATTATAGTGAACGTGCTAACGGAAGTGGCACCCTTGGATGCTGCTCCCACATAGGAGCGATCATTTATTATTTGGCACACGCTCACTTGGCAAAAATTGTTAAACAGATATTTTGAGTAGACTGTTATAAACGAACGTGTGATCACAGTTATTGAAGTTACAAGTGACATTGCTTCATTGTCTATGGTTGTCTAATTGCCAATGATTAATAAATCTACACTCATTAATATACCGAAAACAGAGTAATTTGATTTATATAAGAGACAATACATAAACCTAAAAACAAAAGGGGTTAATGGATTTATTTCAATAGTATAAATATTTTCCACAAAAACAATGTCTGCAAAAAGTTGCAAATCATCCTGGCAAGCGTTACGTTTCAATAATTTTAATATAAATTGTTTAAACATTGGCCAAAAAAATTTCCAATCACATTTTGGCGCGATTTTCAATTTTTTAAACAGATAAAATTGTTTTTTTTTTACAATCGTTTTTATTACTATCGTCGTTACAATATTTTTATTTACTGTCGTCCACATGCGTGAGATATTTCCTTCCCTTTTCTTGTTCTATACTCAACCCTTACTTATACGCACTTATAATAACATGCACTACTTAGCTTAGAGCTTGTCCTGGCTGGGGCGGGTACCCGCTAGTACGAGATACCTGGTTTAGGGGAAATCACGCTAGCCGACGGTAGGTCGGCGCCGCATTTCGCCATCCAGCGGAGCAGATCACCGCCACATCTCGAGGAAAAAGCATGCACTAAACTTATGGAACTAATGGCCTTAGCAGTTGAGGCGCCCGGAACCACTAACAATCAATCTACTCTCAAAATCCAAACCAAATTTTGTAATCAAAGCGAATTGGTTTGCCTTGAGTTGTTTCAGACCATTATACTGCGATGCTTGGTACATATCCAATCAAAATCGATATCCGAATAAACACTCGTATCTCATCAATACAAAGTTGAAAACTTGTTTGTTTTTTTTTATTTTATTTTATTTTAAATAGCATATATCACACTCTGCCTTTCTATAAATTCTAATAGATCATACGAAAAAACAAAAACTGCGCTCCGTGAAGTCACGAAGGTTAAGCGAATTCGAGACTCGGGGGTTCCTGGTTGAGTGACCGGCCAGGAGCCCCGGGATCTAACGGCGTCGAGCCCCTGGCCGACGGGATAAAAGGCACTAACTGACTGCGACGTGATGAGACTTGACAAATACAGTAATTATTTAGCATAGTAATTACTGAGTAACGGAGGATTACTCCAAAAGAAAGCGCTCAAGGTCTAGCAAGGGTTAAGAGACGCGCTGTATCAACAACGACGCAACAAATTAAAAACAAGGTCGAGTCCAGGTCAAAGTCGAGTCCAAACGAGTCCAGGTTGAGGGGTAATCAATTAACATTGGTCTGAACATGGTTGATTCATTTCCATTTACTTTTATTCATTGCGTTTTTATTTTTAAAGATCTTGTTTCTTTTATTTTCTACAACCATAATCATTAGTTTGGTTTTTTCTCCTTTCATTTTCATTTTGTGACACGCTGATGTACCGCTGACTTCAAAGCACTCGGATATTTTTATATCTTTACTATCCTCTCTTATCATCACTTTCCCTTCTGCAATTAGCTGTTTACCTGTCAAATTGTTGTATGTCCCACCAAAATCTTCATCAGCATTCTTATCTGTCTTCTTCCTAACGTAAGTAGGAGCAAAAAAATACATCACAGTTATCAGAATTTTTATATGCCTCGGAATTCTCTTCCAGAATAGCCCAAAATTTCGTCAGTAGTACGTTTCTTGAAAAAGATGTTCCGGGAGGTGTCGTATATGCCCAGGGTTCCGTATAATTGTATATGTAACTAATAAACAAGCAAATAATAAGAATTTTGCGGCGAAATATTTGGAATTACTACCACACACGGTCGGTGACAATGGTCACTGACTCCGCAAAGGTATATGAGCTTAATGTCTTTATCGTGATCCGGCACTTACTTGATAGAGATTAAAGATTTTAAAAGTTTTTAAAGAAGTATTTTGCAGTGACCGCAAAATTCCAAATATTTGCTTGGACAGAAAATAAATTAATTGATTAATGTTATTCTATTCATTTTAATTATGAGTGTACCTAAATTGTGATTTAATTCGTCAATATAAATAGAATGCGGCCGACACCACGAACTAAGATCAACACTAGGTCTTTCTCCGTATCGAAGTAATGGTAGTAGTCCTCGCAGCCTTTGTGAACAAAATATAAATATGGCAAAGTTGACAATCAATTCAAATCAAGTATCCACTCTTTGTTTTTTCTGTTAGGTGCAAACGTTTTAATTATAATATATAATGAAGGTTAAGTTGACGAGATGTATAATTTATACAAGGTTATCAGATTTTACGAAATCTAGAATTATGTGATTGTACAAAAGTTAGATATGTATATTATTAATATAAAAATATGTACATGTTTATAGAGTCTGAAGATGGAGAAAATAACTACGAAACGTCGCGACCAGTGAAAGTGTAAATATAATAAAACTATGTTTTAAATCTTTCATTTTACTGTTTTAATCTCTCGATGTCATATGTCAATTTAGAATTTAAAAAATGGTGATTCTTTAACAAAAATATGGACCTATAAGTTATAAATAACCTAATTAATCAAAGGACGATTATACCACAGTAGAACAAATGATAAATAGCTTTCTCTTCTTACGAAGTACAAGTAACAAAGAATAAGTGACAAAATTCTTGACGCAAGGCGTGGTCATACATTTTGAACACGTTGATGTGATAATACAAATTACGTTCACCAAACATGTGTTTGTGAAATACTGGGACACGCAGAAATGCGACGAGTGATGTTTTGTAGATTTATAGAGCTACATAATTTGAATAAAACTGTTTTCTTAATTTATAGAACTTGAATGTTTTCCTGTTTCTGTACATTATGTGCTCGTGCAAAATATCAAAATGCTCCGATGATTCAGAAATATTGTTCGCACGGGATAGGGTCGACTGTTTTTCTACACCAGTTTTGGCACTACCATCGCAAAAGCCGTACACACAACGCACACGCATAGGCGTCTGAAGAGGACGGAGGAGGGCAGGCCCCCTACCCCCTCTGCAGACGCCTATGAATATGGTGGTAAGTTCTGTGTTTACGGCTATTGAGGATGGCAGTGCCTGGGTGGCGGTGGCTACCCTGAAACTTTCGAAAGGGGTCCCGTAGCCCTACGTAATAAAACAAATTATTTCCGTAAATATATCCATTTCTTATCCCCACCCTCGTTTTAAGCTGATGCATTGAGGAATTGATACATATTTGGGAAAGAAGCTATCCCAACTGGCATCCCTGAAAATGGTCGGTCATAAAATGTACTTGCTAATTGTATCATTAAATTTACAATTTCATTGTCCTTCATTGATTAAAAAAAGATAGCACGTGAAAATAAAGTTTAATGGAAAAATGGGCCCAGAAATGTAGTTGATCCCCCCTCTCCTGGATTAGGCTCCGCACGTCTATGAGCATATTATTCATCATTTGTAAAGATCACATGTATAGAAACAACAATCATATCGATGAAAGGAGGGCATGATCGAAAAACAACTTTGTCACCATACAACACACAATACCGGCAATTTTTTTAAGTGAACAAAAAATTATTTACAGATGTAATATTGAGGAATATAACTCATTGATAGAGAAATATCTAGCACCAATATTGGAAGTTTAAGACGTCCAAAAAACTTCCTATTTTCGTAACATTGAAAATTCGGGACCTTATAATGAAAGGGAAACACTGAATTGTATTATGAAGCGATCTTTCCTCAATTCCAGCAAAAATTTTAAAGAAAACATTTGAAGTCGTTTTTAAGAAAATTTTGTTCTATTTAAAAATAATACTTCACTCAAATTAAATGAATACTACTCATATTAACAAATGCACGTTATATCTTTAAATAATTTTGAATAATTTAATTAACAAAAAATCAATTTTAATAATGGAGGGAAACAACTTTAAAACTTTTGCCATTTTCAAAATTCATAAGTTATAATGAAAATCAGACCTGTACCATTTTTGCAAGCCTACTTGCATGAAAAAATTTCGAATATGTCTTCGGTATTGTACAGACAACTATTTCTATTTCGGAAACTCTTAGAAATACGACACACGTTTCAATGTAATAAACTTTTGTTTCTTAGAATGACTGATACTGACATACCAAATATATAAACATTTCCTTCCAAGTCGCCAGTATACAGAATGTAACAGAAGTAAAGACAAGCTAAGCTCCCAACTGGTATACCGACGTGTGAAGGTGTAGGGCATGAACGAGTACCTCTGTGTGTGTGTGTGTGTGTGCGCGCGCGCGCGCAAAGGGAGAGGTGGGGATAAGGATGAGGAATGGAAGATCACACACGCTCCGTCGCTCGTTTCTTACGGCACTGCTCCTGCATTCCCTCTTCTGATACTGATAGGAGAAACCACGGAAAACTTCAGAAAGTCTGCCGCTATTATTCCCTTCCAGACAGTGTCTGAATTCGTCTTGGCTATGGTGTGAAAGAGGATCGATTAATATTTATGAAATACCCATTGATGCAGTAGAATATTTCATTTATTTATTTATTGGGTTTATTGATTGGTGTTTCCGGCCGCATCAACTGCTGTTATTAGTCCCTTACGTGAAGTGCACGTTTTATTACGCGAAGTAGCGGTGATCCCTCCCCGCAGGATGGCGAGATCCGGTCACGTCGGCTTGCGGGTTTTCCCCAAGCAGGTATCTGCCACTAGCGGGACACCGCTCTAGCCGGGAAGTGCTAAGCTCCTCAGTGCTCTCCCGACATGTGCAGTAGTATAGTGCAAAGAACAAGGAAGAGGCAGGAATGAACGCACACGGTCCATGGCCAGTTTGTTGGGGTACTGCCCCGGCATTCGCCTGGCGCTGATCGGAGAAATCATGAAAGAATATCGATCAGAACAGCCGACCGCTAGAATCATCCTCCAGAGAGCGGCTGACTTCGACTTAGCTATGTAGCCAGTGTCGAAAATCCTGCCAACGCCGGGACTCGAATCTTAGGACTTCCAGGTCAAAGACACCTGGAAGTCCTAAGATCGAGTCCCGCGTGCAGGATTTCGACACTCTACTATACTAAGTCGAAGTCAGCCGCTCTCTGGAACATCCTGAGCCAACTAAGCCACTTATTTACTGTTTACGGAATTGTATTGGAGTCTGTGAGTGTACTAATAAGTAGATGATAAAGGAGAAATGTTTAACCTAGAACGACGGGGAAATGGAGAACACTCAGAAAACCTGCCGAGAGCTCTTGTTCAACCACAAATCCAACATGGACTGATCGGAGATCAAAATCCGATCACTAGAGGTAGAGTTAACCATTGCGCCGTGAACCCTCCCTACTGAATTGTCGCTGGAATTATTTTTGCTTTTGACCATCTTTGTAACCAACTTCGGATAACGGATTGGCCCTTCAGTTACACCGGGTAATAAATTTTAACTTTTTTCACACAGAAAGGAAGTTATTGACATTAAATATATTTTGACGTCCTGAACTCTAAGATGACCAGAAAATAGTCACATTAGGTCTGGTTTTCTTGTCAATTTTAATGATAAAAATATTATAAATTTTGCTTTTTCATCTGCCTGGTGGTATTACTCAGAACTCGCATGCATTTAAGATGCGCTCTCTCGGTTTTTCATTCGCAATGGATCTAAGGCGTATCCCTGAGTACCGTACAGCAATAGTCAACTAGCTTGGATGCATTCCAGATTACCTGCAGACGTTTTTACTTTCTGGCCCTTATTTCGTACAATCATGAAGCTTCATTACAATTACATGAATTGTACCTCCATTACATTAGTCTCAAAAACATTTTCTAAATTTTCTCAACAAGTGTTCCAAATATTTTGGTGAAACTTAGTCCTCGGATAGGGTAAAGGGCCCTTAAAAGAATGTTAAAGGTCACATTGTCGTTGAAATCCCTGATTTTCCGAAAATTGCGAATGTTCAATATTTTTTCTGTGTCTTCCTACAACTACAATATTGAAGATAGAGATTTCTTTCATAAAATCTGATCTTCAAAGATGGATCTTGAAAAAAGGTCACGTAAAAGTTTACGAAAATATGAGTAGTTTTCGCGTAATTTTGAGTGAAATAAAGCCAATTTTCAAACTATTTCTAAAAAATGGCTGCGTATATTTTCTTTAAATTTTCTTCTCGTATGTATCAAAGGACGGTAAAAAAAAAGGTGATGCTAGTCCCATTTCAAGCGAACTCTCTATTTTTGAAAATTTCAAAAAGCTAACATTGCAGAACTAGAATATTGAAGATAGATTTTGTTTCAAACGAAAAGTTCTAGAATTCAGATCTTTAAAAATGGCCATGAATTCTTATTTAAAAAAAGTTTTCGAGTAATTTCTGATTGAAGTTACAGCAAATTATCAAAAATGAAACATTTTCTCAAAAACGGCTCCATTTTTTTAAAAAAATTCACGTATAAAATAAGGGACGCTTAAAGGAATGGCACAGGTCTCCTTTTCGTTTAACCAAATGAATATTTAAAAACTGCAAAAGTTTGAAATAATGCAAGAAAGTACGTGCTGTTGTAGCACTACAATTTCATTATTTTTTTGCACCTTGTAGGACAGAATATATATATATATATATATATATATATATATATATATATATATATATATATATATATATATATATATATATATATATATATATATAAAGGAAGATAACGTTTCTCAACGATAGCCATGAAATCCAATTCTCAGGTTTTACGAGTTCAGCAAACTGCTAATCAGAAAATATAATTGATTTGGGGTCGTACCTTCCTTATTTCTAGTCGCACTTACATTCGGAAATTTTTCGTGTATATACATAAAAGTAGGTCTATCAATATGATATGTTTTTAGACATTTTGCTACGAGTCCTAGTTTGATTCGTAAAGAAACAAAATTTTATGAAATGTCTGCTGCATAACTTATTCCTGCCCTACATTCAAATTCAAAGGAGAAAGTTTTGTAAAGCTGCGCGAAGAAACGGCGAATTTTTGACAGAAAAACTTATTACAGGACCCTCGTAACGAAAGAGTGGATAAATCCAGTTCCTAAATTTAGAGGGGAAAATCCTCTATTGCGTGGTGTATCAATGTTTTGTGTCCTTGATACAGAAAAATTGAATGACGGCAAAACGTCTGTCCGTCTTTGAACAACGCTAGCTAAAACAGCACGTACTTTCTCACCCGTTGATTGATTGATTATTTCGTGTTTCCGGGTGCGTCTACTGCTTTGGTCATTAGTCCCGTTAGTGTAATGCATGTTTTATTCGCGGGAGATGGCGGTGATCTTCCCCCGCTGGATGGCGAGATCCGGCGCCGACCTACCGTCGGTTAGTGGGGTTTACCCCTAACCAGGACTCTCCCACCAGCGGGGCACCGCCTCAGCCGGGACACGCTCTAAGCTCCCGACCGGTCCCCCGGAATTTGTGGTAGTGTAGAGCATGTTAGTGTGTGTAGGGGAGAGGATAGGACAAGGAAGAGGAAGGAAAGATGGCGCGCGGTCTGTGGCCCGTTTGGTAGGGTACTACTTCGGCATTCGCCTGGTGTTGATCGAAAAATCCACGGAAAACTACCGATCAGAGCAGCCGGCCGCTAGAATTCTTTTCCAGACAGCGACTCAATTCGACCTAGCTGAAAAGCTAGTGTCGAAAATCCTGCCGCCGTCAAGATTCGAACCTAGGACCTCCCGGTCAGAGGCGCTGCAGTGGCATCAGTTGATGCACTGAGCTACCGCTACCGGTCTTTCTCACCCGTATTTTCACGCAAAATTACGCGAAAACTATGTACTCCAACATTTTCGAAATATTGTGCATTATCTTATTTCAAAATCTATTTTTAAGGAAAAAATTTCATAAAGGGAAAAGAATCTCTATATTCATAATTGTAGTTGTAGGAAGACGCCGAAAAAAGTTTGAACTTTTGGAATTTTCGAAAAAATTAGTTTTCAACGAAAATGAGACCTGTACCATTCTCTCAATCGGTCTTCACACTATCCAACAAAATATAATAAATCATGGGAGTCTTTTTTTTTAATTTGGAAAACTGTCCCATGCACTTCATGTAAAGTTCCCCCACAATTAAAATATCGGTTTCAAATTTAAGGGGTCGTGACATCAGCCAGATCGACTGGGAAATATCAATTTTGGAGAAAATGGACTGAACTGTTTAGCTGCTAGCATTGTTCACAGACGGACGGACGTTTCGCCGTCATTCGATTTTAGGTTTCGACGACCCACAAAACATGAATTCGAGCTACAGCACGTGATAAAGGATCCCCCCCCTAAATTTAGCAACTGCATTTATCCACTTTTTCGTTTCCAGGGTCCTGTAATACGTTTTTCTGTCAAAAATTCGCAGTTTCTTCGCGCAGCATTACATAACTTTCTCTCTACCCGGTAGCGACAAAGTAAAAAAGGAAAATAGAACAATATACCAATTTTGAGATCCATTTTGAAGAAAGAGAAAAAACAATAAAGTATTCAATATCGTATTTGAAAAGCATTACCACTATAAATGCTATGTCTTAAAATGCTTCATTCCTTCATAAAAAGCATTCCCTCGGCAAATGTTTATAACCATTTGCACAAAATCCATGTTAAAGGAATATCGTTTGCAATGACAAAGAGACCTGTAAAACACCTGGAACTCTGTGATGGAACTTAACGAAATGTACCAAGCGTAACGAAAGCGTCACCGCAAACACTTTTGGGCTTGTCAACCACCACTCCCCACGCAGGGGTCAAGCCATTCAATGGTCCAGCACTGGTTGCTCGACAGTCATCTTGATGTTAAAAGATGAACCGGCTAATGTAAAAATAGTTTATATAATATAAAAAAATTCAGCGTTTGTTTATTTTTTCGAGTTTAAATTTGCCATTCTACTTATTATTTCTGAACGTTTCTGGAGAAATACGGACGATTGCACAGTACTCCTTAGGTGCAAATATCGTGAGTTAACAAACAGTGCAAGAGAATCAGCGGATATTGGGTCTGTGCAGTTTAAAAAGGATCAGTCGAAGCCACTGCCAAACTCGGCCCCGCACCTCTTTTCATTCCTTCGAATATCAACCACTCACCACTTTTCGTGTCTGACAGAGCCAACGTGATGGGCTGAGTATTTAACACGCATTCAAGATCGCACAGGCTTATGCATCGTCTATGAGTTTGTGGTTTCATTGTGGTCTTCGTTCAGAATTAATAATTGGCAAATTTAAACGTAAAAAATAAAACGCTGAATTTATTTATTATATTTTATAAAGTATTTTTAAATTTGCCGGTTCATCGTTTAATATCAAGATGACCGTATTTTAATGTCAAGATGCAAGTTTGTTTTTAAAGTTAAGTACACGTAATATTGAAAATTACATATTATGCCGCTTTTGTTTATTAATAATAAAGAATACTTATTTTAAATCAGTATATATTTTAGTTTAAAATAGCTTGAATATAATACGATTTTTACAGTTTACAGTTTTGTAAAAAATACTTCGAGATAAATCTAAAAGTTCAAATTTTAACTGAAGTTTGGTATCACATCGATCTAGCATGTGTACAATTTTCAGATTTTTATCTCCTCCCCAAACAGAGACATTGCAGTTGAAAGTTAGTAAAAAATCCAAAATTCCAATTTTTCTAGAGGATGTAAAGTGGTCGTTATTTACCAATGATATTAACTATAAAATGTAACTTAAATGTAACTATACTGTTATGTGTAAAAGTACAGAAAAAAATTAAGGCTGTGATTATATTCCTTATTTGAGAAGTAACTCTGAAAATCGAACTACGTTCATTTGCGTTCCATAGATTTGATTGCAAATATTTCCCAAACAAAAACATAGAAGGTATGTAAATAATATTCGATTTGTAGGCAAAAGTATACTGAATTCAATGCTTTTTATTTTAGAAAGCTATAACAATCCAGAGCTGAGTAATTTATAAAAGAGTAAATGTCTACAAACGCAAAAAATGGGGCACGGCGTCAAACAAAAATTGCTGCCATTGGTAAACCAGGTAAATTAATTTTTAAAAAGTGTTTTTGAACAGCCAAAACATTAAGGAAATTAATGCCAAAATTTTTTTTTTTTTTTCGAGATGGTCGAGCGACCAATTAATTAAATTCTGGACCACTTAAAATGGATTGATCCGCGGGCATTGTTTGATCGTAACAATGTTATGCCTAGCCTCGGTGAGTTTCCGAGAATAAGTTTGTCGGTTGTAAATCATTCGTGAGTTTTGTCTCCACCAGCCGTATTTCAAAATTGACTATGCTGTGCATTGCATTCTGAAATGAGTAGATTTCTAAGTACACATATTGTTTTGTTTCCACTGGATTTCTACGGTATTGATTAAAAATAGTTATTTTAAAATGTACTAGGAGGTCTTATTTTTTTTCTCTAATTTCAAGTCTTGCTTTTGGGTGCGTGACACAGTATGTTACGATAGTCTTTTGCACTACTTTTTCGTGTTGTCGCGTAACCAATCCAAGTTTTTTACTTAGCAACTATCTTTTTACTTATTACAAGTTGTATTTGTGGGTTTAAAAGTTTGTTTTATAATTTATAGGGGTGATGAACATTCTGAAGATGGCCTTATTATCGAAGACGTTTTGCAAATGTGGGATGCAAGTCAGGGTGAGGAAAAAGAAAATGATTTGAGAGTACATCTTTATTGCTCCTCCTGAAGCAGCAGAAATGACTGATGAAGACGGTGCGGATGAAGCGGTAGATGGTGAAATGCACACATAAGCAGAAAATAGTTGTTCAGCGAAGCAGATCTTGTTTTTGTCTTCCAGACGAAAAAGTTCAGAAGCTTTTGACTTTTCAACACAATCACGAGAAAGAGAATGAAACAAAGGAGATTCAGAAGACAATATTTCGTGTAAAAAGTTTGGTGATGAAAAAGAAATGTTGAAGACGTATCACAATTTAACTGCTGTTGAATGTTTTGAGTTGTTTGTAGATGATATTTATACTAAAATAATCCAAGAAACTCATCGCTACGCTCTTTCAAAAATGAAGATATAAATATTCCAAGACAATTTGCCTGATGAAGAAAAAAATAGACTACCTTTATTACATTACTGTAGACGATTTATTTACTAGTATCAACTTGCTGAGGGACCTAAAAGAAAGGGATTATAATGGAATAGATACTATTCGCCCAAACAATACCACAATATTGTCTTCTAACTTTGCAATAAAGAAATGAAAAAGGCTACAAGGAACCACTGAAAGCATTATAAAAATCAATGATGGCATATTCCCATGCAAGTGGGCTGACAACAATGTCGTTACAGCAGCTTCTACGGAGTATGGAGTATGACGTACGGAGTGATGGAAATGAAGCCAGTTAAAAGATACAGTTAGTCTGAAAACAAAATTATAAACGTGCCTTATCAAGGCATGTCATAAAAGTATGAGCGGGACAAGCTGTATAGAAGATATCAGCCGTTATAGGGTACATAAACGAAAAAAATAGTCATGGGGATTATTTACTTGGATGTCAGTCAATAACGCTTGGTATCTATATAAAAAGGCTGGTAATCTTGTAAGGAGTAGTGAAATAGACTCCCAAAGGCAGACATGCATCCAAACGAGAAGAATAATGACGAGATCAAACAGACATGCACGACAAAGCAATTCAAGGCTACGGGAAGAATACCGAGCTTGCGGAAACGAAGTGGTGCGAATGAATAACCAATCGAAAAAGAAACACTGGAAATAAGTGTGCGACTGGACAATGACATGGGGAGCGAGATATAAAACCGTTACTGGAAGGTAACGAAAAATATCCCGTGCAATCTCTCGACAGACCAAAAAAGCCTTTGAATTATTCCCATGCAGAAACGATGAAGTGAAGACTAATCCACGGTGTGAAGATGTAGAGCCATTTACTTTCGAAGAAGCAAAGAAACATGAAGCCGGGGTAAGCCCCTGGATTAGATGGCATTCAGCCGGAAGCAATGAAGATTGCCGCAGAGGTAGTTCCGGAATTTCTGTTAAGAACAATGAATACATTGTTAAGAATGCAAGACTTCCCACTAGAATGGAAAATAGCAAAGCTGGTACTGCTTCTAAAAAGAGGCAGGATACCACAGGACACAGCAGCTTACAGACCGCTTTGCCCACTAAACACTAAGTAAACTGTACGAGGACATTAAATAACGACTTCAAGCAGAAATCAAAAAATGCTACTTTAGGATGCAGAAAAATGCTAATTTTCTATTTATTAATTACTCAGGAATAGAGAAAAATGTACTTAATACTGTGATTCCTAGGTTTTCAATGAAAGTTTTGAATTTTCGGAACTAATAAATCTTCAAATTTGCTCGAATGGTCCCGGGCATTTTCATTTTCAGAATTTTGTTTGTATCTTAATCAACTCTGCAATAGAACCATTTTAAAGGTGTTCAGTATGACTTTTTGGGACCTAAATTATTTTCGCATCTATTTAAACGAAGTTACGCGGGTCCGATTTTTTTCAAAACAGGAACATTTTTTTATACATACACGATTTATAAGGATAGAGAATATTTAATCACGGAATTCTATCTATACTTTCATTACATTTGACGGTTATAGAATTAAAATGTTCAATTTTTTTTGAACTTTCACACGGGACGAGCATAATATTAACTTGGGGCTATACCTACTGATTTAATGAATTCATAGACAAATAGTTTACAACGGATCGCCTATGAAGACAACGCCAATACGTGTTTCTTCGTATGTTAATAAGACACATTTAACAGTTCAACTTGATGTTAGGCAATAACAAATAAAAATATAATATTTTCATTGATTTTACTCATAAGCACAAATAATGGCTCTTCTGAAATTTGCTTAAACAACCTTTTCTCAAGAACCGTTAAGAAGGACATATGTCTTACAATATTTGACGAATGTGTGCTGTACTTCAAGATTTTGAACAAGGTGCGCAAGATATGAGCAGTACTATTTATTATCACCATTACTATTCTTCTTCTTGTTGCGAATAAGCCCAATTGGGAATACGCAAAGTACTCAGATGTGTTTCTTAGCCTTTCTTTGTGCCCATTTTCTTTCATCCTTTGGCTGTGCGCCTTTTTTCTCTCTTCGGTGCAAGCTTTTCCTGTTCTGCACTTCGGTACTTCTTCCAAATCAATCCGCCATGACTGCACTTTAGATCTAAATGTGTTCTTATTTTCCTATGTTCTTATGTCTTCTTCTGTGATCCTTGATAATTTAAGGTCCTTTTAATTTCGTTGATCTATTCTATAGTGTCAGTTGCTGCTTTACTTCTATTCTCATAAAATTCAACTATTTGTTTTGTAGGACGGGACATACCAGCGGAGACTGGGTTCTGCGCTGTGCGATTTTCATTTGTCCGTTACCGCAGTGACGTAATGCATAGTGAATTTAACCATTAAAGTGCTTTCTTATAAAAGTGAATTGGTAATTATGCAGTGGATAGATTCAAGATTGTTTATAGTGAACGCGAGGGCCGAAGGCCTGAGCGTGGCAGAGGCTTGGATCCGGGCGAGCGAAGCGAGAAAACTTGCCTTTGAAAGTAATTTGGCATTACAATGTGACGAGAACAAAACGTATGCGAATATGGGGTATGGGCGAGTATGGGCCGTATCCACTCCTCTTTCATATTTCTTCCGTTTAGGTCGGCAGTATGATTACAACTAGTGGTGGGGATGACGTTAGCAATCAAATGCACATCACACAGCTCATAACCAAGTCTGCGCTAGTATCCCCGTAAGACGTTTAGGATTCATTCTTTTGATGTGTCCACAACAATTTAGTCTACGTTTTCTGATTTCACTCTGAATATCCGTATACTGTCTGATTTCTTTTTTGCTTCTGAATTTGTACTGCTCGCCTGTTAATTTTGGACCAACAAATTTCCTAATTAGTTCGCATTCTTTTTTTCTGTTCAAAATTAGTGTTTCTAAGCCATACATTCTGGTTTAATCGCTGCATTATAGTGTCTCAGTTTCGTGTCCTTTGACATACACTGTTCTGTTAGTTACAGATATTTTGGGTGAGATGATATGCTGTTTCCATTTTTTACAACTAGATTACTTGGCCTTAGTTTCAATTCCATTTTCCTGAATTATTTCCCCCAGGTAAATTGTGACCCTAATTTTGCCATATTTTGTTTTCATGAACATGGGCGTGCCTTCGTTACAAGTAATAAATTTAGGTCTTTCAAATGATCTCTGAAGACCAACTTTCTCTGCGAATTCTTTAAGGAGCTCAATCTGTTTTGGGGCTGTTTGAATATCACGTGTCAGGATTGCCAAATCGTCTGCTAATGCTAAACAGCCTACCGATATTTTTCCTCTCCCTAATATGATTGGTTGTGCAATTTTTAAGATTATTTTTTGTTTACGCCATTCTGTTATTACTTTCTCAAGAATACAATTAAATAGCAGAGGTGAGAGTCCGTCGTCTTGCCTTACCCCGGTTTTGATTTTAAGGGGACCCATCTAGCCAAAGTTAATGTAAGGAACATTTTCTAAGAAACTATTTAATTTACTGACTTGAAATTTTATGTGAGTGTAGTTTAAAATTTTTTTAAAAATTATTACTAGTTTTTGTTCATTGTAATCGGTTTTGTCCATAAAAATAGTAACATTTATAATATTGTCTAAAGTATTTAACCTTTTATAAATCCGCCCCGTTAAAGTATATAAACAGCTAAGTTACATGCTCTGTTACAATTTGAGCATCGTTCCATTAGAAGTTTTTGAGAAAATGTTCCCTAAAGATGAAACTTTTAAACTTACGGGAAATGGCTCCTAAGGTGTTCAGTGCATTCCTGGTATATATCCTGGACAAACACGAACACCGATATTTTGGCGCTATTAAACCCTCAATTCTTACCAGAAACAGTGTGTCCAACACTAGAAAACAAACTATTAACTTTTTCTCACAACGAAAGCAGAGAAAAACCCACGACATTCAAGCTGCGCCCCCAATGTGTGGAAATGGCCACACCCACCAACTGTCGTTCAATTCCACTGTCAATGGTTGGTATTTTCTCTCCTCAGCACCAGTTGTTACAATGCTGTTTATCTGTAGGAACCGCAGCATCAGTGATGTATGTTGTTGTAGATATTTTATTAAAGAGATAATATCTGGTCTATCTGCTTCCACTCTTCGATCAGTGATGATTACACTATCCCACAGAATTCAAGCTCGATCACTGCTGATTACTTGCACTGGTGTGCACTTGTAATAAAGTTGCTCACTCTACGAGGTCGTATCTCTTGGACTGGTGAATTACTTTGGCGACGCAGCTGCGTCTCTTAATACATTCTGTTTGAGCGATAGCGATAGACGCACACGCAGGCACGCGCGCGCGCGCACGCACGCGCGCGCACACACACACACACGGACGAACATAGGCTTTTGAGAAACATTTTCGGTAATACTACCTCAGAGGTCTACTTCCTTCCAAATTTCGACATTGATTTATTGTAGCATTACCATAATTTCTTTATACTAAAATGGATTGTGAATGCTTTCCCATGATGTAAAAACATTCCATACCTTTCAGAAAGAGAAGAAACCTGTAGACAACGTAGCCATGAACAACGTGAATGAATTCGGATTCATTGAACTGAATATTATTAAAAACTAATAACTGAAAGTTATTTAATCCACAGGGTAGTATTCTAGAAAATATGTTTAAAAAATACGGCATATAATAGTCAACACTTATTTCGATTTTTTCCGCCACAAATATCTGTAGGAGAGTTGATTACTGATTATAGTAATATCAAAAATGAATACACTAATATCCCGAGCAACTCCGAGAACTGCTCATTTGAAACTTCAGAATGCGTTCGTGTAATACAGAAAAGTTCCCGTTTATGGGAAACGAAAATGATTATGTTAATCAATATGTGAAAATGTGTAAACATTTTCACATATTTCATTTACAGGAAACATGAGACATAGTATGAGACAATTGCATAAGCAGGTACCGCAAGCACAAAACATCTTCGATATACCCGTACTTCACCATTCATCTTATTTTTCAAGCTCTGTGAGTAATGATTGTACAGCGCTAACTTCAATAAATTCATAACATCGTATCGTTTAATGCCAGTTTCACTTCTCTGAAGTAGAATCCCAAGAACAAGCTGCGAAAGAATATTGCACGAAGTGAGGTGTGAACGACAAAAAACTTCCTCCCTCTATGAGATATGCGAATCGCAGTCAGATATCGCATTGGCGCATGGAACTAGGGTAAAATAATGTATTATACCAATCAAAAAGAGAGTCCAATTAAACATTTGGGATTGTTTGAATTTGCTATGGAAGTTGCATCCACTATGATGTTAGATTGCTTGCCAACCTCTTCCTGCATCCAAAGATTTCTCAAGAACCTCTACATACTGAATTCAAGAATTTATACGAAAATACTGAAGTCAACATAATTAGTGACAATAAAAAATGTATAAAACTTAATTCTATAATTGTGAAAAAGTGAATACTTACACTTGAGAACTACGAAGTTTGCGTCTCAATCCTTGAATGACTATTTGCCCAGTTGCAGATGATAAGGAATTGTTTGTCTGTCTTCCAACAAACCCTGTACTTTGGCCAGATCTGCTCTCACAAATAGATTCCACTAGACTTCCAGTGCTGCCACATTCTGAATTGGTTCTTGACTGGGATCTAATACGAGCACGATTTGCCCTACTCTCTTTCACAGTTCGAGATTGTCGCAATCTGTAACATTGCAGTACATACATACATACTATGGACGCACTGGCTATATTCGATAAAAAGTGCACAAGGAAAACTGTTGGCTGCCCTTATAGACTATAGTTTGAAGAGAAAATGGTACGATGGGAAGAACGGAACAATATATTTATACAATAATTGATTTTCATACAATCAACCTTCACAAACACGGAGTATAGTGGAATAATGTGGCTATGCAAAGGAGCATAATACAGAAATAAATAAAGAGATTTGATGACAGTGAAACCGACGCCTGATACTAGGAGAAATTACAATACTGATCGCGGGTCATATCTACCTTCCATTAGCATCTTTTAGTCTGTATATAGGTATGTTGAGCAAAGTCATAAAAGGAGACAAGAACCTGGTGACTGTGACACACGTGTGGTACAATAGCTGTCCAACTGCACTCACAACTTACCTGACACATTACAAAAATTAACTGATACAGAAGTAGCATTGTTATGGTTTAATAATGTTAAACTAATAGGAGCCATCTTATATTTCCATATAAATTTTAATGTTTTGAAATAGTTCCACACATTGTGAGTCATGGAAATTGATTAATTTTCAACACGAGTCTAAAAGTAAATTGAAAATAAAATAAATTATTTTGCGCGCAATATCGATTATTTTACTGGAAATTGTATGAATTATCTTCAAGAACTGAAAACTAACAAATAATTTGAAGCTGCCAGAATCCAACTCTGCTAGACTTATGACAATGTTGCAAGAGCTGTCAATACAATGATCGAGGAAGAAATTGCTAAAATAATGAGACAGGACTGTTAAGGTTGGTTTATTTGTTCAGTTAAAGAAAAAAAAAAGTAAAATAACTGTGAGGCTTACTATGGGGGAGACGTACAATCTGTGCACGGCTGTTTGGGCTCCGAATCTCTGCCCCCCCACACACACACACATAACATATAAAAACGAGCGTTTTTATAGACTGCACCAATGCATATGAAAAGGCATCATTTCATAGTGTACTGTTTCTTTAATGCAAGAATATTCTATCATTAGCAAAGAGAACTGTGCTTACATTTGGAAACGACAAGGGCATATCGTTTACGTATAGAAGGAAGAGAATAGGGCCCACATAGAACCCTGCGGGTCTCCACACGAAGGTAATTTTGAAAAGTTTAC
Source organism: Teleogryllus oceanicus (assembly GCA_964035755.1). Lineage (NCBI taxonomy): Eukaryota > Metazoa > Arthropoda > Insecta > Orthoptera > Gryllidae > Teleogryllus > Teleogryllus oceanicus. The sequence goes on along the minus strand of CAXIVR010000001.1, from coordinate 207,450,605 downwards.
AATGCTAAGATCAATGACGTCAAATGCTTTTGAACAATCTAAAAATATTTCAACGTGCTGTTGATCCATTGATGAAGCGGTATCTTTAAGACAAAAAATGCCCGTTTCATAAAATTTTGATTTTCTGAATTCATTTTGGCAGACCGAAAACGCTTCGGATTCACGGAGAAAGGTTACCATTTGTGCGTAAAAGTCTCTAGAATGTGTTAAATAAAGACAAAAGAGAAATGGAATTTAATTAGTGTTACCTTTCTTTAAGAGCGGCGTAAGAGCGTCTTTAAGAGCTGTTTTGAAAATATCTGGAAATATTCCGGTTCATAATGATGCATTAAATAAGTGTGTTAACAGGTGTATAATACGAGATGCAGATATACAAGTCTTTAACAAACAACAACCCGGAACTTCATATAAACTGGCCGATTTTTTTTTTTTTTTTTTTAGTAGATGTGGAAAAAATACATTATATTTGTCACTTGTGTCAACAGCACTGTAAACCACTTCCTGTGATTCCCGCAACAAGTAGTCGACATAGTTTTATTTTACTTTTGTAAGCAATCTAGAAAATACAGGTATTTATACATGTAAGTGTATTTAATGTGTGAATGATCGCATTTCTTGTAATTGAAAGAATGTGTGCTTCATGGACACTTTATCCTAATTCTTTAGTTGCAATTTCATATTTAGTAAAGAGTTTTTAAATTATGATTTGATCGATTGCCTTCTTGGAATTAAGTGTGGTTCGTGTAGGTATATTTATTGTAATACCTAAACTGAAGCAAATATTTAAATTGAGAAACTGCTCTTTATCGCAAAATTCAGCCGGAAATCTATGTGAAAATCCTTGTATACAACAATAAATTCAAAGATCGAATACTGGCTGCTTGAAGTTATCTCTAGATTGTCTAAGAACGTGGTGTCATCTACAGCTCGCTTTGTTGGAGACCTGTACATGCAATGAAAGATAATTTTGACAGGAAGATGTATACCGTATTTCAAAAACATTTTTTCTATTTTTTTTATTTATTTTACGTCAAAAAAACAGTTAAAAACTGCGTATGACGTGCTATGGGGAAAAGTGAATTGTGTGCACATTTTCAAAATTCTCGATCCTACACCAAGTCATATACTACTTAAATTTTGAATTTTTGAAAGGGAGAAAAAAAAACAAAAAACTCCCATGTAATAAAATCTATTTTCAAGGATAAACAAGCAATAAATTTTGAATTTTGAAAGGGAGAAAAAAAAACAAAAAACTCCCATGTAATAAAATCCATTTTCAAGGATAAACAAGCAATAAATTTTGAATTTTGAAAGGGAGAAAAAACAACAAAAAACTCCCATGTAATAAAATCTATTTTCAAAGAAAATAAGCAATAAATTTTGGCTCTTATTACTTCCTGCCGCGACAACATGGAAACGATAATTTGAATAATTGTATTTCCCACTGAATTCTAGAAGACTTGCACAGAAATGAAGTTACATTTATGTCCAGAAGCAAAACAAGGGGCCATCTCAGCATTTGCTCAATGGATCAGGAAACTGGACGAAAAACCTGATCGAGATGAGGGTCATTGACCCGGAAGCTGTAGTACAATAGTTGTTACAGGTTGTTTATACTCATTTATACAGTCCAAATGGTAAATAATGCATTATGTATCATTGTTAAAATTAATGTTCCTTTTCTTGTGATGCTCAGTATAGTCTCTAATTGTATAGAAACAGTTATGCAGCAGAAACGATTTCACTTGGGATTTAAACTTTTCTATTGAATTTAATCGTTTAATGTCATCTGGCAAAGTGTTGTAAAATAATGTACATGTATTGTATGTGAATTTTTTGTAATGAGCTGTTGATACTGTCACCTGATGAATATGATTTCTACGTCGAGTGTTATAGTAATAGACTTCGGCATTTTCTGAAAATATATTCCGCCCTTGAGCAAGTCATTTTTACAAAACCACTGATTCGTAAATAAAAGACACGGTAATGGTAAAATTCTAGATTAATGAAGAGAGCTTACATGAATCACGTGGGTGGGATTTGGTTATATTCGTACAATTCGTTTTGTAATCTAAAAGTCTAGGAGCTATAAGATGTATTTCCCAGAATATTATGCCATATCTCAGGCGGAATGAGTCATGGTACTGTTCATATAGGACAAAAATTTTGTTACCTTAACATCAGTCAATGGTACACTGTTCATTTTCAATGGAGCACAGAATTGTTTATTTGAAATGGAAAACTGCATTAAAACCGTTTTCTTTTCGTTTACTATTAATTTGTTATTTCGGAACCAATTTGAAACATCTGATATTGTACTATTTACGGTTTCTTTATTGCAAAGGATTATCGTATCATCCGCAAAGAGAACCGTTCTTCCGTTTCGAATCGTCGAGGGCATATCGTTTACGTAAAGTAGGAACAGAGTAGGGCCTAAAATCGATCCTTGAGGAACTCCACATGCAACGGGCAAAGAGTCGGAAAGGTGCGTACGTAATGTTCCATCATTCCAGTAAGGTATTTCAACTCTCTGAAATCGTTGTTTAAGGTACGAACATAACCAATCTAGAGCAATACCACGAATTCCATATGAAGGTAATTTGGAAAGTAAAATGTCATGATCAATGACGTCAAAAGCTTTTGAGAGATCTAAAAATAATCCAATAGGTGCCTCGTTTTGATCCAATGATGAGGCGACATCTTTAAGAAAAGAAAATATAGCTGTTTCCGTTGATTTTGATTTTCTAAATCCATGTTGGCAATCTGAAAGCGCGTCGTGTTTAGTGAGAAAGGTTTCCATTCGTACGTAAAAAAGTCTCTCTAATATTTTTGAAAAAAGTGATAGAAGAGAAATGGGCCGATAATTTTGAATTTCATTTTTGTTGCCTCTTTTTTTTTGTTGCCTTTTTCAAATGAATACACATTTCATTCTGCCAAGGAGATAAAATCGATATCATTGCTAAAGTAAATACAAGAATGCCCCGTACGCAGGACCCTTATTTCATTCCCTTCCTCTACTGTAATAACCTACCAGATAAAGGAATTTTGAAAATGTTAAGTTCTTTACAATATAATCAATATTTTGTAAACAAAGAACTTCTATTTGATTTAAATTCCCCTGTAGGGCAGACTCGCATAAAGTCATATCATCGTATATAGTCGGTTTTATTTGAATAAGACTGAACATCATTGTGCGGAAATTGAATCTTTTGCAAGTTCTACAAGGAAGATTTTCTGCTGCATCCGACGTTAGTCCTAACATATTTACTCCATTTTACCCCGAATGCGTGGTCGATAATTCCAGCAGTGTTCGGTTGCGGGGAAATTCAAGCATCGGTTGGAAAGAAATTCGTACTGGCAATGGGAGATTCGAAAGTAGAGAGGCGGCAAGAGGATTCGAAATAAGGAGGACGGTGCATAAATTAAAGAAGGCGGAACATGTTTTGGTAGGAAAAGTAGAAGTCGAGTTCATGTACGTCGTGCCAGCTCACTATCGAGTGTAAGTTTTCCAGCAAGGTTCATGAGGAGACCATGCTGGGTAAAGTTTTTGTTAAGAGGAAATTAAATTAAAAATTGCTTTATACTTAATTTCCAATTGTTGAATATTTCAGATGCAGATTTAACTGTTAGTTTGCGTGCTGAATCTCGCTGCTTGGTGTTGGTCTGTTGTATCAGAAGTGTAGAGTCGGAACATAAGCATTTGTTTGAATGTTCAGTTGTAAAGTGAACACCCAAATTAATGTTCTGCCATTCTATGATAATGACTGAGTCCTGATTCGTCGGGTGCTTCGTGTGAGAAGGCAATTCTGCAGTTACGTCCGCGAACCTCTCATTTGGTTTTCTGAAACTGAGTAGTTGGAGGGTAACTTCCTACTGAGAATAGAGGAATCATGGCGAACATGCCTGCAAAAATTAGTACGTTTTTAGGAGGAAGGCGAGGAAAATCTGTTCCATTAAACAATTTTTTTTTTTTTGGAGAGGGGGATTTGTGACTGTACGAGACTTCTGTGTCTTATGTGCAGTCACGGGTGCACCGGTGGGAAGATTCGCAGTGTTGCCGACCTGTGTCCGTCAGTAAAGTTAACGACCTCTTCCAGCCTTCGGATGTTGATACATACTATTGTTTATAATTTGTGTGAAGGCTCTCTGAACGTTGACTTTGACGGTAAAGAGAATAAGAAGTGTAGAACAAGCAGTAGTCACGTCACGAATGTTTTAGCGAACGTGATAAAATTGGAAATATAATAAAATTAACCTAACTTTTTTTAAGGATAATGTTGGTGTTTATTAAATTATCTGAAACGAGTTTGCGAAGGTACGTAATCTACAAAATAGAATGAACGCACGCACTTACAAAATTTGGCAATATGGTACACGAAGGCGAATCAAATCGTACGCCACACTAGCTCGCCGCGAGCACCTTGTGTGTCTTGACTAGACCGCGGATATTTAGGTAAACACCTATTTTTTTTCCTGTGTACCTTGTACTCAATGAAACACACACGTTTTAGGTGAATTTGAACTAAATCCCGTCAATTTCATAGCGCCTAAAAGTGCCTATTTCAACATTGAAGCCTACTTTTGCCGATTTTACTTTTAAAACCTAAAATAAGACAAACTTTTTTCTTGAGTGTCGGCACAGCAGAGAAGGATGATATTAATTTTAAGTTGCGTTAATCTGTAAGATGGCGATAAATGAATATACAAGGCAAGAATCTTGCAATAAAGGTCTCCATGGCACTACTTCCTGACGTCGTGGAAAAGCCTGCCTCCGCTTTATTATAAAACGATTGAATTTCCGGAAAAAAGAAAAGCGATCTTGACCGCACTGAATGACTTGATAACAGGCATTCTTTTTCTCTTGAAAACTTGGAGAAAGTATTAGTAATTTATTGCGATGCAAAATACGATACCAATAATTCTAACTAGAGTGAAAATAATTAAATTTTTGATTCTGTTTTGTAAATGTAAGTTTCCTGTTTTATTTGTGCCTATTCTGCCATTTAAAAAGCCTAACTGAGATGCTGAAAAAACCTAAGTCGGGACATTTAAAACGCGTATTTTAAAACCAAAAAATCTGTCTTTGTTATGATCGTGTCGAATGCAGAACAAGCTACAGTAACTGCTCAGGCGTCCGATAGGGAGGATGGTGTGGTATTCCGTCGTTCTATGTGCAGAGCGGGCTACGCGCAATGGCGCGCCTGATGAATGTTCACTCCAAATTGGAGGTGCGTTCGTATTGTCAAATGTTGAACCGGTTGCGTAAGGCAATTAAAGAAAAGTGGGGGAAACTGATCACATGTGTAATTTTGTTGCAAGAAAACGCAACACCTCATACGGCCCGTCGAACGTCCGAATTGCAGCAGCAATACAAGTGGGAAGAATGACATCCTCCATACAGTCCAGTCTTAGCGCCATGCGATTGAGTTCGGTACGCTGAAAAGGATCTCGGTGGACGACGATTCCGAAACGAGGTTAAAGCAGCTGTCTCCAGGTGGTTACCTAGTGCTGAAAGTGATTTCTACTCATCCGGCATCGAAAAGTTGGTTGATCGTTCCGAAAAATGTTTGGTTTTCTCTTGGAGACTAAGTGGAAAACTGAACTTACATAGTATGTTGTCATAGCCTTGTTGCCAATGTGTAGCTGGTTTCATAAATGGCCATAACTTGGAAGTGTATCTTACTTTTTGATTCGCACTCGTAGGTCGTTCTCTACTTAATCTGCAACTACTTAATACAACCTGTAGAATACTTCACCGCAAATGTATGTATTCACCGTGATATAAAAAGATATTCACTGAACTTCTTCTGAAAATTTGGAACAATAGTTTAGGCAATTGCAACATTATTTAATACGCCTTTCTTGTAATGTTCAAATTAAGGGAACCCGACACAGAAAACAGTAAATATTCCAGTAATGAAATTAACAGAAATTTAATGCCGAAAATAGACTGCTGACAGATTTTGGTACCATCACAACTTGTAATTTCTTAAGTTCGTTAAAATTTAAGAAAACGTTTAAAAGTTATAATTTGCTTGATAGTCTTGCATATTTCATTTAATCCGTGATTTTCGGCATTTGAAATTATAAATAGGCATGGTTTAATCTGTAATTTAAATGTTGAAATAAGTTGATGCTTACAACAGCTAATTTTATAGAACATGACATTTTGCGAAGTAAATCAAGACGCCTTTAAACACCTGTATTGGAGCACGCTCGAATTATGATAAAATGTGTTCCGGATCGTACTAGCGGGCAATTATGTCATAACTATCGTCAACAATGGCTACATACTTTCACATTGTATGTAAATGTGTAAGATATTCAGTCAATGAAAATATAATTCAGTAGAATCTCGTTAACCCGGATCAACTGGACAGGGACCGATCCGAGTTAAGGAAATTCAGGGTTATCCAGAGAATGAGGGATAAACAATAAAAAAGAATATGGACTTACCAAACGTATTTTTAAGTTTGAAAATTATTATCGACTAAAAATTATCACCTAATTCAAATATTCACACTGAACGCAATATACATCCGTACCGATAAGACGGTGGCCCCAAGGATGCCCAGGCCACCAGGCCCACTCCCCCTTTCCCATCTGTGGGTGGCCAGTCGCTGGAAGCGTGGGGAGGGGGAGGGGAAGAGGAAGGAGTGGGTTGGCAGGTGAGATGAGGACAATGAACTCCCGCCGGCAAGTGAATTCTAGTTATTTGCCTAGGAACGATTTATCACCTATAAAATATCTTCGTTTACCACACTAAACTTTTTCCCCCAAAAACTGGTCCGGGTTGTTCGGACGCCCGGGTTAACAAGGTTCCACTGAAGCTGCAACAAATGAAAGTTACAGGTTGTCCGAAAAATAAATAAAAGAGCAAATTGATCCTTTGCAAAGAGCTAAACCTGAAAAAAGATCACAGAATAGCTATAGAATTCTTCCTCTTTCGCTGCAGAAAAAAATGAGGATGGAAGAATAGCATGCTAAGAAAAGAAAACAATTCAACTATGTTTCCGAGCAAGATTCCAAGTATAACGAAAACAGATTCCGAGGGTGGACTAAATTTCTGAATTGGTTTCTTTTCCCGTGCTTGACAGTTCAGAAAAAGATAGTCGTCGTATTTCGCATCCGGAATTTCAAGACTCTGTATGTTATATTTTTGTAAAATTCATTACGACGACCAAAATGAATTTTCTTCGGTGAAAACAAGACGTTTTTTTGTCTAGGCTAGAATTTACAAGAAAGATAACAAGCACAGAATATTACTTCTTGCCATTGCTTCAATTATAAATTTTTAGGTCCCAGAACGCTTCCCAAATTACTTATTTTTAAAAGGAAGAATTATATATCAATTGTATAATTTAATAATAATTCCGGAGGTACAGGAACGCCGTTGTGTCGCGTTCCGCGAGAAATCAAGCCCTGCTTCTTGCTTAGCGGTGGTGCTAAGCAGCATATACTTTCTTGCACTATTTGTAACCGTTACACAATATTGTAATATCGGAAGCTCGGTAATATCAACTAGGGTCCCTAGAATCAATATGTCATCTTTATGCCGCTAACCACAGCTGTTCTTAACCTACATAATGATTAAAAAGTTAAACATTTCCATTTGCAATTTCAAAAATTCGGAGATTTTCATTCACATTATTTCATGATTTGGTTTTAAAAAACAGATTTGAATAAGAAAAAAACTCAATCGTCAATATTGTAGTTTTGCAATGTTATGTTTTTGTTGGCAATTCGCGACGGACGGACGGACGGACGGACAGACAGACGGGCGGACAGACTGACGAACACACGGACAGAAGGACGGAGACGGGCAGGGCGGGCGGGCGGGCGGCGGGCGGGCCGGGCGGGCAGGCGGGCGGGCGGGCGGGCGGGCGGGCGGGCGGGCGGGCGGGCGGGCGGGCGGGCGGGCGGGCGGGCGCGCGCGCGGGCGGGCGGGCGGGCGGGCGGGCGGGCGGGGCGGGCGGGCGGGCGGGCGGGCGGGCGGCGGGCGGGCGGGCGGGCGGGCGGGCGGGCGGGCGGGCGGGCGGGCGGGCGGGCGGGCGGGCGGCGGCGGGCGGGCGGGCGGGCGGGCGGCGGGCGGGCGGGCGGGCGGGCGGGCGGGCGGGCGGGCGGGCGGGCGGCGGGCGGCGGGCGGGCGGGCGGGCGGGCGGGCGGGCGGGCGGGCGGGCGGGCGGGCGGGCGGGGCGGGCGGGCGGGCGGGCGGGCGGGCGGGCGGGCGGGCGGGCGGGCGGGCGGGCGGGCGGGCGGCGGGCGGGCGGGCGGGCGGGCGGGCGGGCGGGCGGGCGGGCGGGGCGGGCGGGGCGGGCGGGCGGGCGGCGGGCGGGCGGGCGGGCGGGCGGGCGGGCGGGCGGGCGGGCGGGCGGGCGGGCGGGCGGGCGGGCGGGCGGGCGGGCGGGCGGGCGGGCGGGCGGGCGGCGGCGGGCCGGGCGGGCGGCGGGCGGGCGGGCGGGCGGGCGGGCGGGCGGGCGGGCGGGCGGGCGGGCGGGCGGCGGGCGGGCGGGCGGGCGGGCGGGCGGGCGGGCGGGCGGGCGGGCGGGCGGGCGGGCGGGCGGGCGGGCGGGCGGGCGGGCGGGCGGGCGGGCGGGCGGGCGGGCGGGCGGGCGGGCGGGCGGGCGGGCGGGCGGGCGGGCGGGCGGGCGGCGGGCGGGCGGGCGGGCGGGCGGGCGGGCGGGCGGGCGGGCGGGCGGGCGGGCGGGCGGGCGGGCGGGCGGGCGGGCGGGCGGGCGGGCGGCGGGCGGCGGCGGGCGGGCGGGCGGGCGGGCGGGCGGGCGGGCGGGCGGGCGGGCGGGCGGGCGGGCGGGCGGAGCGGGCGGGCGGGCGGGCGGGCGGGCGGGCGGCGGGCGGCGGGCGGGCGGCGGCGAGGCGGGCGGGCGGGCGGGCGGGCGGGCGGCGGGCGGCGGGCGGGCGGGCGCGGGCGGGCGGGCGGCGGGCGGGCGGGCGGGCGGCGGGCGGGCGGGCGGGCAGGGCGGACGGACGGCGGACGGACGGACGGACGAGACAGGACGGACGCGACGACGACAGACGGGCGACGGACAGACGGCAGACGACAGACGGGCAGACGGACGGACGGGCAGACAGACGACGGCAGACGGACGGACGGAGACGAGACAGACGACGGCAGACGGACGGCCGAGCGGAACAGACGGCGGCGCGACGACAGACGGCAGAGGCAGAAGACGACAGACGACGGACGACGACGAGACAGACGATGGCGACGACAGACGACAACAGACGACGACGACAGCAGACGACAGCGACAGACAGACGAGACAGACGACGACGACAGACAGACAGACGACGACGACGACGAGACGACAGACGACGACAGACGGAGCGACGGACAGACGAGAGCAGACGACGGACGACGGCAGACAGACGACGACGAACAGACGAGACGAGCAGACGACAGACAGACGACGACGACAGACGAACAGCACGACGGACAGACGACGACGGACGACAGACGACGACGCGACGACGGACGACGACGACAGACGGGCCATTCGTGGAAGATAAAATATGTCAAATTTGACAAATGAACAAGCTTTATCATCTTTTTCGTTACGAGGACCCGGCGATAGAAGTTTTTCTGTCGAAACTTCGCAGTTTTCCGGCGCATAACAATACTTAGTCTTCTTTCGAAGGGCGAGAAAGTAAGTAATTAACTAGTCGCGCTACAACAGCACATTCTTTGTCGCATAATTTGTAATTGATACGCAATATTATACTACAACATGAACCTGCAAAAGTGACTTCAGCTTTTTTTTTTTTCGCCCAGAGATTCGAATTCAAGCCCTCCAAGTTATCTCGCCGTGCGCTTTACCCCCACTCCAAGCCAGCCACACAGGCACAGCAACTAGGGCCGACGCTTAAAAATAGAATTGCCGCCATCCAATATTTTCCAACATGCAATTTTCGAACGTTCAGATCGACACAAGAGATCGACGAACATGAGACCTACACAGTTCTTTTAAGCTTCCCTCGTTTTATCGTGGCAAAAATTTTCACAATAATACAATTCCCTTGCATTATTGTGGAAAACATTTTTAAAAAATCGAAGCGGTTTTTGAAAAACGTTTTAGTAGAAAGAATTTGCATTAATTTCAACCAAAAACTACTCGCTTTAAAAAAAATCGAACATGGCTTTTTTAACAATGATTTTTTAGAACAGATTTCGTGTACGGCAAAAAACTATCTTTAATTTTGTAGTTTTGAAATGTTAACTTTCTGCAATATTCGATAACACGGAGAATTCGCAGAAAATGGGACTGGCGCCATATTTTTTACCGCCCTTTGATACATTGAGAAAATTTTTAAAGAAAAAATTTGGAGCGATTTTTGAGAAAAATAATCTTTCTAGAAATTGCATAAATTTCAAGCACAAATTACGCAAAAACTTTTTTTTTAATAACTGTACTTTTTTTAAGAGTTGATATGTTAGAATTGATATTATTTCAGGCAAACATATATTCAATTAATGTAGCTTTGAAATGTTAACGTTTTTCAATTTTCGAAAATAACGTTCGCCGGAAATGAGATTAGCACAATCATTTTACCGTCTCATGCAAAATGACAATTTAATGAAAACAAAATTGATTCCGTTTTTTGGGAAAACTTTTGTTTAAAACAATAAAAATTGCTTATATTTCATGGAAAAGTAATTTACTATACATAGAAGCAGGATTTATCCACTGCGTCGTTACCAGGGCCCCTCAATAAGTTTTTCTCTCGAAATTCGCCGTTTTCTGACCACGATTATAATACTTTCTCTTTCTACGAAGTAACGGCGAGAAAGTAAACACTTTCTATTGTTGTAATGTACCCCCTTTGCTAATTATGATGCTAAATTTAGAAATATTAGTTTGAAGTATATGATCTGTAAGGTTTTTTTAATAAATTTATCCATCAATTGGATTTGTTGAGGCCCTGCAAAGCACCTTAACTACAGTAAATATAAGAGAAGAGTGCAATTTTATTGTAGGTCAATTATGAAAATGAACTTCAAAATGTGTACATACTTTTCTTTCTTCTCTTGCTCTTGTTTACGACGGTCTTTACGTTCTTTCTCCTCCTTTTCAATGGATTTTTGTAAGCTCTCTTCCTCTTCCTTCTGTTGTTTCATTTTTTCTAGTCGACTTGACTGGCGCCGAGGTTGATACTCCAACAACCTTTTCCTACAAGAAATACAATATTGATCATCCTAGAAGTTATTGAATGGGTTTCCGGAAGAAGGGCTTATGCCGGGTTTTCTAAATTTCACAGGATAGTAATTTAAAGCTCAAACGTGTATTGTAGTAAAACGGCCAGCTCTAAATGACATTGACCCTTCTTGTATTACAGAAGCAGGAACTACAAAACTGAAATATAACTGATGCTGAGAAACCTTTTTCCAACACTCCATTGTATCGCGCACTACTACGATGTACATCGTACGCGATTACATACTACCTAAATTACGTGGCAAGTAATAGAGTATCGTACTAAATACCAAGAAGACACTTTCTCCATATCAAAGAAGTCCTTCCACAAGAGAGCCTTTTTTTAATTTATTTTTTAATCGCAACATATGCCCTTGTTCCAGATATCCATTAACTCACGGAACACAACGGAACGGAACACACGAAACACATTAAAACACAAAATCACACATGAGTCACATTAAATTACCTTTGAAGACGCTCCTTTTCGGCAAATAAACGTGGTATCTCGGGAAGAAAATCTTCAGAAAGTGTGTGATACAATTCTTTCTCGGCTTTTGATCTAGAGTCTTTAAATCCCAATGTAATTTTATCCCAATCTTCTTCTGTGAAGCATACCACTTGCCATACCCCTGTACCTCTTTCTTCGTTTTCCAGTGTCAACGGAGGTCTACCATGTTTTTTGCGTTTTTTCTCTTCTTTTCCTTTTTTGCGTTTTTCCTTTGTTTTCTTTTTCTGCAACAAGAACAAGTTATAATATTGTGAGGAACCACAAACAAATGGATATGACTCCAATCCAGACACTCCCTGCGATGCTATGAAATCATGAAAGATCATTGATAACTACATTTTAATTAATAGAGTCTAACAAGCTTCAAGAACATGTAGTTGAAAGTTTCGATATTTGAAAGGAAAGTAGTGCGTTCAGCAAATAGTACGTTTTCTTAAAAATCACTTCGTGAAGGTACAATAAGAAAGGAATGGGTCACATATCGAATTCCGGTGACACACTGCGATTTGATGGGTATTCGATAAAAAATTGCAACGATTTTTTTTCTTATTGTGTCAATAATATTTATAAAGATACAATTTTATCCATTCGCAACTAGGATTTCGAGGTCCGTACACGAAACTTGTGTATAATTAGCTTTAGAATTCACTGGAATTGAAATGTCTAAATTTGTTTTCATCAATAAGTTTTCAGCTCTGAAATTCTGATTTACTAGTCTCCTTTCATGGATTCTTGTGACTCGTAACATAATGGGAAGTGCAAGACCAAACTTGTGATGTTACAACATTGGCGTTGTGGTAGTAACTGTTACGGTTATTAAAATTATTGCATTTTCTACAAAAGGTTAAAGACACCTTCATGGTTATAAATAGGGAACAGATTTCCATGTAAATACATATTTTTAATGGAAGAAGATAATTGCATTATATATTTTTTTATATAGTCTGCATCATATTCTCAAAGCATTCAAACCATTTTTATTTTATTTTGGTGTAAGTCGATATTTTTACATATTTTATCTATCACTACACATTTCTTACATATTTCGTCACATTTTAACACATTGACATATCAAAATAAAATATTTCAAATACGAGTTTGCAAATAAATGTACCTCGGATGGTCTTTCCACGAATAAAGCGAAGTAAAATTGCACTTCTATGACCTTCCGACCTTTCCCGTGAATTATCAAACTTGCTCCCTGCGTATTCGGAATCACGAAAGAACCAGAAATAATCGTAACCACATACTTGCTTATATTTCATAGATCCCAAACACACCTCGACAGATATTTCTGGCAGACCATTGTCTCTTCGCGCTTCCATCTAAGATTCTAAGACATCGAAGATTATGCCGCTGTTCAAAAAAGGCGAGAAAAATGAAATTTAAAATCATCGCGGCCTATTTCTCTTGTCAGTTTTTTTTAAATATTAGAGAGACTTTTTTACGTACGAATGGAAACCTTTCTCACTAAACACGACGCGCTTTCAGATTGTCAGCATGGATTTAGAAAATCAAAAATCTACGGAAACAGACATATTTTCTTTTCTTAAAGATGTCGCCTCATCATTGGATCAAAATGAAGCGCCTATTGGATTATTTTTAGATATTTCTAAAGCTTTTGACATCATTGATCATGACATTTTACTTTCAAAATTACTTTCATACGGAATCCGTGGTATTGCCCTAGATTGGTTATGTTCGTACCTTAAACAGCGATCTCCGAGAGTGGAAATACCTTACTGGAATGATGGAACATTATGTACACACCTTTCCGACTCTCTGCGAATTGCAAGTGGAGTTCCTCAGGGCTCGATTTTAGGTCCTATTCTCTTCCTACTATACGTAAAGGATATGCTTTACTGAAGAACATATCTTTGAAGGAAACTGAAGAAGATATCTTTGCGGATACAAACATTCTTTGCAATAAAGAAACCGTAATTAGTACAATATCAGATGTTTCAAATTGGTTCCGGGGAAAAAAAAAAAGAGTAGATGAAAAGTTAAGTTTTAATGCAGTTTTCTATTTCAAATAAACAATGCTATACTCCATTGAAAATGAACGGTGTACCATTGACTGATGTTAAGGCAACAACATTTTTAGGCCTCTCAATTCCGTCAAACCACAAATGGAACGTCCATTTCATTGAATTGCACACAAAATTAAGTTCATTATGCTACGCGTTCAGAATTCTTGCAAATTCAGTCAGCCTTCATACTGCTCCTTGTGTATATTGTGTATATTTCGCGAATGTTAATTCCGCCTGAGATATGGCATAATATTCTGGGGAAATACATCTTATAGCTCCCAGACTTTTAGATTACAAAAACTAATTGTACGAATAATAACTAAATTCCATCCACGTGATTCTTTTAAGCCTATCTTCATTAATATAGGAATTTTACCATTACCTTGTCTGTTGATTTAGGAATCAGTATTTTTTGTAAAAAATGACTTGCTTAAGGGCAGGAATATATTTTCAGAAAATGCCGAAGTCTATTACTATAACACTCAACGTAGAAATCATATTCATCAGGACATATAAAATGTACATTATTTTAACATTAAATTAAAAAAATTTAAACCCAAGTAAATCTTTCTGCTGCATAACTGTTTCTATACAATTAAAGACTATACTGAGCATCAAAAGGAAAGTAACATTAATTTTAACAGTTATATTTAATGTATTATTTTCCATTTGGACTGTAAAATTCTAAACAACCTGTAACAAGTCTTGTACCGCAGCCTCTTGGTCAATGACTCCCATCTCGATCAGATTTTTCGTCCAGTTTCTCTGATCCATTGAGTAAACGCTGAGATGGCCAGTTGTTTTGCTCCTGGACATAAATGTAACTTCCTTATCTGTGCACGTCTTCTAGAATTCAGTGGAAATCTAGTTATTCAAATTATTGTTCTCCATGTTATCGCGGCATGAAGTAATATTCTTTGACGAAGAACACGATGAGGGATCGGAGCCCAAATATATTGCTAATTTACTCTTAAAAATAATTTTATTACATTGGAACGAATACTTTTGTAAACAATCCGTGCAAAAAACCGCTCATTTTCTTTCTGTATTCAAAATTCAAGTAATATATGGCTTAGGGAAGAGATCACAGAATTTTGAAAACGTGCACACTATTCACTTCTCCCCATAGCACGTCACACACAGTTTTTAACTGTTTTGACGTAAAATAAATAAACCGTTTACTGAGTGCCGATTAGGAGGGACATCAAAATCGTTCTCTCTTTAATATAAGGTATATGATTCTTTTAAAATTTCTTCTCCGTTTTGTCGATTACATTCTTTATTAAAATTAATTCTCTCTTTTTCTCCTGATTTAATGAAACTCCTACTTATTTCTTCATCCCGTGGCAAACTAAGTTTAGGCCTAAACCAAGTAAGAGGGTGTTATCAAACAGCATCTGGGTCTCCTGAATTTGATGTCGACGTAACTAACGTGTATATTGGAGCGAAAGTGTTGGTATTTTAGGGCGTTCTCGGTGCATCTCTCTTCTAGATGACCTGGACATGCGATGCATACTAAGACGTCTACCACGATCGATTAGTGATCCTTTCCATGCACCAAGTCTGGGCGCGCCCACCTTGTCTTCGTGCAGTACGGTACACCCACTACATAAGACGGCATCTTTCACATTGCTTACCATTTTGTTGTGCCGTAGCAGATAGATCGAGGAGTGTGGCAGTTTCAAATAATTTTCGAGTCATATGTTTACTGAACCGGCGAATAAATAATCATTTGCATCTGGTAGTTTTAGCAGTAGGAATTGTAAAAGAGATCAGGATGTCAATGAGTCAGGAAAACAATAAATAACTTGTGAGTTTACTCAATTTATCAATTTACTCAATTATACATTTTTTAAGTAATTGAAGTTATACAGTGAAAGTATGTTTTCTTTTATTGAATAAGTAGTATTTTTTATCAATCAGGTGGAATTAAATGTAACATACCTCCCCGGGCATTCTATGGAGTAATTTATAAAACTGCTGCGAAATTCATCGGAACCGGAAATACTGGCTCAAAGCTTAGAAGTTATGCTGAACAAATCGTGCTATTATTGTCACTACTGTTTATTGTAGGGTACGAGATAAAACCACCCTAACTTAAAATTTTGTACCGCACACAACCACAAATCTGACGATCATTCACTTTCAACATGAACAATCTGGACTAACATTCAACGCAGAAAGAAAAATACGACAAGGGTCCTCGTGTTGCGGTGTGTTATTTGTCATAGTTTTTAATATTTATAGCCTCAGATTAACAAGCTTCCGCAACAATTCGTCATGGTTACTTGTGTGGCACACTACTGTACGAATTGTTCGGATAAGGCTTGAATTACTTTTCTCATGTAAGTACTCACTTTATATGGCTTGGAGAACAGTAAAATTTGGTGTGTGATATTGGTTAATCTGATTTTTTTGATGAGACACATTATATAACACCATTGAAAACATGCGGCGCTAGCCGAATGCGTTTACTACGCTCCGTGAAGTCACGAAGGTTTAGCGCATTCGAGACTCGCGGGTTCGTGGTTGGGTGACCGGCCAGGAACCCCGGGATCTAACGGCGTCGAGCCCCTGGCCGAAGGGATAAAAGGCACTGACTGACTGCGACGTGACGAGACTGGACTAATATTAAAAAATAATAATGCCCATTAATGGAGGATTACTCCCAAGGGCAAAAGCGCTCAACGCCCCTTAAGGGGCTTGGAGACGCGTTGCGTCAAGGAGTGGACGCAACAAATAAAATAAAATAAAATAAAATAAAAAAATCATACTGGTTGAAACCTAGTATTGTTGTTAGGTACGCTAGCTTGTTTGGTATTTAACATAATTTTACACTTTATTACTTAAAACTTTTTAGTTCTATAAGTCAATAGAAATATAATACTATCTCTGATATTGGGTTCCATATACATTTTATTGGTCATTATTATTATTATTATTACAAAATATTTTCCCTCATATAATTATTAAAATCACATGTAAAGTAACCGCTCTGTTATGTCTATCCCCCTTGTTCTCACAGTTTTAAGAATTTCAAGTTTTTTGTGTTAAAAAAAAAATTACACGTTGACTGGAACTTTTCATGTTTAATTGAATAAGGATTGTAATACCAGGAACTATACTCCCAACATTCTCAAATCTTAATAGTAATCTCAATCTACATCCAGGGTCAAATGTTATAATGTATATTGGTAGTTTTTGTCCTATAATAATATCGGTAACAGTTATATCACAATTATATCCAATTGTACCACTCAATAGCTCAACGGGTATGGTATCATGAGATTTGAGTACTGTATATTGTGTATAACAATTTGGACAGAATTCTGATGTTTCCAGGTTGATGGTTTCAACTAACTTATTTATTTATGTCTGTATTTTATATATATATATATATATATATATATATATATATATATATATATATTTCCTACCCATGGGTTGGGGTTATATATACAATATAAATTTTAAATTATATATGCATAATTATACAAAAAAATATTAATATTAATATAATAATATACAATAATAAAAAATAATAAATACATAAATAAATAAATAATTTGGTTGCTTGTGTTGGCAATGATGACAATGGCTTCATTCACAAGAGTGTTCCATTGATAAATAGTGTATAGTTTACATTGTGCAAACTCCAGTTGACACTTACTCTGATTGTTACCATAAAAAAAAATTAATTAAAATAAATAAATAATACAACAAAAACTGACCCTATGTATGTAAGTAATATAAATATCAACACACATTCACCGGAAGTACGTAAATATAATATTATATACATTTATCTCAATACTCTAGATATCTATTAAGGGTAGTTTATTAATAATTTAGTAATACAAATAATTGTTAACAATTGTTTTTCTGTAACACATGGTCGGAGAAAAAGGAAAAAAAGATATTAAAAAAAGGAAAATAAATAAATAAATGATTAATGTAAATGAAACCGGATACGCATGTTTCCGGCGTGGAGTTGCTCAGCACATGGTCCTGACAATTCACATTTTTTTTTTTTTCATTCACTTTCTTTCGGGTCGTGGCCCTGGTCTGACTTGCAATGGACTTGTGTTCTTCAGCAACTCTATTTTGGAATTGGGCTGGAGGCGAACATGATGTTTGATCAGTTTATGTATTAGTAAGGTGTGTACCGTTCATATTACCGTGGCTTACATATACAGTATAGAATTTTTTTTTTTTTTTTTATTAATTTTTATTTTATTTGTTTAGTTATTTTTCTTCATGTATGTTCATTATTTTTCTTCATGTCTTCATGTATATATTTTTCTTTCATAGTATTTTTGTGTGATTTCTAATGTTGTTCAGAAAAGTTGTCCTTATTCCTTGTGATTGTTTTTTGTTAGCCCTGATGAAGGCATTAAATATTCCGAAATGTTGGCAAACTAATGTATTTCATTAATTGACCGATCCCGTGATCCATATCCTACCACAATTTTGAGGTCAACCGTATTACTGGCCCATCCACAAACCCCAAATTTTCGGACCCTGCTCTTTTGACTTCAGATTAGAGAACATAATA
Source organism: Teleogryllus oceanicus (assembly GCA_964035755.1). Classification (NCBI taxonomy): domain Eukaryota; kingdom Metazoa; phylum Arthropoda; class Insecta; order Orthoptera; family Gryllidae; genus Teleogryllus; species Teleogryllus oceanicus. The sequence goes on along the minus strand of CAXIVR010000001.1, from coordinate 207,432,299 downwards.
TTTATGTATTGTATATATATTATGTATATATATGTACATGGAGAAAATAAAAATTTAACAGTTCAGTACGACAATGTTTTTTAAATCATAGCCAGATCTCGAATATTGCGACAACACTAATTCTAAGAATATTCCGTAATAATTTGTGCATCACATACTCTTTCAGAATGTTAGCAGTGTTAAGTTTTTAATTATTTGCATACTTTTTGTGAGAGACCATGTGAAAAATCTCAAAGTCAGAAGAAGTACATTTAGTAATGCAGTATTCTTGACATTTTAAATTTGGGGTTATTTTGGTTTTCACGCACTGAAAATACTTTACAGTGACCCCACAATTTGTAATGAAGCTCCCTTTTAGTTATTATACTCTTTAATATTTCGAATATTATTAAATTCCATAGAAAAAATGGGTAATATCCATTTATTATTGTATTTGACAGTCGTGTTTTGGGCACACCGACTTGACAGACTGGCTTCGCTTGAACAAGGCAGAGGTTGGTAATGCCACCTCCATGTTCGGTTCATACCTCCATGCCTACAAGCGTTTTGGGCACAGAAATATGGTGGATCGTTGTTTTTTAAGACGGTGACGTCATGCCAACTCCCTGTATTCCTAACTCCATGTGCGCTGAAATCAACCTCATCTATAAGAATTTTTGCCAACTTATCGAAATGAAAAGTCTAGCGAGACTAAATTTATTAGCAAACATTGTTTTTTTGTCGAGGAATTATTCAACATTTTTCTTTTAACTATTTACAAATCGTTATTTAAATGCTCTGTTTATCGTTTACAAGCAACTATTGTTAATCTGTAGATGTAATAAATGGTCGATTGTTTTTGCGATTGGCATAAACATACCACCTTCAATCAAATCCAGAAATTTAAATCTTAGTAAAATTTGAAAAATGACGGTCAATGGGCTAATTTAATTAAAGTATTTTATGTAAGAAAAAATAAATAAAAATTACTTTCCTCCTGAGATCGTTACATTTTCATGGCATTGCAAAATAGACCCCAAGAAAAAGAAGAAAAAATCGATGGTGTTCTGGTCAAGAAAATGAAGTCATCAAAGTGAGTTGAAAGAGAAGTGGAAATAAAATTTCGTATGATCATTGAAAAGCAGAAAACATTCCAATAATATTAAAATTCACATTTTAGTGGTCGATTGTTCACGTACATTATGGGAGGGTGAATCAATTGTAACGCTTAACTCTTATAGAAGAAGTGTAACAGGTAAACACACCAAGAATACAATCAAAATTAAGGGAGATTATACATTAGTCACGAAGTCGTGCAACACATTTCTCTCATCGCGGCACAAGTTTACAAATACCCTGTGCATAGACGTTCTGTCTTTTGTGAGTAGAGCCATTTGTGCCATCTGGGCCACTGTCAATGCTGTATCGTGGGCGGTGCTGATCAGTACAACATCGGTCCAGTTGCATTGTACACTTCTTAACAAAGGTCTTAATGCTGGAACTGTCAAACTTCATGACAATGTCCGTCCAATGTGCTTGCTCCTGTCCCTGCGCAACTCGAGAAGTTTGGGTGGGTGGCACTCCAGCTGGCGGATCTGGCACCGTTCAACACTAGACAACAGTCATTTTGTAACAGGTAAACCAGTAAGTATTTCTTACTATTTTCAGTGAACTGATTCAAAATAGGCAAACAAATATTTTCTTACACGCACCAATTCTTTTGTTACATGTGACGTCACTTCCTGTGTATTACGCGGTCGATAGGTTCTTCAGAGAAAATAATTGTTTAAGTATTGACAACACTGGTTAATATTCATGTTTTCTTCCGGGCTGGTGGGCCGTGGTCCAATTGGCTTTTGAACTGCCAAACGTTTCGCCCACGACTGCGGCGGGCATCTTCAGTGGCGAGGTCTCGGGCGAAGTGTCCGGGACGGCGGCTGACTGGCGACTGTTGACTGGCGACTGTTGACTGTTGACAGTCACCAGTCAGCCGCCGTCCCGGACACTTCGCCCGAGACCTCGCCACTGAAGATGCCCGCCGCAGTCGTGGCGAAACGTTTGGCGTTCAAAGCCAATTGGACCACGGCCCACCAGCCCGGAAGAAAACATGAATATTGACTCCGGCCGTGAAAGCCTTCAACTGGTTAATGTCCCCGCGCATTAGCTCCACGTTGATCGTACCAGCAGTGCCGGATTTAAGGGTGGGCGGCAGCCCATGGGACCCAACCAATTGATATATTGAAATAAATTTTGTATTTTAACAAATTATTAACTCATATTTAATATGAATCTCTAACATAGGGGACCCCACCTCTCGAAATCCGGCCCTGGCTACCAGGATTCTATTTTTCATGGTTTGTGTAATATGACATAAGAGCTGCAGTGTGGTAATCACGGACACGTAAGAATTGTGGTTGTATAAATCACCCAAATATATTCTGATAGGTGTGGGGGAACGTTGCAAGAAATCGGAAACGAGATGTGTCACAGAGCTTACGAACAGCATATAAACTATTTTGGCTGTCATATCAGTGAACAAGACAAGCCATGGGCTGCTCGTGTGTTTTGCCACGGCACACTGTAAACACGATCGATCACATCGCACTCCCGGACCCTCCTCTAGCAACGCCTTGCGTACGCCGAGGCTCCAATACGTCGAAATTGCCGCCGCCGTGGGCTCGCCCACCGCGAGCGAACACAGGATGCTTGAGTATACGATACTCGAGTCCGAAATGCTCAAGTGAGTACGAGCAAGCAAATGGCACGCCTTGCAGATCTCTAATCCGAGCACTACTAATTCCTGCAGTGAGCGGCTCGCGCTTGGAAAGCAAGTCAGTCCTTTCAGATCCTAGCTTCTTTGCGAAATATTACGAAACGTACGTTATGCGAAATACTCAAGAGCTGTGCGCTGTAGACAAATCTAGAGTTAAACTGTGATTTGAAATATTAATACATTTTAATATCCGATTTTACCAAACCTTACACTATATACATTCAAATCGCGATCGCTTACACTTTTATAATTTTTATTTTGTTTACTTTCTACATGAATTTTTTCATCTTCGGAATCAGTAAAGAATGGCAAATATGAAACGCGGTACTGCTACGTTAATTATGCTGTTGCGGCAAAATTGTTTAATCTTTATGAATAATTGTGATTGATTATTAAATAAATTTTGAAATAATCCGATTTATTTCCCTGCAAGACAAGATAGTTCAAAGACATTGTGTTTTACATTGTGGTACGTGCTGACGCATCAAGACAACAGGAAGTTTCAACTGAACAAACAATATGAAACGAACGGACTTCGCCCACTTCCAAATCCACCGATAGGAATTTCTTCTCACATCAGTCAAACTATTCCAGCAAGAACGCATAATTGAAGTGTACTTCGAAGGAGAAACAGCACAATACAACGCGAAGCATCACGTCACAAAAGGGAGCTGTGCAGTTTAAGGTAAGAAAGCAAGTGCTCATAGCAGATGCGTAAGAATCAATGAGAACAATCGGACCGAAACAACGAATTGTTTTAAATACACTGGGGCATACCAGATTCGTGTTAAAACGCAACTGGTGTTAATTAATTTCATAAGTGATATTTAATAAGACCGTTTTACAAATGAAATTATGCCCAACAGACAGAATGCGCCAAATAAAACTCGCACTTTCGGTGCACGTCCTTTATAGCTGAGTAGGAAAGACAGTTGGAAGAAGGGGTTAAAAAATCGAATAGAAAAGTCATATTTTTTATATACCACCCTGAGTGGGACAATTGTATTGTTAAATGCTACTGGTGTTAATTTCATTAGTGGAATAGACATAAAAATGAAAAGAAAACATAATATATTGATCTTTAGCCGTAATAGGCAAATTTTATCATAAAAGCCATTCCACGTTAAATCGCACAAGAGTTGACACGACTTTTTTTAGAATGTACAATATTTTTTTCTTAAATCTTGACATCAAAGAAAGAGAAACGAGTTTTTTTTTATTTTTTTGAAAATTGATTATTTGTGTAGTTATGACTATATTAAATTTTGGAATTGCACACGCACTTCACAAAATATGATCAATTGTTGCTCCGAACGCACTTAACAGGGTGACCAGCGATCTGGCTTTTTGGAATTCAAGGTTTTTTTTCTCGGTTTTCCAGGTCTGAGAATATAAATTTTCCAATTCTTTTTCGCACATTACAACATATTTTTACCTTCTACCGCTTACGCAGTAGAAAGTTATGTAATGCTGCGGAAAGATGTGGCGAATTTTTGGCAGCATAACTCTTATTGTCAGGCCCTGGAAACGAAGAAGTGGATAAATATAGTGGCTAAATTTAGAAAAGGAATCATAATACGCGGTGTAGTCAGAATTCATGTTTTGTTAGTCCTTGATATCGAAATCTCAGTTGACGCCAAAAAGTCCGTCCGTCTGCAGTGAACAACACTAGTGGCTAAACCATTCAGCCAATTTTCTTGAAAATTGATATTCTTTAACCGAACTGGCGATGAAGCGGCCCCTTAAATTTGAAACCAATATTTTAATTGGGAGGGGGAGGGTACTTTACATAAAGGCCCCTGGGACATTTTCAAAATTTTCAAAGAAATGGCTCCATCATTTTTGTTTAAAGTTTTTTGTTGGATAGCGCGAAGGCCGTTTAAGAGAATAGTGCAGGTCTCAAGTTCATTGACAACCCTACTTTTTCGAAAATTGCAAAAGTTCAACATTTTTTGGCGTCATCCTACAACTATAATTATATAATTGTCACCTTGCCCCTTGCTCTTTGAACTAATTTAATAACTATAATTATAGAGATTTTTTCCTTATAAATTTGTTCCTTAAAGAGGTTTTGAAATTAGGCCTTCACAATTTCTCGAAAATTGGACTTTTCGATAATTTTGTGAGAAATATACGCAATGTTTAATTCCATTTCAACATTTTTTTTCTCAAAAATGGCATCAACAATTTTGATTCAATTTTCACCTCGGATATAAGAGCAAGATATATCACCTCGGATATAAGACGTTCAAGAGTGCAAGTCTCATGTTCGTTGAAATTTTGATTTTTGAAAATTGCAACTTCTCTATAACTACAATTATGAAGTTTTTTTTTCTTTGTGAAATGTTAATCAAAAACAGACCTTTAAATAATGTCATGTTCAATTTTTCGAAAATTAGTATTTTTTTTTTTTCAAAATTTCTGTCAACAACCTTTTAAAACAATTTTTCTTTAAAAAACAACACTTTCTTAAAATTCAGTTTGGACCTACGATGGCGTAAAGGACGCTTAAGGGAATGGTGCATGTCTTATGTTGGTTGATATGCCCGATTATTCGAAAACTGAAAAAAATAAAATTTTTTCTGCGTCACAACTTCAATTGTGAAGATTGTTTTTTTCTTAACGAAACATGTTCATAAAAACAGATCTTCAAATACGTCGTTTAAATTGTTAAAATTTGCGTATTTTTATGAAATTTGGCATCAAACATAGTCGCGCTTTCGAATTTCCAGTGCTTCGTGAACATAATTTGAGGGGTTTTTGGAAGCTATTACAATTCTTATAAAAGAAAGTACATCGGTGGAAGGCAATAAAATTAACTTCGAACTAACAAATTTCTACTCTACTTCAAGAAGTTTTGATTGCTGATTATGGTATGTTTCATTTGTAAAAGTTTGAAATGACTGTTTCTGACTATCGAAATACATGTTAGTATGCACCATATTCTTTACATGAAAGAAACATTGAAAAAATTGAGTACCATAAATTTGTACCAACAATTTAACTTCAATTTCATATTTCTACCAGTGCTGCCTTGGGGAACATGGAAATAGGGTCTACTTGCAGCGATGGAAATAGGGTCTACTTGCATTTCCTGGTGCGCAACCCCGTTAAGATCTCCGCATGTTCATTTTCTTCGTGTTCCCTGTCAATTCGGACACTCACTCTCCATCTCCGTATAGGCTATAAGCAAAGGTAGCTTCGACTGCGCTATTCTACAAATGAAGTTAAAATTCCCTTTGAATATTATGGATGTGATAACATGGTCGTTTCGATCCGAAAAACAGCAAAGTGGTACCGCCAATGTCATTAAAGAAGAGGCGCGACACTAATCGGAACTCAAACAAACTTACATCTATTGTAGTTGTGTTTATAAATAATAATAAAAAACTAATCTAAACTCAGCTATTGAGTTTCAGGTGAGACATTTGTTCCGCAAATATCTCGTCCATGCATGTGCAACCCACAGGCAACCACATACCTGCTGTGGGGTGCTGCTACCCATGTTGCACCTGTACAAGCGGCAGTGGTTGAAGTTGTCTTACGAGCGAGTCAAGAACAATTCTCAATAAAAATTGTGACACTTCTCACACATACTTCGATTTTAACACTCGCCATTATCATGTACCGAGTTGAATTCTGCACTTTAATGCATACGATGCCGTATGTAAATTTGTGCTAAATTATGCGTAAAATCTGAATATAACGAAAAATCCCTGTTTTCAAATCAAATTCCCGTTTTTTCCCCGGTTCTTCCATGCTTTTTCAAATTCCCGGTTTTTTCGGTTTTCAAGGATTCCAGGTTCGCTGGCCACCCTGCGTTGAATATGATGGACGTAATTAACATGGTCGTTTCGATAAAAAAAATTGTAAAGTGATAGTGCCGATGTCATCAAAGAATAGTTTCGAGACTAATCGAAAATCAAACAAATTTACATGAATTGTAGAAGTGTTAATAAATTAAAAAAAAAAAAAAACTAATCGAAAATCAGCGATTGAGTTCCCGGTGAAACGTTTGTTCCGCAAATATTTCCTCTATGCACGTGCAACCCCACAGGCAACTATATACGTGCTCTGAGGTGCAAGGTACTCTACCCATATTGCACCTACACAAGTGGCAGGGTTTAAAGTTGTGTTATGCGTGAGTCAAGAACTTCGCGATCCTCAAGAAAACTAGTGACACTTCTCATACGTACTTCGATTCTAAAACTCGCTATTATCATGTACTGAGTTGAATTCAGCAATTTACTGAATACGATGTCGTAGGTGAATTTGTGCTAAATGTTGGGGAAATATCTGAAAAATACAAAAAATCCTGATTTTCAAATCAAATTCCCGATTTTTTCCGGTTCTTCCAGGCTTTTTCAAATTCCTGATTTTTTTTCGGCTTTCAAGGATTCCAGGTTCGCTGGCCACCCTGACTTAATATAAAAATTCCCAGTTTGTTTCATTTAATATTTTGAAATGTGTATTTTATTCTTCTGTAAATACATTTTTCAAAAAATAAAGATTTAATTCTAAAAATGTATTTTTTCAAAAAGTGAAAATTTCTATTTAAACTCGATGAGATAAAAATTTGAAACAATATAGGCGTATTTCTTGTTCAATTTGCTATAAAATACACCAAGAAAAAAGTGGACACTCCACACATACAAATCTAAAAAATCAATTTTAAGTATGAAGGCGCGCTCGGCCTTCCCATGCACTAACGAACTGTGTTCGGTCAGTGTTTGATCCATGTGCTGAAGAACTATAAAAAGAATGGCGGTCTGCCCGATTACGGTTTTAAAAGTTATTAGTAATTCAGATGTCCTCTCTGCCTCCAGAATGGATAGGTGAGAGCGAAACGAATTTAAATACGAGCCATTCTTCGTCAAATCGCAAGACTGGATACGGCTTTTTTTTAAATGTATGATTTTTTTATTAAATCTGAACATCGAAAATGGAGACACGAGTTTCTTTATTTACCTGAAAATTTATTGTGTACTTATGCGTATATTAAATTTTGGAATTTACGCGTACTTCGCAAAAACAGATTGACTGAAGCTCCGAATGTACTTAACATAAAAAGTCCTGGTTTGTTTCATTTAATGCTTTGATAGGTCTATTTTATTCCTCTGTAAATTACTTTCTCAAGCAACATATATTTTATTAAACGTTGAAATTATTTCAAAAAATGAAATTTTCTATATGAATTCGCTCAGATAAAAATTTGAGAAAAAAATTAAGCGGATTTCTTATTCAATTTTCTACAAAACACAAGAAAACAAGTGTTCTCTAAAAAATCTATTGTAAGTACGCGGGCACGCGCTTCTTGCCCCTGCACTAACGAATTGTGTTCGATCAGTCTTCGATACAAGTGCCGAAGAACAATAAAAGGAATGACCGCCTGTCTGATTAAGGTTTCAAGAAATATTAGTAACTCAAATGTTCACTCTGCCCCAGAAGGGATGGGTGTCAGCGAAACGAATTCTACTACTGGTTTTCCTCGTGTCAGCGAAATGAATTTTACTGCTGAGTTCCTTTGCATTCTATGGATGGGGTGCCCTCCTGACCTGAAATACAGCAGACCACTTGTCAAGGGACTTGAGTAAAATTTTCGCAGTTGCAATACGCATCTTATAAAGAGAAGAGCGCTAGAGCTTGTTCTGTGAATTGTGTGTATTCTGTGCAACATGAGTGGCGAACACCGTATGGGATACGACAGATGTTTCAATCAATTTAATCTTTCTGATCACGATTTTAAGAAAAAGAAAATCTTCAAGTCGCGTAAATCACGATTTACTACTGAAACTTAGTGATTTAGAGCAGTCTTTAGTTTGGCGGATTTGTGACTCATGTCGGAAAAAAGGGAGCCGGTTTCCAAGAATGCTTTTTGTAAGTGAAGAGATCGACGAGATCAGTGGCGCCTCCCGTGGCATTAACGAAACTGCAGTGAATATAGTGAAAACTGGAAATCAAGAAAATGACAATTTAAACTCTTTAGATAGTTCAAGTGCCTGTGATTTGAATGTAAAGAAGATAAAGAAGTTTAATTGCAATAGGAGAAACCCCGGTCAAGAAAAGAAAATTGCAACAAAAACGGTATCCCCATGAGATATTTCAGACAATACAAGTGCCATCACAGATAATTTTTTTCACACGGAAAATCCTTTGACATCAATTGAAAAATTAGACAAAGATATTATTACGAAATTTATCGATTTCTTTCACTCAATAGATCACACGACGTTGAAAATTCAAATTTTGACAATTTTTGACAGAGATACAGTAAAATTAAACGACTCTTCGCAGCAACCGAACACACGATAAAAGTGGCTAAAAAGTTGAAGAAAATGGAATTTTGTCCAGACCTGAAAATAAATTAGGTAATGCATTGCAGAACAGTGCATTGTGACGAAAGTTCAGGAATTCAAGGTAAGGGAGTACGTATATTTGAAGTGAGTTGTGAGGGACCAGAAAATTTCAAAATGACAAGCAAAACGTGAGTCAAGAATCCGTCATTTAATAACCACATTATATCGTGAAGTTGTACCAACTCAAGAAGTACTTAAATTACTGCTTCGTCCAAAGAAACCGTCGGCCAGCAACGCAAAAAACGCGTCTGTTGCAACAATCTACTGCACACTAGTTCGTAAAAAAATTAATATTTATTTAAAGTTACTGAGATCCCTTTTTGTTTTTTTCTGAAGCTATCAACCATACTGTCGTGCGTTTTTTTTTTTTTTTTTGTAATTTTAGCTCGAGTTACAAATATACTCAATTTTCAATTTTTTTTAAAAAAAATTGGAAGTTAAGGAAATAAATATTTATAACTTATTAAAAAAATTTAATTCAATATTTTTAAGTTAGAGAAGTGCGCCACTTTTAGCAAATTTCATTATGCAGTATTTCCGAAAATAATAAAGTTAGAAAAAACAAAAATACACGTTTTAACCTATTTGATCCACATAATAAATAGAAAAAATTATAACGTAATTAAAAATACAAAGGCCAAATTTTGGTCTTTTTTGTGCAATTTGACATGGAATGGCTCGTAAGTCATATCACAGCATTTTGAGTGATATTTGGTGCGACTACTTCACATATTATTACATGAATCGAATGGACAATTAAAATCACAGGTATTACGAAAAAGAAAGGTTTTAAAATTCTTTCACTCAGCTTTGAGTTATCACTGCCTCCTGGAATAACATTTATATCCAAGGATGAAAAACAGTTAAATGGAGAAAATGATTTCAACAACGTTTCAATTTTATGGTAATTCAATGTCCAATGGACTGAGCAAATTGAGTTTTTTTTTTTGAAAAGCTGAATTTGGGTTTTAAGGAAATGTTTGTATTCTAAAAGCATTTCACTGTAATTTTAGCTGAAAGTTTTGCCGCATAGTTTTGATAGCATATTCTTTGTACTTTTCACCATATAATCGTCGCATATTAATTGTCCATTATTTCAAAATGTGTGTAATTTATTCATTTGTAGTTTGTGCTGGTAATTTAAATGTTCTTTCTTCACAAAATTCTTGAAATGGTTTCCGCTCACTTTCTCTGTTTCTTTTGCTGTTTTTTAAACTGAATCTTTAAAAATAAATTCAACTTCAGAGTTTGAAACATTCCCAAAACAATAAAACACTGCCAATTTTATGGATGCTCAAAACCTATTACGGACATAAAACAAATCTATTGATAGCAACAAAAAGGTAAACCCATTAATTACAGCAGAGTGCAAAGTTGATAATCACTTAACAATAGACATCTGGGATTGGTTTAATTTGAATATATTCTAGCTTACCATGGGCTACTAATGACACAGCCAACATGAGTGAAATAGTCGTTGCAATATACAGGCTATGGAAGCTCCACTGCACCGAGGGTCACATTTGCGTGAGATAACAACGCACAGGTTAAGTGTTGTTTTGATAAGTAAATACAGACAGAATTTGAGATCCCAATACGCATCACGGGAAACGAAGTCACCCGAAGTTGTAAACAAATGTTTCAAGAAGATGAATGACATTTTTCTGTTCGTATGTGCTTGAATGAAGCAAATCAGACAATTTTCAAAAATAGATTTTTGTCCGCTTTTTTCGGCTTTCACATCACTGTGCGACGGCTTCTGTTGAGTCTACGTAGCTTTTATTACCGACAGGAAAGTTGTAAAGTGACAAACGTGCATCAACTTGTGTTCTTCTAATTATTTTAAAACGTTTGTATTATTTTTAAAATTGATTTAAGAAATGTTTGATAAATGTAATTTAGAATTAGATTAATATGCTTTATAATTTTTGTATTTTAATATCACATATTATTTCCTTTTTTTACACATTTATTACACATTCCTGCTATTTTCATTATATATTTATGTGCATATTTTGACACATTGCTTCTTTGATGGCTCATGGGCAGCGCACTAGCTTCCTGTGCTGTGTTGTGTTCCCGGGTTCGATTCCTGGTCGAGGCAAAAATAGAGTTGTAGCTTTCCTGGTTTCTGTAGCTGTACGATGAGGAAAAGCTCAAGCAGGCGGATCTTGTTAGTCACGGTGAAGAAAATACGTCATGTTCGCCTCATGTCGCTCTTACCTCGAAGCATGGGAATTTAAGAGAGTATAGACATGAGGGACACCAGTAGCTGGCCGGCGAAGTCAGACTACCGACCCAATAACGCCTAATACATACATTTTGACATTTCATTCTCTATATTTTCCGGACTCTACTAATAACAGAGTCCTGCAGCTCCGAACACATTTTTGGACTTGGCACGACACTAGCGCATCCAAGGGGCCAGTAAGCTGGTATATGTCTGTTTCTGTTCCCGGTAATATAAAGTTATGTGCAGAACATTTCGAGAAAAGTCAGTTAATGCTCAATTTGTGAATCTTTCGAAGAGAAATATTTAAATATAATCCAAAGAAAATATTGAAAATATTAAAAATATTCCGAAGGAAATATTTAATTGTGAGTAATTTAGGGCGCTAATTGATAAGATTAGTATTTCATTAACATGCATGTGTAACAAAGGAAAACGTTAGAAATTTGGAATGTATGAAAATAATCGTGTACACATAGTTATTATTGCCTTTGCTTATTTCTTGGGTGATCTGTAAATATGAATATGAAGGTTAAATTGGGCTTTTGTATATACTATTGTATATATGGGAATATGGAAAGAACCTCCTCGTACTGTTCCTAATAACTGTAAATAAGCTGGTAAATCCCTCCACTAATGCGTGCATCTTCCGAACAGAAGATAATTGCTGTGTCAGTGTTATGACACTGATGTAATATCTAAAAAGATAATAATTGATAATAAATGTGTAACTGAAATCTAATAAATATAGTATTTCTTTCTGTATGTGTGTGGGTGTGTTCATACAGAGGCGTTTATTCCATGGAAGCAAGTGAAGCATTGCTTCCCCTATCATTTCCAAGGATATCATATATTTTAATACCACTTGACTAGTATTTTAGAATCATTTACTAAAAGAAATCCCACAGAAATATTAGATGTTCTTAGGTTTTTATACTTTTAAGCCTTCGTTAATGACAACAAATAATAAAATTGGACTTGAATGTGAATTAGGTTTTCTAAATAATATAATAACTGAAAACAAATGCGACTGAAACCATGTGTGCTCATCTCAAGGGGCCAGTCACCAGTTCACTGAAGAAGGTACCATCCCTTATTAGTTCATAATCTACTACAAAATTGTGACACACATAGATCTTAGAAAAAACATCGGCTTTAATACAGTATACCGATATTTGAAACATTGATGTGACTTCAAAAACATCATCTATGTCGCAACCCTACTGGGTGTGGGCCGAGCGATACGGTGTGACAATTAGCGAGCGCCGGTCAGTACCGCAGCCGGTGGCTGGACGCGGCGACAGCCGTGGCCTAGTGGGCGGATATCTGATTTAAAACGGAAGGACAATCGTGCCCGCATCCTATGGCCGCCACTGTTGTCCGCATTAAATATAGTAATTTGTGACAAATCATCAGATGGACGGGTTTATCCAATCGGGAGTTTCGTTACGACTTCAATTTCAGGTATCGAAGCTCCTTGATTGGAAAACCGCATCATAGCCGATAATCAGTCACAATTCATATTTAAATCGGACTTTATACTCCAGTCGGTATGTACATTTTACCCGGAAAAAATTCATAAAAACTTTTTCTTTGGGTAAGTAGCATGTACCCAGGCATTAGTTAAAACCCCAAGTTTTCGACCTCCCATACTCTGTCCTAAGTCCTGGAGGCCCGAAAAACGGTATTTTTTCTGACTTCCTTGTTTTTCTCTACAGCTTTTTATCTTTAAGTCCTGTTGAAAATGATTCCAATCAATTTTAACCTTTCAGTAGTAGTGTGGATTACTATTGTAATTCAGTCATATTTATTCGCTGTTTACAGCGATAGTTGACAAACTTTTGGCACAGACTTTTCAGTACCTTTCGTAGAAGGCCTCAGCTATTGATTTATAGCAAAATATGACTCAAGTGATAAGTGCTGTACTAGTGATAAGAGGCGGAATCAGCTCGGATTACAATAGTAAGCCATGCGAACACTTGCGTTTCAGTTTCTGACCTAAGCTGACATCATGAATATTGCTGCAATCGATGTTCTGAATGTTTATGCAAAGTACTACAGTAGACAAAGGTTGATCGAAAGGGGATTTCTAAAGGATCTTACTTTGCTTTGTCCTTTATGAAACCAAAAATGAAAAAGAAGATTGAGAGAAAATCTGTGTTAACAACAATAACAACACACGAGAGACTTCTACTGGGAACCCGAGAAGGAGCTGAGGGTTCAGCGGAGTCATCACAAGGCAACGTAGGATGTTATCTCTATGGACATCAACGAAACAAGATCACTCGAATACTGCAAAAATTGTGCCCAGTGAGTGTGTTACATTGAGAAAATCTGTGAGATATTCATCTGATTTTGACATTGAAATACTTCAGAACAGAGGCTACAAATGTTTAAACAATTTTGTCAAACTGCTTTATTTTATAATCATAATGCAGACTATAACACGTGCACAACCCATACAGAGCACAAGAATTCTCAAAAACAAAAATCTACTCTCATGTATTTGAGTATATTTGTTCATAGGTATAATACATGCATTTTATGTAGCATTTCATAGAATTGGTAGTATGTCAACGTTCTAATAAGTATAATAGTATTTTGTAACTAGTCAGTGTTTTAGATATCATAACTTGTCTATATTTGAACCAAAAGACAATTTGTTTGTAAAATATTGTTAATACAATTTTTTTTTGTAAATGGATTATAATTGTAATCCATGTGACCACTCACGTTCCAATTCTAAGTGCTATTCCCAGCCTCATCAGTTTCAGATTTTCTGCAGCTACATGCCTCAGCACACCATTTCATTATACGAAGCAAGAGTTTTAAGGTGCATTTCATATTATTTCAATTAGGCACGTATGTGCTAGACAACAGCCCCCAAGTCTAAGGAATATTTTATCCTCCATAACTTGATGGTAGGTGCGACATTCACGTTAGCAGGCTGCATCACATTTATGTGAATGACAAAACTTAAGTTTTATCACAACTTTGAAAAAACCTGCTAGTGGAGATCATCCAGTGCTCTTGTTCATCATCACTTTACTGTATGGTTAAAGAAAAATGATGTTCTCGGTCATATTTGAAAGATTTTGATAAATGGGACTTGTCCCTCATTCTAGAAATAAATGTCTTGATAAGAAGCTGGTTGTTAGGAAAATCACTAGATTCACAACTTCATGTATGAAGACATTATCAGACTCTGAAGCAGTATATTGCAGTACTTACTATTGTGACTTTTCTGACAAGCCCTATTAACAGTAAATTTCTCCAATCTTTATGGTAACTGTTGAAAGGGAATTTTTTATTATGGACTTTCATAACCTGGAATTTTTGTTTTTCACAACCCCACGTTTTAGCAATTTCTTATGGTATTTAAAACATTGTTCTCTCCGCGAAGATTATTAAGCACCAAACATCATGACGATGGTTGAAACTAATGTACAGGCTACAATGAACATTAGAACAGTAGTACAATTAATGAAAAACAGCCAACCACAACATTAAAAAACTATTTCAACAAAACTGGTATAAACACATTCACCGAGTGTACAAAAACGTTACAAACGAAATAACAAACACAGACCCCAGTAATCAGGTAGGCGGCGGGCCCCACCACTGCATACCAATCTACAACATTTTTGTTCCGTTCTGAGGCTGTAGATCACTTAGTGTTATGTTTAGGCAAGAGGGGAAAAAAAAAAAAAAAAAAAAAAAAAACAAAACAAACATTCAGAACTAGGAAATTTTATTTACTTTAAAAATGTGGGTGTATTTATTTATTGCCATCATCTATTAAACTGCTCTGGCAGTCAGGGTCACTGTGCGTACTCAGTGCACATTACATGTGGTATGTGCATTGCAAGTAGTGTAATGATTTTGTTTATTCCCACTCACACTTCTTACACATTACTCCCTTCACACTCGCACTTCTAGGAGTGTCTTCTTTTCCCCACGGTAATTACCCAGTAATGTATACCAAGTTTGTTGAAATGGCATTGTTTCTGTGTTAAGCGAGTTCAGTTAGGACACAAACACACACATACAGTATATATCCAAAAAAATTTTTGTATATTAATATTATCGGAAAGGGCTACATTTATGAGACAATGTTTACATCAATGAAATAAATAATATTATTACAAGTAATAATAATTATATTTATTATAGTTTGATTATAATATCACAAACATGTGTATTTTTACACACATTTTTGTGAAATGAAAAAATAATGGTCATATTATGGATGATGGGATAATGGTCATATTATAGGTGGTATGGTCATATTCAAAGGATGACGGAAAATCAATGGCTTAAGAAAATTTTAAAATGGTTCCCTCAAAAGAGACAGGAAGCGTAGCAGACCAAGAAAAACATGGGAAAACAAGATAGAAAATGCGATGAAGGAATGAGATCTTCAGGAGGAAGATTAGGAGGATCGAAAGACGTGGCGACCGGGATGCGAGAAGTGGCATCAGCTGTGAAGAACCTCGCTAAAACGACTACTACTACTACGTTTTCTACAAAAATTGTAGAAAATTTCATCCTTTTTCAAATCAACTGGTACCATTTTTCTACAGAACTGATCGTTAATGAGCTACAGAGAAAAAGAAAACACATCAGAAAAAATTCAGTTTTTTTTTAGGCCTCCAGGAGTTGCACAGGGTCTGGGGTGTTTTAACTAGTGTCTGGGTTCATACAACATACCCAAAGAAAAATATTTTATAACCTTTTTCCAGGTAACCCCTTTTCAGTACCTACTGACTGAACTAATAGTCACCAGTCTACGTCCGCTGCAAGTGGCCCAGTGTGAACCCCACCTTGGAAGAGGGGGCGAAATCTTCTGGGCATGCCCTGCCTACCGCTGCCAATCGCACACTACCCCTCCTCAAAATCCAAACGCAGCACAGCTGAAGCGAGTGTGATCGAGAATGCAGAGTATTTGAATTGCATTCCCGGAAGTGACAAAGAAGTAGTTTTCTTTAAAACAAAAATTTTCGTTGGGAAGCAATTACACCATACTTCCTCGTATACTGAGAAGAAACTACTCTATTTGTTTCTCAGAAGGGCGTGCAAAAATTTGAGAAATGAAAAAGTATGATTGCTACACCGTAGAAGATACGAACTCCTGTCAAGAAAGTTTATATTATATTCTAAAAATACTTCTAGAAAAGTTCAATAAATACTCACTGACGATCCTGATGTTGACGGTCCTGGATCTGTAATCGGTCTTGGATAATCTTCCCTATATAATCTTGTACCATAAAAATACCAATATGCTGAACGATTTTCATCATGTCCTAATGGTTCTACTCGAAGGCTATCTGCTTCCAAGTTCTAAAAATATCACAAAAGAGGAAAATAAGAAAAGTGATATATACATATACAGTTTATGTATGTGTATATATGAAGAACTCTGCTCTAGATCTCATGCCACACTTTCCAGAAAATTAAAACAATCCTAATATTAACATACTCGCGATATTGAGTAATACAATTTGAGCATGTATTGTGGAGCAAGTGTAACATATGACGCCGTACTAAAAGACATTTCTGCTTTACTCTGTGACAAGGAAAGTCAATGGAAACCTTTATCTTATTTCTCATATTCAATTCGATGTGGCATATGACTATCTAGAATCAAGCTCTTCCAATTTACAGTAAAATCTTAACACACAACACTTAAAAAAATAAACAGACTCTGCATACATAAACGGTTTTCAAATCTCAGGTTGCTGATAAAGCTTGATTCTTGGATGCAAAAAATGATTGATAATTAGACCGAGAATTACCTGTTTGAAGATCGAACTGACAACCTCAGGGGTAAAAATTAAAGACAAGGAAGCTTTAAATAAATCGCTGCTCAAAAATTGGAGAAACAATAATTCTCTATATTATGAGTAGTAGTACTGCAAGCATTTTAAACCATTAGGTGGCTCTCAAATTCCAGTTTCCATTTAAGTCTGTCACTGCACTCTTCTGCAGACAATCCTCTTCTAATCCTTGCCTTCTCCACTCCTTCCTTCCATGTACTTCTAGGTCTTCTTCTTTTGCTTCATTTATTTTTTAAAAAAATGATTTTCTTTCAATTTCATAGTCCAACAATGTCAACTCACAGCTTCTGTAACAATAGTTGATTTCCTTTGCTGCACGTTTATTCTCATTACGTTTGGATATTTCCCAAACTTCAGACCTATGTTGCAATACTCTCTATGACAGTCTTATACAACATTCTCTTAACACTCTTCCTCAGAGTTTGATTCCATATTAAAGGTTGCAATCGCCATATCTTCCCCCATTGATATTCTAGAAATTGAATGTTACGGAATACATTACAGAAGTGTAGAATAACTTGACATGTAATCATTAAACAAGTAGTTACAAAATGGCACAGACTTTCTTAAGTTAGTTTCCTATTCTCAGAAGTTGAAGTCAGTCTTTCGGTTATGCCCCCACTCTCTTCTACTATCTATTGACGCCTCAAAAACTACCGGGACCTCTCGTCAGTACCTTCCCGGAAGATGCTTCCAGCTAACAGCACCTTTGCACTCCCCAAACATTGCTTAGACTATCTCTGTCCTGTACTATTATTTGCCAATGGTGCTTCTAGCATTCTTCTGGGTGCAGGGAGCCAGTTTCTAAACGATATTAAATTTCCCTTACACATCTCACACACAGTTATCTGTCAAGCCAAGAGAGCATGGAAGGATTAATGTACAGATGTAATACACAAGTGACTGAATGCCCCCACCCCAGGCTATAAATACTTCTTAAAACATTCCTGCCTTATGCGGGTTTGGAACCCACAATTTTAGTGTCCTCCATATACTTGGGCTCATTTTGCTCAAGAGCATACTTAACCGTACTAATCGTAAAGGTGTTACAAGTTTGCAACACTAATAATATAACTAAAACAGATGTTTTTATTCACACACGACTCGAAATGAACCATGCAACATTGAATTTATGTATCTCAAAGAATTGGGAACCATTCATTTCCATAACAACAAAGCACGCCAGTGGTGCTAAAACAGAACAAGATTTATTCGTTTTGAGAAAATCTGGAAATGCACCAGGGGATTAATGCATAGCACTCCCAAAATTTAGAGAATTCATTTCAAATTCACAGGGCCTCTAGTAAGGCAAGATCGATCAGAGAATATTCATTTTGGAAACAATTATCTGAATGGATTACAGCTAGTGTTTTTCTCAGATGTAGAGACAGTTTGAAAAACCACTTTTGCGGTATCAGGGAACCCCAAAATGTGCATTTCCATTAGAATTTCAACATTGACTTCCTGCAGTATTACTTAACTTTCTCATACACTACATATATTAATCCGCATATAATCTGAGAAAGTAAAGTACATTAATGATGCTACAACAGTCTATCTTTCTCGCACTGTTGATAACGACTAAGCAATAATATTTTACTATAAAAACCTGCGAGTGCTTCCACTCAGCTCCCCCCCCCCAAATTTCCAAAACAGATTCTTAGAGTTTGAATATATATGTTGGGCTAGCAGTAACGGAATGACATGAATTGCATGCAACCACCCTGATGCTTTAAAAAAGCTTAAACATTTATATCTGCAATTTAGACCTACACCATTTTTAAGCATCCTTTGCTCTATCCAAGGAAAAAATTTAAAAGAACAAATTTGGAGCCATTTTAGAGAAAGAATTTCTTTAAATACTTTCAAAAAAATGTAAATGAACTTCTATCAATATCTTTAACAATGGATCTCATTAAGGAAAAAATCTCTTATCTTCAATATTCTTCTTGTAGGAAGATTACGAACATTTTGAACATTTGCTCTTTCTGAAAATTCAGTTTTCAACAAAAATGAAACTTGTGCCATTTTTTAAGTATCCTTTATGCTACCTGAGAAACAAGTTTCATTGAAAAATTTAGGGCCATGTTTTAAAAAAATTTGTTGAGGCGAGATGCAAAGTACCCCCAAAAATCAAAATATCCCAACTTGCAGGGTCTTAAGGTCATCCAGATCAATCATGAAACATCAATTTTGGAGAAAATTGTTAGATCGGTTTCGACACTACCGTTGGTCACAGACAGGCAGACATTTGGCTGTCAATAGGCTTTTCGATATCAAAGACACACAACATGGATTCTGCAACATGTGTTAGATGAAGCAATTTATAAGAAACAATGATGCTGTTAGATAAGGGTCATATGGTACAATCAACATGTGAGAAAGAGATAGCTTCAAATAACCGCATACTGCAATATAATGCTGAGGTGCCCTATTGAGGCCATAGATACAGAGGTAGCGCAATCAGAACTGCCACCATCTTAATATTCTCTTACTCGATAATCCTGCCAGGCATCTGAGACGTGCCGATAATTGTAGGTATTATGAAGAGTTTTGAGTGTATTAATTCTAGCAGAATTAAACCCCGCCACCGTCTTCCTGCTCTTGTCGTCAGCCCTGCTACGACCTGGTTGTGCTCATGCTGCAACCCCCCCCTCACAGTCAACTCCTATCTCAGCATTAGTTTCGTCCCCTCTACATCTCACGCCTCCCACTCATCCAGGGAATTGCATTTAACTGAAGGGACATCTTGTGCTGAAGCACCATCTAATAGAGTTATGATAAAGTTAACAGAATAAAAATGAAAATCCATGAAAAAACAAGATATGCCTTGTTTCATGGAGATTGGTCAAATGGTACCGGAGTTTATCCATTTCGGGCAATCCAAGCTAGACGATTCAGCCGATTTTCTCCAAAATTGATATTCCCCGATCAATCTGGCTGATGTCGCAACCCCTGGAATTTGAAAACGATATTTTAAATCTGGGGGGACTGGGAGACCCTGGGTCATTTTCAAAAAATGTCTCCTTTATTTTTGATTGAATTTTGTCATTTAACAATCTGAAGGACGTTTACGGGAATGGTGCAAGTCTTGTTGTCGTTGAAAACTCTGAATTTTTTGAAAATTGCAAAAATTCAAATTTTTTTGTCGTCTTCCTGCAACTACAATTATGACGATAGAATTTTTTCCATGTTGAAATCTGTTCCTTAAAGATAGATTTTGAAACGAGGTCGGTACAAGTTTTTGAAAATTTGAGTACTTTTTGCACAATTTTGCGTGAAAGTACAGGTGAGAAAGAGCTGTTTTAGCACCACTAGTTTTCTCTATCACAGTTTAAGAAAGGAGTTAAGTTTCATCATTGAGGACTCTTATTATTAAAACCTTTCTGAACCCATTGTGACAGCAAACAAACTTGCAGAAAACGATTGTAAAGTATTGATTAATACATTAATCATTACTCCTTAAATATATAATATTTTAAGGCAGTATATAACATTGTTTGAAAATGAGATCCTAATAGGGCACGATGGACCTATCTACCGAGTTCACAGGTGCTAGAGAAAACAAATAAACACTTGGGAGTTTGTTAACAAAAGTCATCTTATATTGTCCAAAGCAGAATTGATACATCAAAAGTTCAACTGAACAATGACAATGCTTCTTAAATGCATACAATGATTCCATCCAGCTGATTTACCAAATGTTTTATACCTATCATAGGTTCATGTTATGTGCTTGGCTCAACAACACTTAAATGTAAGAAAATCATATTTAAAAGCCATTAAATTGATAGCAAGTGTGAGAATATGTTCTGCTAGACACCAATAAGAGTATTAGCTTTCCATGAACAAAATGCAGTCGCACCATTGCCTCATGAGGTTGTTCTCAGTCAGGGAAGCCTGGCTCAAAGCTGTTGCACGTTATAGTGAGCATGTGTATAAGATTCACCCAAATGATGCTACGTCAGTGGATAGATGACTACAGCCCTAATGACTAGCTGTGAAAGAAGACTACAGAATGATCTCATGATGCACCACAGACAGAACCAAGAGAAGCTAACCCTCATAGAGATCTTAACTTGTCCTGGAAACACACATTGCTGTGATGGTAACACACACAAGATTCAAATCAACACTGAAAAAATACCTCAAACATTTTCTCTCCACACAAGAAGGATGGATGAAAAAATTGAATCCTCAATTAGTTACCAGCAAACATTATGAAACTGTAATAAATCAATTCATTATATTATATTTCTGAGTATAAAAATTAATATTTTATCATACCTTTAAAAGGTCTTGTACGTCATCAGCATCCAAACGGAAGTCACATAAAGCATGGAGAATTTCCACTTTAGTTCGTAATGGTAAAAACTGAAAGTCCATATCTGTGTTAAATGGGTTGTCACGACCATATTCCTGAAAAAATTAATTTTCAATAAATATCAAAATTTAAAAACAAATTTAGACATACAACAATTAACACCATAGCATACGTCATCAGAGATCATAGATTTCTTATAGACACTTACAATTTCACTTTCCATGTAAAATAAATTACTAAAATAAAAAATTTCTGGAACAAAAATAAAAGTAATATCTATATTCGTTTAAGATTAAACAGGACAGAAAGTCAAACATAAAAAGCAAGAAAGCACATTTATCCAGGCTGGCTCGTGGCTCAGAGCAAAGTTGCTCACCTTTCACCAAGGAGGTCTGGGTTCAATTCCCGGGTGAAATTTCATGTGAAATTTGTTCCAACAAAACAAGTTTGGCTGCTTCAAAGGGCTAGACCAACCCCTGTGAAGTGTCCTAAACCCTACCCCTATCCTAATTCCTTCCCAATTCCAGATGCTTGTAGTGATGCACAAGCGTGTAAGAGAGAGGTGCATACGCAGAGATGCTACCTGGCGGTCCTCTTGACGACTTACTGACTAAGACTTACAGACTATAATAAAAGTAATTAGTCTTAATGATAATAATGACTAGTCATCCTAATGATAATAATGACTAGTCATCGGATGTTTAGAGAAATGCCTATTTTATTCTAGCGATATTATTTAAAGGCTGAAAATAAATGTGTATGAATCATGACAAATGATGCCATAAGACTAAGTTATATAATGCTTATTTTTGCTTTTTTTCCATCAATATTTTTTGTTACAATTATTAGACTTTTTGGCTTTTTACGTATTATTTTTATATACAATTCTAAGAAAATCGACCAGAGTTCAACGTGACCAATCATTACGAAATATTCAATTCAAGTCTTTGTATTTTAAAATACGAGAGAATTCCTAAAGGTATACCACCAGATTTTTCTCCATTTCCCTATTTCATAAATTACAGCCATGTTCTGAGAACATAGTCGAGTGACATTACACTGAGGAGAACCAAAATTTTAAGTGGAAATAAACGTTAATTCCTAAAAAGTCAAGTATTTATACACCATTCACAATACCCCTACATTGCCATTCACAATACCAATACATCGCCATTCACAATACCAATACATCGCCATTCTTAGAGATAAAAATACCTTCTCAACTCTTCAAAACAAAAGTTAAACACTTGTATTTGCAATTTTCAAAAATTCTGAGATTTTACATTACATTATTTCAAGGTCTTATTTTAAAAGCAGATTTCATGAAGAAAAAATTTCAATCATCAACATTGTACTTGTAGGGAGACATCAACGAAAGAAAGCAAGCAAAGAAAGAAAGCAAGCAAAGAAAGAAAGCATGGAAAGACAGCAAGAAAGCAAGGAATAAAAGTAAACAAAGACAGCAAAGAAAGAAAAAAGGAATAAAAGAAAGTTTTGGCACTCATGTTGTCCACATATGAACAGACAAACATTTTGCCGTAGAAGTTTTTGGGTATCTAGAACCCACAAAAAAAGATTTTCTGTTGAAAAAATTGCCCCTTTTCACTGCAGATATGCAATCTGTTCTTTTAGCTCTTAAGATAAATGTTCATGGTTTCTTCTCTCCCATTTTTCAATAATTCCCTTTTTTAACAGAAATTTACATAGAACAAAATGAAATAAGGCAACTTTGTTATCTTCAAAACATAAACAATCTTTATATTGAATACAAGAAATTAAATCCTTAATAAGATTCTTACATCCTTGTCAAGATTAGAGAGTTCTCAACATTTTAAAATTATTGTTACTTTCTAATGTGTTTAGCATGGAAGTTGTTATGATGGCTGCACAAAATTCAAATCCAGATTTTGATGAAAATATGTTTTGAGAGACACTGACCCTAAAACAACCTCTTCTAAAAACCCTCTGTGCATATATCTGCGTACCAATCAGTCTTCTGCCTGACTGTAACTGTCTCCAAAATAGTTTCATTTTTATTTAATTTTTTAAAAATTAAAAACAGCCATGTATGCTTACAAATATGATCAAATTCCAAACTGCATTAAAACCAATCACTTTTCAACAATTGCATTAGATCATTTTCTTTGAGAACTTCTACTATAAGTACATTATTCAAGCTAGAAAGTTCTTTTCTCAAAGGCATTCATTCTTCATAATTTGATCTTTAAATGTGGTCATATACAATATTTTCAAAATAGAAGTTGTTTTGTCTTAATGATGAGTCACATTAAGCAAGAATTTTTCTCAAATTTTCATGACAATTTTACACAAATATGTGAACAAAATTTTCTGGCAAACAGACCCAAATTTTTAACATTGAACTTTTCTTTATGAATAGAACTTAATGCATATGCATTGCATATAATTAATACATTGAATCATCAGGCACAAATTTCCACCATTTTCATTACAATTATCTTCATTAAAAGTTTTCAAAAATTATATACAAATAACTTTTTTAATATCTCACCCTTCGTTAATATTTACTGTATAGATATACAGTCAAACCTGGGTGAGTAAGAACTGGATAAGCGAGAAAACTATAAGTGAGTGTAATTGCTAGGTCCCATCGTTTTAACCCTCTAAAACCTCCATAAGTGAGAAACAGAAACCTTTATAAGGGAAAGTCATTTTTCCCTTGTGGACCTCTATAACCAAGGCTGCTACTTGTCTGCATCTCCAGAAGCTACAGTCGAGCATATTTAACATCTGCTATTTATGGCCCATTCTTAAATTTTATTGAACTAACCGTTATTGTAGTGTTTTTAAATTTTGTGGAACTAACATTGTTTTTGTATCATATTCTATTCAAATGCCCAAATGTGTGTGTGTACCAATCTAACAACGAACTTACAGTTGATAAGTATCAGTTGTGTATCACATTCACCCCTCGTTCATGAAAAGAGCATATTCACCCCTCATTGCAAGGTATTTCAATAGATCAATGAATGTTCTTTGGCCGAGTGGAGTTCTACTATTTCTGTCGGATGGTGCTCCTTATATGTTAAAAGAAGGGCTGTGATCAAAGCTTTTATCCCACACTTCTTCATCTAACTTGCCTTGCTCACGCTTTTCATCATGTTGCAGAAACTGTGAGATTTCAATTCCTATATATTGATCAGTTGATATAAACTGTCAAGAAAGTATTCTTGAAGGATCCAAGTCGTGTGGATATTTTTAAGACAAATTACCCTCACCTACCTCTACCTCCCCAACCAGTCATCTCAAAGTGGGGTACTTGGTTGAAGGCAGTTGAGTAGTATTCCAACTACTTTGATCAAATAAAAGATGTTCTCAGTTACCTGCTGATTGTTGATGTGGAGCAATCGTTCATTTAAAGTGATTTTGAGAACTTGAAAAAGTTGGTTGCTTGCAATTGCAACAACTTTGCAAGTGATAGACTTTGTTCAAGGTATGTCCCATTTTTTTCAATTTACTAAGATTTCTCTTTTTAACCAAATATCGTTGGCTCACAAGTGAAAAACATTAAGTCAAGATTTTCAAGTTTTATGTTATTTGATTATTAATTAGTTTATAAAAAGTTCTCCAAAATTAACCCTTGAATTAATGTTTGTCCCTTGTAACAATTTATATGATTTCTGTATCTTTTTTGGCTATAAACATATTTTCCACATTACACTTTTTATTTATTTTTACACTTACACATTACATCACACTATTTCCTATTTTCCTTTTTTTAATTGCATGTATTACCAAAATTATTTACATATATATGTGCATATTTCTGTTTTTATTGCATATAAATCACAGCCTATAAACTGTTTATTCAAATATATCTTAAGGCAGAATTCAAATAAATATATTTTAAGGCAGAAACTAATTTCAGGGTTTAAGACCAGAGATAATCAGGACAAGATACTAATAAACTGTTTCATTCATAAAATACATTTTGATTAAAAATGAACATTGTAGTTCATAATTATTCTATTAACCCTATTTGTATCAAGCCTTTGTACCCTATGTTGAGTAGAGACTCAACATTGAGATGTTGGTACTTTGCTCCTATATCACGTCAAATTCAACATATATTTTTATTCTTTTAAGATTCTCAATTCAGTACAATTTCATCACGATGCTCACAACTTTTTGGAGTAAACAATTGGTAATGGCTATCAGGTCCAGTGATGTAAAATATCAGTGTTCATCTGATGTAAAATCTGGTGTAAAATATCGTCTACATCTTCATGCAACGCGTCTCCAAGCCCCTTAAGGGGCGTTGAGCGCTTTGCACTGGGGAGCAATTCTCCATTAATGTGCTTTTACTTTTAATAATTGTCAAGTCTTGTCACGTCGCAGTCAGTCAGTGCCTTTTATCCCTTCGGCCAGGGGCTCGACACCGTTAGATCCCAGGGTTCCTGGCCGGTCACCCAACCACGAACCCGCAAGTCTCGAATGCGCTTAACCTTCGTGACTTCACGGAGCGTAGTAAACGCATTCGGCTAGCGCTTGGTAAAACTTATGTTGATATTTAAATTAAATGGATATCTACCATAACCTGCTACAACAGCTCAATGGGTAGAGCAGAATACAAGTTCGATTCCAGGTTTCTCCAGAATTTGTGTTGAGAACAAAAGACATCATACAACGAAACAGCAGGTACAAACAAAACAAATGCATATCATGTTTTTTGCTACATCATTTCAATTTGTAAGGCAGTTCATTGGAGTCACACTCACAGATACAAAACTGAAAATGTTTTTCACATTGTCAAAGTCAGCAAACTGTTTCTGTTCAAACAAACTGAAAATAGCCACATAGTTACTTCAAACTGCATAATTCAAATTTCAGATGCAAATTATACAGTTCTAAGATCATTCACCTGATAAATCTAATAAGAAATGTCAATGTATTAATCCAATTATCATTGAAACTAGTAATAAATTGTCAAATTGTACAATGAGCATGAGCCGTCAATTTCTTCTATTGTGACTGTAGTAATGCAGCATTTACAAGTCGTCATGAACATACGTCTCCTGCCATAAGTTCCCCTGCCGATATGTATGGGGTTCTCATGAAGGTGCTGCCCATGGCCTTCTTTACTTCCCTACCCTGACTCAGAGCACCTGTGAACTTGTTTGCTTGTCCCGTCTTTCTTTCCAAAGGGTATCAAGTTTCCCCATTAGAGTTTCCAGCCATGTCCACTTATTTTTTCCACACTTCTCCCATTGTTTTAAAAGAATAATCACACTTACAAGACCATAAATTAAAAAACTAAACAATAGAATTTTTGTAAAAAACAAAGTGAGAATACTGAGATCTGACAGAGAAAATTGAGGAAAGTGAGGATGGTATGAAAATATTCTCAAAATGTGAGTTGCTGAGAAGCCTGTGAAAAGTGAGAAATGCTCAAATATTTCTTCAATTCTAATGAATGAAGACACATCAGAAAATTTTTCAGTGCCGAAATATTTGAAACAGAAGCTACTGGGAAAGTCCAGAACCTAATGAGTTGCAATGACGCCTCTGGACATTGAAGGTAAATCTTATTACATACATACATCTTAATCTTAACTCATTACCCTTGTCTCTGAGCATTTGTTTTGACAATTTGGCAACCGTGTGCATTAGGTCATAAGCTGCAGTAACTTTCCTGTTTCTGTGCTTTTCCCATTCAAGAGTTTAGGAGGGCAGCTATGCGGCTCACACACCGGAATCTTTTCGCACTGCCCAGGGTGAGTGAGGTGGATAGAGGGATGAGCAGGCAAACAAAACATCTCTTCACACGATTCTGTCCAGTATGCTTAAGAAACAAAAATATAATAATTAAGGGGGGGGGGAGTTATAACTAATCTATCGATTTACTGACAGCAGCATAACAGCAATTATTATTTTTAAAAAGCTGGCTCGGACAGAAATCAGAAAGATATATCGTGAAACATTACCGCCAAGCTCTTCATTATTTATAATTATTGGAAATAATTAATGAAAATAATAACATATAATTTCCTTAAAATGACAAAAAACCATAGGGCAAAAATCTGAGGGTACGCGGCTGGAGGTCCCTAAAAGTGAAAGGGATGCCAAAGATATTTCACAGGTTGCCAAACTGCCAAAACAAGAGGTGGCGTTTCCAGAAATGGGTTCGCAGTTAAGATTTTAGGTGCATCAATTTTTTACACAATGTAAAGAAGCGAAAATAATGAAGTCAGGAAACTACAAACCTCTATGTAGATAAAGAAAGAGAATGTTAGCACATAAATAGCACCAGAAGTCGAAATGACACTGCTGGGCATCCCAGAATTAATAGATTTTGAGTACAAACAAAAAACAACACATAAATGCACCGGAAAGTGATGTATAAATATTAAGTATTTTATACAACTATGGATTTGTGAATACCAACAAAGGCATAAAAAAAAAATCATCCATTTTCTTAAAATAGGTATCAACTATAATTTCTACTAGCTGGAAAGCAAACATTCTGCATTTGTAATTATTGTTTTGAAAGTGTAAATAGCATCATACTGGTTCCTATCTTCAAACTGTGTGCCCTGAACTTTGCAATGCAACATTATACGCCTGGTATTGTGTGCAAGTAAGCATCCTAATATTGTTATTTGTTGAGATAAAATTTCACTGAAAATCATTTTAGTAAAATTACTAATTTTCTATCACTAATGAAAGTCAGTTTGCACATCAACTATTAACATTATAAATATCAACTCAAAGTCAACAAATTAAAATACATCAAAAATTCAGCATAAATTAAAAATTCTTTATATAAAAACATTAAAACGGCTGGACACTATACACCCACCCACCCTCACCAATTTGGTTGCTTGACATTCTTTTTATTAATTGATATTCTCCCTTTTGTTTCCTTCATACTTCAGAAGTTCAAAACAAATTCAAATTTTTTTTCTAGCAAAAACATGCATATCTTTGAAACTACATGTTGAAAGTTGAAATACAAATTGTTTTGGAGACAACACTTTAAGGAATAAATCTATCTTTATATTTGTTTATTACTTCCTTTTATGTGTGAAAATTGAAGTTGAACTTCAAAATCAATGAATTATAATTTTGTATGCATCTTTTCTGACGAGACAATATAAACAGCACAAATTTTTTATAGGTGTAAGCATATAAATTATTTGAAAGCCTAGTTACAAACCAACTTTCGACTTGTTTGCATTCACTCCTAAATGATGAACACCGATTTAGAAAAAAGAGATCAACTACTACAAATCTAGTATTATTAAATCATTTTATATTGAATAAATTGGAATTTAATTCACAGATTGATGTTATCTATATTGATATCTCCAACGCTTTTGATTCTGTTAACCATAAAATTTTGATTAAAAAATTATTTAGCTTTGGTATTTGTGGTAAATTACTGGAATGGCTTGGTGATTTTATTCATGATAGAATACAGAATGTGAAGTATAAAACTTTCATATCGAAGGACATTCGTGTTACATCTGGTCCCATCTTGGACCCTTGCTCTTTTTATTGTTTATAAACAATTTGAAACAAGTACTGATAAATTGTAAATTTTTGTTATTTACAGATGACTTGAAACTGTATTGTGGAATTACAAAAGTGGAAAACTGTTATGTATTACAAGCTGATTTGCAGGCAGTAGCTGACTGGTGTACAAAAAAACATTCTTGACCTGAATAAGGGAAAATGTAAATGTATGTCTTTTGGTAGATCAAAAACTCAGCTTGATTTCAGTTACAAAATACACGATTATTCACTTGACAGAAATACTGAATTTAATGATCTTGGTGTGATTTATGATCCCAAATTGAGTTTTATATACATCATTACGACTGTTATATCCAAAGCATATAGTACAACTCTAGGATTCATTAGAAGACTGTCTCAGGGTATTGGAAATCATTCGTCATATAAAATTGTGTATCTTACACTTGTTCAACTGATATTGTTATATGCGTCACCAGTTTGGTCTCTGTTCTATCAAGGGAACATCAATAGATTTCAAACAGTTCATAAATTCTTTAATTTTGTTGCTTGAAAATTGAAGTTACCTTCATCCTCTATTATACATGACTATACGGAAATTGCAATATTGTTAAACATCAGCACATTAAACTCTCATAGAATGTACATTGATTATTTATTTTTATATAAACTGTGTAACAACCATACAGACTGTCCAGATTTATGGAATTTATCGTCGTGGAAAATTCCTGTAACCAAACTATGAAATGTGTGTGTGTGTGTGTCTATATATATAATAATTAATAATATTAATTATACATATAATGCTAAAAAAATTTGAAGACCAAACATGCTTTAACACACTCCTTTACTAAATAGATCTTTCAATAAGCAGTGTCTCAACCAGGATTTTCTCTTGTGTGGAACTGGAAGATGTGGTATCCAGTCAACTATATTTTTTTATTAAAAGAATTTCATTCTTGCAGAATTTAAAATTTTTTATTTTATTGTTGATTTATAATTAATGATGACATATTCAATTGCAATATTGTCTGACTTTCCATAGTATTGCAAATTAGGAACAATAATATTTGTGAATATGAATTCTTGATTTTTGGGAGTCTGAAACCCCATAAGCCCATTTTCGAAGTGTCACTATAATTGGGATTTCAGTGATAAAACTTAACAGACATTTTAGCAGACTTGAATGTTTCAATTAAAAAACAA
This sequence comes from Teleogryllus oceanicus, assembly GCA_964035755.1. Lineage (NCBI taxonomy): Eukaryota > Metazoa > Arthropoda > Insecta > Orthoptera > Gryllidae > Teleogryllus > Teleogryllus oceanicus. The sequence goes on along the minus strand of CAXIVR010000001.1, from coordinate 207,402,082 downwards.
TTTTGCAAATGTTATTGCAGAGCGTACAATCATAGTATGCCTTAGCCCGTCGATGCACTGAAGAATATTATACTTAAACACATAAGGGACCTCAGAGGCCCCCTCCTAAAATTACAATGCATGATGGGAAAAACAAAGTAATTTTTAAAAGAATTTAAATAATATTCATTAGATATATTATATAGAATATTATACAATTATAACGAATATTTGAAGAAAATAAAGAATTCCAAAGCATATTCTTTGTATTCCTACATGAACTTTGCCAAATCTTTTGCTCATGGCTTGTCCTTTTGCCTACCACAGTACATTCAAAATGTGAAACATGACCAATTTCTCTCTTATAAACGTTTATGGACAGAACATGGTTATGAAAACAAAGAAGAACCCTTAGAAACAGAAAGGGAAATTGATAAAACAGAATATGAGGAACTGGAAGATGCCTTAAGAAAAATAAAAAATAGAAAAGCGAGTGGAAGCAATGGTATTACAGGCGAAATTATTAAATATGTCTCAGAAAATTTAAAGAAACAGCTCTTACACTTTGTCAATCAATGTTGGAAGAAAGTGCTTATATCGCAAGAATGGAAAATTGCCGTAAAAAGCTGTGTCTTTAAGAAAAAGGACCGGTCATCCTGTGAAAATTAGAGGAATAAATCTTTAATTGTTACTTACAAGAACTACTAAAAAATAATCACATCCAGAGTTCATAATATTACTGAGACCAAGTTATTGGAAGAACAAAATGGTTTTAGGAAGGGTAGGTCTTGCTCCAATAATATGTTAATTGTCAAGCAGATCATTGAGAAACAGAATTTAATAAAAGAAAACACATACTTTACATAGATTACTTCAAAGCTTTTGACATCAACAAAAATACACTATTTAATATATTGCATCATAAAAGTCGCCCACCACAGCTGATTTCAGTCATTAGGAACATGTATAGAAACTCAGAAATTTGTATCAAGGGCCAAGAGAATAAGAATGAGATAATAAACAAAGGAGTAAGACAAGAATGTAGTCTATCCCCAATTCTTTTTAATTTATATTTAGATGAAGCATTAAATATGTAGATATCCACACTAAATCTTATAGCCATGACATGAGACAAGAAAGAAACGTAATGACCATATTATTTGCGGATGACCAACCTTATATAGCCTCCAGAAAGCACTGTTTGAATTACAAAAGGTAACTGATATGTACATTCTCTGTATATCCTCTACAAAAACAAAAGTCATGGCCTTTGAAGGAATGGAACTGATTAGATCCAAATTAGTTCTATACAATTCACCTATAGAACGTTTCAATTTCAATTTCTTGGGATATATGGGAAAATGTCATACAGAAGAGAAATAGATATCTAAGGGAAAATTGAAAGATTAAATTGTATGAATGGAACAATCCTGAGAACCCTGAAAAAGAAAGTCAGAAAGGAAACTATGACTAAATTCTATAAGGTAATAAGTATTCCAACTTGTTTATATGGAAATGAAAATTGGACAATCACCAAAACAGATAGCACAAGACTACAAAGGGCTGAAATGAGATTTCTGAGATCAGTAACTGGTTGATGGACAAGAAAAGGAATTGAGAAATCTGTAAAGAACTTGGTGTATGTACACTTCAAGAGAAAATTAATTACTACCAAAATTCCTGGACGCAGCACATTGAAGGGATGCAAGGCAATCGCCTGCCGAAAATAATTCTAAAACATCACCCACAAGGACAAAGAAATCCTGGCCATTCAAAAAAGAGATGGGGTGACCAGATGGGAATGGAGGCATAACAGGCAGTGCCTATATACCTGAAGAAGAAGCAGTATATGCTGCCATTCAATGCAAACCAATTCTCTGCATCAACACTCCAGAATATCTTTATGCCATATATGGCTTATTTGGCGGGTACGTTCTAAAAGGACACCACCCTCCAAAGCTAACTAATTGTTCTTCCATGGTTACAAATTCACTAGGATTATATGCTTTTACAGATATTTATAAAAATATGTCATATATAACTAATATGGGGAAATTTATCTGTTTGTGTGCTTGTATTTATGGTTTTTTTGTCATCAATTGTATACATCTTCAAATGTCTTCAAACCTATGAATATTCACTGTTGCGGGGAATAACCGATCACTTCTTTCACACATAAAAAAATTCCCACAGTATGTAATCAAAGTCATCTTGATTCAAGTTTTCACACTTATTCACTGAAAAAATATTAACTCTTGATGGTCACTATTCGCACAATTAACAAAAGGAATGTATCCACACTGACAGAAACGAAACAAAATTTTGTACTGAACATTTGCTAAGATGATGTCATAAAGAGAAAGTATAAAGGGATTTCATTGCCATAGCTCATTGTCAATTTCGGCACATTTTCCCCTCATAGAAATACCTTCAACTGAGCCAGAGGACAATAAAGGACCTTCCAGGCCCCTTAAATGGAAAGTACGACTACCTACAGAAGTCCAAGTTCTAAAAATCAATTAGTTTTAATTTCATCCTTTGTGTGCTTTTAGTAACAAAAATGATTATTTTAAGATGTCAAAAAATATTTTTCGCCACAACTAAAACACAATTGAATTAGAGCCATGAATAGATGTCAGGGGGCCTCCAAGACCTCTTCGACGGATTATACAGGTAAAATTAGAAAGAAAAAATTATCTAATTCATGAAATCTTGGCAATTTTTTGAAAAGTGACAAATATGTCCAACTGTATGCAGAAAGTAATAACATTTCAAGAAAATTGATAAGATATCTTGCATCACATTATCAAAGTGTTGCTAACACAAGTAGAAAATCAAGAAATTACAAAAAACTGAATATTTTAAAAATAACCATTTTATTTAAAATAATCTAAGTAACATTACTTAAAGGATTTACCTATTTGAACCCATGAAATTTCATAACACGAAATAAGATTTGAAAATTTCATGAAGAAAAATGAGTATCATAAACTTTCAAAATCAAAGAAAGAACAGAAAGCGAGCCGACTGACACTGTTTTAGAACAATGGTACTTCCAATTATTCTCTAATTAATTTTTTTCCAATCCTATTAGGAGTTTCAATTTCAAAAATTGATGCAATTTTGAAAATGAAGCTCCTGATTAGGGTAACAACAACCTTTCTCCAAACTCATCAAGGGTAGAGAAATTTTAATTGAAGAACATTTGTTTCCTGTGAAAATCTCTGAATTTTCACACGTGTTCATGATGACTAATTCAACACAGGTAATTTTACATCTTCTTATCTTCAGAATCCTTCAATATTCACATCTTAAAAAGCATTATTTTCTTGCACAAGAAAAGGTATAGAACATATAACTTATTGTTACATACCAGAAAACTAAATAAAGTTAAGTACAAAATGCAGAAATTTTGGGTATTCAATTTCATCTGATTATCAAGAAAGATAGTGCAATGTGTTTCAGTCTACAAGATTCCTCAGAAAACTTCCGTTATCACTCCTGTAATGACCAATAAACTCATAAGATGTAATTCTAAACCTATGATTAATAGCATAATAAGTATCTTTAATATCATCACAGTTCCTTCCATCCATCCAACTTCTTTAGATTCAATTTCAAGTCTTTGGTATTAATTACTGACAGCACTGAGTAACATGGGTAAATCTAGCAGAATGGTTTCAATTATTAAGGTCGCCAAAGTACCATTTTACTATCACCCATCTTTGAAGCAAATCCATCCAAAGAAATTCTTTAAAAACAAGTTGTCTAACATCATGAACCGATGAGAACCCGAATGAAATTAAAAGCAAAACGAACCTTTGTGAACTTTAATACTAAATAAAAATTCTTGGCACTATATCATTGACAATCAAAACTTTGCAAGTATTTTTACAAAAAGGTACCAAGCATATCTACGTAGGATAGCTCTTTACAAATATTCACACATTTTGCAGATTGAACTGGGTCTTTAAGGTATCATCACAACTGAACTACAATTTTAATGTCATGGGCTCATTGGCCGACTGCAAAAGATTGCATAAATACTTAATACCAAAGCTATAACTAAACCAAACTAAATTATCAAAGATATCCTCACCTATTGGATATTCCCAAACATAAACCTTAGGAAACCTCTAAGGCATATATCCTGAACCAAAACATCAAGTATATCAAGCAATTCAAACATAGAATTTGAATTTTATTCCTATAGAAAGTAAACCATTAAAACTGCTTAAATTTGTTGTTAAATTTTGGAAATTTTAAAAAAATGTCTATAATTTGTAGCAGAATTTGGCTTAATTCAAACACTCCATACTTAACTAATACTTTGCAACAAATCATCCAAATTTCATTTATCATATTCCTTTTTTAAATACTAAGTTCGAAGAGGAGAATAGCAAGTGAAATTAGCATAAATTATATGATCCCATTTAAAATGGACATGAACTTTATAACAACTTTTCCTTCTCCACTTAGCACCTTTTTCTCCTTGTAGATAAAACATTTTTAGTAAGTATTGGAAAGTTTATTTCACTTGTTCCTTAAAAATTGTTAACGACAATAAAAATCGATAAAACACAAAAAGTTGTTTTACTCATGATGTAATTAATTGAAACTTAAAAGTTACATAGACGCATAATAGACGGTAAACATAATTCAACCTAGCATTATTTCAGATTTTCAGAGGCATAAAAGCTATCCATTAAACATTAAATTTCGAACACTACATCAAAATTGCTTTCAACTGTATCCTACTGGTATTTTACCAGATTTCCAGTGAGATTCAGAGACAGTTGTGAATGGAATTGTTATTTTAATTATTCACAAATATATATTCCTCTTTTTATTAAAAATTAAAAAAACACTAAACATCAACACATGCAAGAATCAGAAATTATTGCTATCAATAAAGTACAGCCTTCAATGAAAAACAGATTTATACCAAAAATGCAACACACAAGTATTATTTCAAGAAACAAACCTGACACTTTTGTCGAAAAAGGCGCCGCAAGAACATTTGATAGTTGAATGTTGAAATGTCATGATTTCCCAAGCAGCCACATAACAATCTCACAATTAACTCCTGCAACAAAGAGCTGCCAGAATCTTCAGTTCCATCTGTTAGCAAAGCCTCCTCTAACTCCTAGAACAGACAAAACTTTATTATAGTTTCAATACAAATTACAATATTGTACTACAACTGTAAAGAATATTTTAATTGGAAAAAGAAGGGTAAATACATATAATGTTTATGAATCTTCACTTCACAGTAATTTGACACTTAACTGACATTTCTAATCTTCATAAGTAAGTAATCGTCTTAAGTTTCACACATTAATTAATAATAGAAAAAATACCAAAAATGTGTGTAACAAAGTTATTAGAAGCAAATTATGACAACTCCTAGATAGGTTTTTCAAAATTAGTTATTCATTTATACTTGAAGTTATTAAAAGTTATATATGAATAGTATAAAAATCACAAACCTCAATGTCAAAATCTAGAAGATTGAAAGCTGCTCTGAATAAAGAACAAAAATGGGCAATACTGGGCACTTCCCACCATGACTGAATATCTGAAAATGACAATGTTCAACATCAGTCACATAAGAGTAGTCAAAGCTGTAATGCCAAATGAAGTATTCACTCAAATCATATAATATCTAATATCCACAAAGAAGCTCATAGTTCAAGGTTAATTAAACAGTAGGCTTAAACTAAATGTGTTATTGTCACAAAGTTGTTGATTTGAAAACTAACGATGACAAATCTTCGTTGCAGGTAACCTAACCTACAACTAAACACTCGAATGGCAACCACAAACACATCTACCCTACCAAATTCCGCATACGTCTTTCAAGCACTCGACACACAATTTCCAGTAACCATATTCCTCAAACATACAACTCAAAATTCACAAGAATGAATACATATTTACCATCCATCTGCATCCAGAAAAATTCACAAAACTATACCAAAATTGATCGCAAACACAACTGTAACCCTCCACTACTTCACTGTTTTGAATCACCGGAAGTACTTTAGATCTTGGTGGGGAGATGGCATAGGTAGTGCGAACAATTGAAAAACTGTTTCCGTCGGGACGAGCCTCGCACGCATTATAAATATATAATTATAGTATTTCACATTATGAGTATTTTTTAAAATAACTTCTATCTTATTGGGGAAGACTGGCTGGAAGAAACAATTACTTCTAGTCTCCCTCCATTTACTGAATACTGAATGACAATAGTTTTCATATGTCGTCCCTCTACCATTTCTAAAAAAGAATTGATATCCGGTGATAGGCCTACATGAAGACGTCTGGATCACTGAAATTGACGTATTGTTAGGTATTTTACGAATATATATTTCGATACATTATTTTTTTTCAACTCCTTAATTTTATTACATACAATTAATGAATATTTTCGAAAAAATTGAAATATTTTAACTTGGAAGTTGTATACGCTATTTTGTGTTTAAAGGTTTTAGATTATCTAAAATTACGAAGGGCTTGACATTTCAATTTTTTGTGTATTTTATGTATTATGTGTCAGATGTATAATGTTGGTCAGACAGCTTAACAGATACCCCGATAAGATATAGGGATTATAAACGAGAAATGATAAGATGATACGGCGTAGGCTATCCGGTTACCAAGCTGTTATCGACTGCCTTTGAAACCAATTTACGTTTGTTATAGGTGTAAACTACCACAGGACTGTTAAACCCGTGTTCAACATGGTTTTACCAAAGGAATTGGAAGAACTTTTTAGGTAATATTTATTGTATAATTTCTCTTTTGCGGACTAAGAAATTGAATGGTGGTAATGAAAATCATTTTATTACAGTTTTGTGGATTCCCATAAAAGTCAGTATATTGACAATTTAAGGGATGTTGTGGCAATCCAGTCAGTTTCTGCATGGCCTAAAAGCCGCCAAGAAATAGTAAAAGTTGTGAAATGGGTCGAAGACAGACTTACAAAATTGGGTGCTAGTGTCGAACTCTGTGATGTGGGAAAGCAGGTATGAATTAGATTGTGTATTAAAAGTATATAAATAATACACCATTTATTAATTTCATTTTCTTTTTATAGCATTATTGACAATGACTTTTTTTTTTCTTCAGGAATTACCTGATGGCTCAGTTATAGACCTACCTCCTGTTTTGCTGGGAATATTGGGAAATGATCCTCAAAAGCAAACGGTTTGTGTCTATGGCCACTTAGATGTACAACCTGCTCTTAAGGAAGATGGTTGGGATACTGAACCATTTATTTTGACTGAAAAAGACGGTAAATTGTATGGAAGAGGTGCCACTGATGACAAAGGTCCAGTTTTATGTTGGCTTCATGCAATAGAAGCATATCAGAAACTTAAAATACCCGTTCCTGTAAATGTGAAGGTAAGTTGGTTTTGTAATGTGTCTGATACCTTCCATTTTGAAGAAAGAATGTATACTGAAAAATTTCTCTCTCTGTTGTTTTTGGTTAATTAGAACAGCATTAATGCTTTAATTTCAAAACAAATTATGAAGAGATAACTGATATAATCTTAAAATACTGCAGAAATTTTTATGAAATATCATCACTTTTTTTTGTTTTTTTGTTTTTTTTTTGTACGGTTGAAGTTATTGCTCACATCCAAAAAAAATTGAATGATTTGAAATATTTGTCAAAGAATTTAATCTTTAAAAAATTGACAGCGAAGTGACTTTCATTTCTTCAAGAATTAGCATTAATTCTGTGTTACAATAAACATGTCTTGCAGAGGGCTTCCCATTACAAATACTTCTGCATCTTTCAATTTAAAAGATCTTCTTGAGCACTTTTATATCTTTAACCCATTAACAGCCACATTTTTATTATTATTATTATTATTATTATTATTATTATTATATTATATGAAATTGTTTAGCATTATCATCTATTTCAGAATTAAAATTTCGTCTTTCTTATGCAATTGAAACTCATATGTGTACTTCTTCCCGATTCTGAATATCCCTGTTAGTAATGTTCACCTTAAAATGCAATTATCTTTAGATGTACATTCAGCACAAAATTTTCAATAAAAAACAGGAAAATAGTTCAGTGTCTGGTGTAGTAGATCATCAATTGAAGCATTCAGCCGAACCACAGGAGAAGTGCCACTGAGCAAATTAAGTTGGAGAGGCAATAAAAGAAAATATAAGATCCATGCGGCATCCACTTACCCCTCTAGAATGAACTGGGCTTGTTTCATGTTGTTGCACTCAAATTTGCACAACCAATAAGGTTCCAGTAGTAACTGCAAATCTGTTTTGCAAATGACAAAAAGCAAAGTGAACAATATATTTATTATTAGAAGTTGTATAAAATGGACAAATATGTTGAACATGGGGGGAGGGGGGTTCGGTTCTGTACACTTCTATTTCCCATTTGTTGACAGCCAAGGTGGAGAAAGTGGGGAGGCAACTGTACCTACCCTCCTCTGAATTTTCAAACTTCTATCTTTTTGATGTGCAATATACCATTGCTGACATTGCTAGTGAATTGTTTAACTACATTCTGTGAAGTCACAGAGGTTAAGCAGCTCAAGACATGTACAGGTTCCTGAATGGGTGACCACCTGGGGAACCCTGGGAATCTAATGGCGCCGAGCCCCTGATTAAAGAGATAAAAGGCAATGACTGACTAGTTAAAAGAATTACTCCACTCCAAGTTCAACACCAGTTCTTGGTTATAAATAGAACATTAATTCCAAGACAATGTATCATGCTCCCCATGTAATGTAGAGTGAACTTCCTTCACATTACTTTAAGATCAACAATGTCAGGAGAACAATTCATATGCTTTTTGAATGTAAACAGCCCCAATCTGTTCACACATATTCAACATAATTATTACTAATTTAACAATTTTTATTCATGTTATTACATTGGTCAGGATTAAAGAACTGTATGACTGCAAAACTTTGATTATTGCAGTTAGAATGGGCCAAGCATACCTTTCACAATTGAAATCTTGGGTAATAAAAAAGCTTAATGCAGTTGTATATTAATTTTAACCAGTGATTTTGACAATTCGATTTTTTAGTTTCTTGTTACTGCTTACACATAGCAGAGAAAGTATTGTAATACTGCGGAGGGGAAAGTTGAAATTTCGACACAGAAACTCTTATTGTCAAGCCCTTGAGACAAAAAAGTGAATAAATCTTGTTCCTATGTATATATACAGTAAATTACTTCCTCTGACACATTGTGAAGTCAGAATCCATGTTTTGTGGGTCCTTGATACCAAAACATTGATTGACAGCCAAATGTCCATCCATCTGTGTCGGTGGTCAACGCTATCAACCAATTTTCTCCAAAATTGATATTCCATAATCAATCAAATTTATATCATTGCCGTGTGAAGTTGAAACTGATATTTTAATTTTGAGGGATACTTTACATGAAGCCCCTGGGACAAAAAAAAAAATAGCTCCAAATATTTTCATTAAATTTTGTTGTCAGATAGCTTGACCAATGTTCAAGAGAATGGTACTGATGTCATTTTCATTGACTTCCACTTTTTTTTAAATCGCAAAAGTTCAATTTTTTAAAATTTTTTGGGTTTTTCAAAATGTATTAATTTTTTCTTTAAATTTTCTCCTCATATGTATCAATGGACTGTAAAAAAATGAAAAATAAATATTTTCTCTAAACCCGTTCCAATTTTTTTGAATTGATAGAACAATAAATTCTTAAAGGATGGCGCAAGTCTCATCTTCAGGAACTCTCTTTAATTTCAAAAATTGCAAAAGCTTAATATTTGAAAACTCAAAATTGAAGATAGAGACAAAATTGAAGATAAAAACAGCTCATTAAAAAAGGTCAAGTACAATTTTTTGAAGAAAAAAAAATAGTGGTCTTATGTGATATGTGCTTGAAATTAATAATTAAATTTGTTCGAAGAATTGTCACCCTGTCCAGGTTTCGAACCCAGGTCTCCTGGTTTATGCCCAGTTGCTCCAACCACTAAGCTACTGAGAGGCTACTAAGAAGCTACTAAACTAACAATTCTTTGAACAGCTTATTATGCATGACAAGTTCACAATTTGGTTCTCTTTATGTCTGCAGAACACATTTTCAAGCATAAACCTATCCAAAAAGGTGACAAAGTGGTGACAATTATACTTGAAATTAATTAAATATATACAGGTGTCCCAGCAACTATGAGCGACAAGAAAAATTCTTGGTGAAAAGGAATGGATCAAAAGGATATGAAAAATAATTAATGTTGTTTTAATTATAATTTACTATTGAAAATCCCAATAATAATTCCATTTTTACTCTATTCTACAATTTATTCTCAATGTATTGATGTGTTGTCTTTCAAACAATATCATTTATAACATTATAACATTTATGATCCATAATACTGTCGATAAAGTCTAATGTTCCTACCCCGGTTGCACTCATGGAGCCCCAAACCATCACACAACTACCACCATGCTTGACTGAAGGAAGCCTATTTTTTCTTTCAGTTCTGAATTCTTTTTCCTCAACTCTTTTTTGGTGTGTTCTTGAAAATCTGCGAGTTTACTTTCATCAGTAAATAAAACGTTATTCCAGGACTATTAAACCATTCTTGTAATGGTTTGCATACTCCACCCTTTTTCTCCTATTCCTCAGACTAATCAGTCCTGGCATTTCTACAATTATATCCTCTACTCTGCAACAATTATTGAACATTAAATACACTTTTAAGATTTTAATCAGTTTGTGTTTGAACACTAATTTTTGCTGCACTTATCCTAGAATTTCTCTTAACTTTTCTGAAGACTTGTTTCA